>JAWNMZ010000180.1:0-422500 GCA_035043445.1 Drosophila silvestris | reverse complement strand
TAAAACTCATATTTAAATTTCTTAATTTATCCGAAAGCGTACCAAAAAAAAAACTGTTAAGTGTTGAATTAATAAACTATCTGAAATTAATATTTAAGAGGTGTCTAGTAGAAAGACGCCACCGTCCGTTTTAAAAGTAGACCGAATTTTTTCTTGAGTGTACTATGTTGTACCCGTACTGTGCTGTACTTTACTGTGTTGTGCGTTGCAATTGTGTGTCAGTTGAAACTGTCAGAAAAGTAATTTTTTTTATATACATATTCACATACATAAAAAAATACATTTAAATGATCTCAAAGTTACTTAAAACATATTTTTTGTGTGTAATTTGTATTTTTATCTCCTTTATTTTTGTGCTTTTTTTTTTTTTTAATGCGAAACGAAACATACAAAAAACCGAAGCAGTTGTCGAGCGCTGATTTTTCAAAGTAAATGAGAGTCTATCTTTTTTTATTTTTTAAAATATACGCAGAGAAAACAAAATTACACCACAAGCATGTGCAGATGCATGCAGATGCTTGTATATCTTGAATTCAACATTTTATTCAATATATAACAAAAATATTACAAGTTTTTTTTTTTCGTGTGTGTTTATAGCTATTAGAGTTATGGAATATAATGTAAAGTAACATTACATTAGTTATTTTTAATTAAACTTATATTGCTGTTTAAGCCACATTTATTCGAAATTGGCAACAGTTGCGCTAGGTTGTTAGGATTATCTAAGCTGAGCTGAGAGTGCATTGGTTCGAAGCGTTGTTGCCTTTAAGGAGCATAAAACACACACCTTGTTGTTAGCAGCTACTGAGGAAGAGTACGAAAAATATGCACAACGACAACGTCAACAAAACAAACTAACTACTCGAAACACATTTTTCTATTTCTATGCAATTGCAATTGTTAGCAAGAACAACAACAAATACACAATGCAAAAGCTAGCGACTGTGTGTGTATAAACCACGATGTTATTTCTCTATATACTTATGTAACTATAGTATAAATATATAATAATTCATTTAAGCATGAATCGAACGATCCACCGTTATTAAAATGATTAACTATTGATTTAAATGCATTATTATACGCAAAACTATTTGAAAAATGCAAAAAAAAAGAAAAAAGAAATGGAAAACAATAACAATAACAAAAACAGAAACAAAAACAGAAACAGAAACATAAACAAAAACCAAGAACGAATTCAATGTGAGCAAAAGATCTTGGCATCAAGTGCACTCCAATCAAGTCTCCAATCCGTGACCATCCAGCTCTAATGGCTGATGGCTGGCCCACTTCAAACCTGGGGCAGTCAAGCAGCTCTCTCTAAGAAATGCGTATCGTGATCTAATGCCATATTAAATGCTGCGAACTAATTTATAATTGCACTTGCACCTTAGCCAGCGCCTTTGTGGTGCCATTTTTAAGGATATCGATGGTCACTACTTGGATGGTTTGCGTTGGTTGGCTCTGCATTTGGTGAATGACACCGATAATTACAAAGAAATACAAAACAACAACAAATATTTAATGAAAAAAAAAACGAAAAAAAAATGCTAATACTAATTTAATATAAAAGAAATTGTATTGTAAATGTAAAATAGTATCGTTTTCGTATGTAAATGTAGTTACTAAGCCTAAACTATAACTTTATAAAGGTAATGAAAGTATAATACATATTTATAAATGTAAAGTATTTCGTTGTTGTACGATTAAAACAAATACGCATTTTTTTTTTTAGTAATAAAACTAAATTCAACTGCATGCTAAAAATAAGCAACTGACATGCAGCAGGGAAATTTGTACATTTATCGACAACAAGGCATAAACAATAATGAAAAACAAAAAAAAAAATAGTACGAAATATTGAACAACTTTGGATATGTAAACATTAGTATAAATGACACACACACACACACAGATACAAATACAAATACAAACAAACACTTGAAAAGGGGTAAAAAGTAACAATAATAATAATAAAACTAAAGTTAAAATGAGAAATTACTATTTTAAACAATTTTTAATCATGAAACAGTTACAATTACAAATTACAAATACCGATTTATAAAAGCCCAAACAAAAAGTATAAGAGAAATAATAAACTACAAAATAAACAACACTAAAACATAAGTGAAACTACATAATAATGAGAGAGAAAGAGAGAGAGAGAGAGAGAGAGAGAGAAATGCATAAAGTAAAAAAGAAAATACAAAACAAAAGTTGAAATAAAATAGTGCCTAACAGAAGCAAAGTATTACAAGCCAAGTGGCATGCAGCTAAATTCGATTTTACAGCCATGCCAATCAATCATGAGCAATTGTACGATTATTTTCCAAGTCAACGTCAAATATTACAGTTTCAAAACAAAACTATATATACATACCTTATTTATATATATATATATATATATAAATATATATGTATATATATACATATGAAAGAAATATAAACACCCAAATTCAAAAATCACATCTCTCACACAAATTGAAAACAGTTATGTCACTATGTCTACCCATATTTATCGGGTATGGTTTTGTACAGGCTCGATATTGTTTTTCGTTTTCGTTTTCGTTTTTGTTTCAATCCGTTTGATACAAAAATCTCACATTATTTAAGAATCTGAATATCGATATTTACACACAAAAATCCGTTCAGTATAAATAGCTTACACTCAAGTTAGTAACCACATTAAGATCTTAGTATAATATATATATTTTTGTATATTGACCCACACCCAGCCCCGCCACTCGCCCCACCCCATCGCCCCATAACCCCATCCGACCAATTCATACCATACCATACCATACCATACCACAAGGCAATCGGAGAGCTACTTAGTTTTAAACTGTTTACAAATTCGAGCAACTCGGGACAAACACTTAAAATCCCCAATCGCAATCTTTTTTTTAACAAATAATTTGGCATTTTATTGACAAATCTGATTTGCTCAACAATCAAGCCAACATATCAAGTACATTTCAAGTGAGTTAATTAGTACCTCAAAGAAATTCACACATTTTATAAATGCCAACAGAAAATTTTGCCCAACGCTTTTTAGTTTGCAAATCTGAATTGTATTTAGGTTTTTATTTTCTTTGTTTTCTGAAACATGTACTATAGTTAAGCATCTACTATACTAACAACTTCAAAGTAAGACTATTTCGATGTGCTTCGATTCAATTTGCGATTTAATTATTTTGTTTTTTTTTTGGTTTTTTTTTTTTTTAGCTGAAGCTCAGTTCGAATATGCAATAAAAACTTGTTGTAAGCAATCTATGTACGCATAGAGTAACTAAATATACATATGTGCAAAAGCAGGAAATGTGTAATGTTTTTTTTCGATCCCCTGAACCGATAAAACCCGACGGTCCTTTAAGTCCCCCAACTCCACAGTATATTTTAAGTTATGTTTGGGTTTTGCTAAATAGAAAATTAAATTTGTTTGTGAAAGTACACTGTAATTTCAACAGCCAATTAATGTACACGTCTGTATGTACGCAATAAGCAAGAAAGAGATCATCATTAGCAAACATCATCAGCAAAAAATAATAGTGCTTAAATCAATTATTAATAAATTTATAAATAGATATACAGATAATTGAAAAGAATAACATAGCAAGGATGAACAGTGAATATGTAAAACAATAAAATTGCAATTTTATTTACATAAACGATTGCAATTGATGATATAAGTATATATATATACGATATATATATGTATATGTATTTTGTTTTATATTTGTCGTTCCACAAAATGCAAGGAAGCGAACGAGCGCAAGTAAGGAGAAAGAAACATGTGAAATTTACGTAAGGAAAAAATGTGTCATTTTAATTTTTACACTGAAATGCATTAATAAAAATTTTAATATATTAAAAAAATCAAAATCTTTTATTCAAATTGTGCTATCGATTAGTATATACATATATGCATTTAAATGTAGAATAGCGAATTTATTTGTCATGAGTCAAATGACACGTAATAATTGGGGCTAAAAGGACATTCAAATCGTTATGAAAGCGATCAAATAATCAAGGATTTTGCGACTTTCGCCCATTTCCATTAGCCTTCCGACTGAATTTTGGCATGTGATTTGGTTCCTAGACAATAACCCCATAGTCATTGAATGCAGTTCAGTTCTAAAGCCACCTGGCCTTTAAAAATCTGTATCGATTTAGCCGAGCTAGAACTATTTTTCCGAAACAGAAATTGTCAATTTGAGTAACCCTAGAAGTATGCTTTGAAGGATTTGATTATCTGAAAGATTTCATTTTAGCCTGCAAATATGCTTTAATTTAATGCATTTAATTCATCTATGCGAATTCGGTGAATTCGTCTCCACTGATCGACTTTCAACAGAAAATACACACCTCACGGTTTGCATTGCCATTAACTATAGTTTATTGTTACATACATATACATTCATATTAAACGCGAAAGCTTGAATAAATAGTTCACTTGGAAATTTTACATACAATATACGTATACATAAAATATCGTGTTTATATGCATGCATCCACTCATTGGGTGTTAGGTGTTGTCTTTTTTGTTGTTGTTGTATTTGAGTGTTTCTATGTTTTAATTAATTTATACAATTCATATTCGTTTATATGTTATATTTTCATCAATTGCGATTGAAGACATGAAGAAGGGGACAGACCAAAAATTAATTTTAAAAGTATTCACTGTGATAGCGAAACTGCATTATTGACAATCACATCTAAAGCTTTTGGGTGGGGGCATTCCTTTCAAAGATGTCGCAACGTCAGCACGTAAACATTTTAAAAGTCTAGGTATTTTCAAAAAGACATCAAAATAAAATAAGAACAAAAAATTAGTTTAATACAATTTAAAGACAGCTGATCATGAAATGACAAGAGGAACTGTAGGAATTTTGCATTTTGAGGATGCTCCTAATTCTTATTGGGGCTTTTAGTATACTTTCGTGTTGGTATTATTTTGGTTATTATTTTAATTGCTATTTTGTTGCTATTCCCATTGATGTTGCTGTAGTTGTTGTTATTGTTATTGTTATGGGTGCGACACTCTTACATGGTCGCCCTATGGTGAAGTTGCTAGGCAAACAACAGCCATCCGATGCAGAGAAAAGCGAGATAGAGAAACAGTTTGGAGAGTGTCTGCTCATCGTCGTATTGCGTGGTGCCTCGATTAGCCGCTGAAAGCATTAAAAATATAAATGTATTATATGCGATACATGAATATGCTTTTAATTGCGATTCAATTGCACTTACCTGCTGGGCGCGGCTCGCGAAAGTTAAGCGATGATGTAAAGAAGCCAAAGGGGAAAGCACCAATGCCAAATGACATGTGGAAGCTATCACCGAAGCCGAATCCCGGAAAGCCAGGTGCAGGCTCCGGCTCTGTACGCTGGCCGGCAGGACGAGGTGGCACCTTATTGCTTTAATAATAAGTACAATTAATCAATCAATTGTTACTATACGAATGCTTGCAATAATGCGGTCAGCTTACCGTGGATCCTCCTGGCGTGTGCTATTGCGACCATAGAGCGGTATAACTTTGTCCTTGTCCACGGCTGCCTTGCAAACTGGGCAGAGTTTGCGATTGGGTCGCGTTAGCAGCCATTGGTGCAAGCATGGCCAACAGAAGAGATGGCCACACATGCTAACCACCGCGTCCTTTGCTGTATCCAAACAGATATTGCACTCGTACAGCGATTCCTCGCTGTGCTCCTTATCCTTGTCCTTGTCCTTGTCGTTGTCGTTGACAGTGGCGCTGTTGTCGCTACTTGACCCAGCCGCTTCCGTTTCATTGAGCTCCGACTTGTTGCCACTGGCCAGGGCACTGCCCGTGAACGAATATGACGTTGCACGCTGACGCAACTCCGATGTGGCATCAGTTCTGTCCCTATTCCAGCCAATATTTTCGGTATCCACACGGTCCGATGCATTAGGGAAATTGCTGCCGCTTCCGTTGCCGTTGCTGCTATTGACATTGGTTGATGAAGTCGGCAATTCTGGTGCAGTTGGCAACTGCTGTTCGCCAACCAGAGTCGCTGTCGCTGTTTCCATGGTCGGTTGTGGTCAATCTGTATTTATCGATTAGTTTGACGTCTTTACACCCGCTCTAAAAGAATGCAAAAGAAACGTTTTAAAGGCAACCGGGCGATAGTTAATATACAAAGCAAAACAATTATAGATAATATCCAACGGGTGTGAAACCAGAACTGTGGCTAATTGACAATGTTATTTTTATGAATGTGACACGTGTCCATTTGAGAGGGTTGCGAGAGGGTTGTGTGTGATGCTTATGGTGGGTGGGTTCATTTGAAAACCTACAAGCACCTGGCAATCAATGGTTTTCAACACAAGCGGTCAATGGACGAAGTGATTCAAATACGGCCAGGTTTCGTGTTCGTTGAAATGCGTATCTCTTATCTGTTCGAAAAATGTTAAAATATAGTTTAGAATTTTTGTGTGAACAAACTTTAATTTGAAAGTAAAATGACTTTTGCAACAATACATACAGGTGTAGGTTGTATACATCAAATACCCAAAGCCTACTCTGCATTTCAGATATCAAACGAACAATGGAATTTGATCAATTCGTGGAGCACTAAAAGCCGACTGCTGCCAGGAGCTGAAACTCGCATTAGTTGTGGATAAACCTATACTATAATTACAACAGTCTTCTGTTGGATAGCAAAGTTCATTACAACAGGTCTGAGCTGATGATATATAGATTTATATTTATTGCTCAAGCGCATGGGGTCCAGAGTTTAAGCAAGTTTCCATTAACACTTAAGCGGACTAGATTGCATCATTATCATAGTACATCCATACATATATACATATACATATATCGTATGCAAAAGGGAATGAACAGTTGCAAGCAGTAGAAACTTGTGTCGAGTGAGGCAGATGAATTTGGATATAACGGCACCTGCACCTGCCTCGAGAAGTTCCAGTTAGTTCCGTATATTACCAGTGTTGCCTACTTGGTACCTTGTACATTCGCACAGCAATACATATGTACACACATTGTGTGTGTGTGTATTTGTTAATTGTGTATTTGCTCGCGACAGAGCCACCAGGCGAGCTTTTAGCTATAGCCTATGTGCGTACTTTGCATCCGACGTACATACATATATACATATTCACATATACATATACAATAGACAGATACGCAAATACACAAGCGATACCCTATCACACAAACTGTGCACACATACATGTGCAAAAGCACCTACACATACGTGTGCACAATAAATACACACACAATTGCAAATTTAAGCATTCAATACGTTACTGTTATTGTTGGCTTGTTTTGGTCAAAACGGTACGCAATTGTATTTGTATTTTTTACGCATTGCACTCTCGTTCCTTGGCGTCACGTGAGATTTTATTATTGTTGTTGTTGAAAAGTTTTTCACTAACTTGATTAAGTTGAATGACATACATATGAATGTTTATTTTGTTTTTCCTTCAAGGCGAAACTGGCTGGGCCTGACATGTATGTGTGCATACTACGTTCAAGCATACATACTTACTTAGAGATACATACATGTAAACATACCTTCTAATAACGTATCATATGAACACGTAATTTTATTTTGCTTGGCTTTCACAATATAGGTAATAAAATAAAGTTCGCAGCACAATTTTTACGTGTGTCACAATTAATGTCCCTTTAAAACTCCGTACTAATTATAAAAAGTAAGTAAAACATAAGCTACACCGAATCAAAGCAATGGCGATATGGCTCTAGTTTATTGGCCGCGACAATCGAACAGATGATATCGCACGTTGTATCGATATATCGATATTTTCATCGCAAGGGAACGAAATTACGATATATTTAGTTCCATCAATGATCTTTAAAGCAATATTTTTAATTTTAAATCTATTCGAGAGAGCACGTTTTGCACTGTTAAGCTTGTTTTAATAAACATAGTTAAACTGTTCACATTACTTTGCATGCGCCCTTCTCATTAGTATCGATATAATATGGTATTTTCAAGCTTTAAGCTAAGCTTAAGCACCAATCATGCAAAATATGTTGTATGACTAGTTGCTTAAGCTAGCATGATACTTATTCATGAAATGCAAATATATTTATAATAATAACAAGAAAGTACGGATATATTAGACAAGTCAAAGAATTCACACCCTTGTAGACCGGAACGAAGATTTTATGATACACATTTTCAGCCAATATTACTTATTCGTTGCTTTGCCATATATATACGGCCACAAGTCGCCGAAGCAATAATATGGATATACTTATATATTTATGTATTCAAGATAGCTTTATGTTGGGAGAGTTTTGCGCATATAAGCAACAGAAGGTGATGGCTATATCGACTCAGCTAATCTAGTGCTGACTAGCGATTCTGATCCAGAATATACATATATACTTTTTGGAGTCATCTTATTCAATACATCGTCTTCTCTTCATGAAGAAATTATATAGCTAATAATAAAAATAATAATAATCATAACTTCTACAAGGGTATACAAAAAGTTGCAAGCAAGCATGACTCTTTAAAATAAGAGAAATATTTATTCGAATGGTAGTGCCTAAAATAAAATACCAAAGAACCTGCTAGTATAAAAAAAACAAATTTATTCGTTGTGCTTCAGCAAATTTGAGAAGTTAACCATTGGCAAAAGTATCGAATGCTGTGCTTAGATATACCCGACCGTACAAAAAGGCGGTGCTCAAACCGTTGTTGCAGTCTATTATTAAACAACAAAAAACTGAAGGAATAAAAGCACATACAATTAAAAGGCAGCAGCAAGCACCACTTGGATTGCCATGTAAGCAGTTGACACAAGCGCCACAAAGAAGGCGAGCGCACGTGCCGGCTGAGGCACCACAACTACGGCGTATACCAAGGTGTGGGCGACGCGGGCGATGCCAACGGCACGGAACAGATTGATGGCGACGAATGCACTGGGATTGGTCAGAGTGTAAAGCAGGCCAATAATGAAGAAAGGCAGAATGTTCTCCAGATCGTTGCGATGAGCACGACGCACACGCTCCACGTTGGGATCATCGAATTTGACCTTCAGCTTTGGCGACATCAAATCCTCCTGATTGGCGAATGTCTGAAAAGCAACGAAAATGGCATGTCACTTAAAATCTGTTTATACTATGTGGCCGCATTCGCCAAGTGGCTGGACTTTGACCAGCAGCGAACTATATCCGCATGTTGTCCTCCTCTCCCTTTCTCCCTTACCTTGGTCTTAAAGCGCTGGACGGCCGTGAGGAAGGACATGAGCAACATTTTGATGACCAGCACACCGGCCCAGAACGTATAGCTCTTAAACACTGGGTTGCTAAGGGTTAGAAGTTCCAAACTCATGATTGTTTCTTAGAAGAATCAGTGTCTTTCTTTCTGTAAAATTAGCTTGCGCAGAACTGCCTTCGTGCGTTGCAAGTTTTCAACTGCTGTGACCGCATCGGTTTTCCATATTATATGCCGGTTTCTGTGGCTCTCTGGCGCTCACTCGCAATGAACTCTCTCTCTCTCTCCTCTCTATCTCTCTATCTATCTTTCTCTCGCTGATAACTTAAAGCGCGACGGCGACAACACTGAATGAAGGTGTTTGTGCTGATATATACATACATACATACATACATATACATAAGCTTAATAACGGACGTAGTGAGTCCCCCTAACGCCTACAGAACACGAAAAATAGCAGATAGACAGACATGCCTATGTGTGTGTGTGAAAGCGCCTAGTCATACTGACAGCACTAAAAGGAAACAAACCATGGACTTACCAGAGTTATAAATCGCCAAAGGCCAGTTATTAGGCTCATAGCAAACATTTTCAACACCAATAGCGCACTCCAGCCCATATAGCAGCGGAACACCGCGTTATTCATTGAGATCAGCTCGGGGTTTAACATTGCGCCGCACTCACATTCGCTTGATGATTAAAGCACACTGAATGTCTGAGTTGCAGTCGAAGCTACTTTTATATGCCATTTAATTCTTGTCGCGTGTGCAATTCGTAATAAAGGCTTAGAAACTTAGCAGAACACAATCTGTATATCGAATATACTAAGATATTTATCTACAAGCATGTGTGCCTTATGTGTATTTTATATGAAATATAATTGTTTAATTGTAGTAGAATTCAGTAGATATACCTATGGCAATCAATACAAGCAAATAGAAGCAGTAATCCTTAAGATCCAAGCCTGCCGGCTTTCATATGAGTGACTTAAAAAAATGATTATCTACATTTACTATAAAATCAAAAGCGACAAAAATTAAATAATTTTATAGTATTTATATTTTGTAGCGTATTTTCCGATTATGTTTGAAACGTATCTCAGAAAGCCAGAAGTCCAGAAAGCTTGATAGGAGGAAGATTATTAAAAATGTTGCTGTTAGACAAAACGCAGCTGTTAAATTAAAATACAAAAGCTAACAAATTACAGTAATTACGGTGAATTGAAAACAAAAAGCGAATCACTTTAAAAAGTAGTTCAGAAGCTGCAACCTGGAATATAGAAAAATGTTCAGTGCTATTGACAACTAAAAGTTGATCAGACCTGATTTTATTGAAATGCATAAAAAAGGAAAATTAATGCATCGCTTAAAAAGAGAACAAATGTATCTGTTTAAATGAGATACAATATTATACTTCACTAACATATGTACAAACATTTAAGGATTTTATTTTAGTGTGTTGTTGAATAAACAAATAATATTACTATTAAGCTGATTGTATTCTTATAGTTTTATTTATTTAAAGTATATATACACATTTTTGTTCCTTTTTTTTTTGTAACCCAATACAAATTTAGAACATAACCGAGATCTGTTTAAAAGGGTTGTGTGCATTGCGTTGCTCCATTAAGAGACCTTCAATTATGTAGCAACAAATTATAAGCGAACAAAAACCTCAATTCCAGTTGCAACTTAACTCAACTCAATCTGATTCAGATGCGCAACTGGACAGCGAATAGTAAGTATGTATGTACGTATATTCAGTATTACTTAAACTAACTAAAGTGCGCTGTAATCTTTATCTGCATCTGCATCTCCGTCTCCGTTTTACATTTTTGTCTGAATTTGTGGTTGGGTTCTGTCAGCATTTTGCCAAAGAAAACAACAGGCGGCATATGGCTCTTCAACATGAAATGGCCTTTTCCTCCGATTCTTGAGTGTAATTAATTAATTTCGCTCTCATTTTGCTATGCGCCCATTGTTGTTGCTGCATGAAAACATACATAAATCATAATGTGCAAAAATTTGCATAACATTCGTTGGGGCAACGTCTGCGGCTCAGTGATCGTTCTACTTTGGTCGCGTGAACCCGTCTCCGCCGGAATAGCATCCAGTAACAAGTTCATCACACGTGCATCTCAAGGATATTAAGTTAACTAAAACCGTGTGCTCGGCATCAATTTTGAAATATGTCGCACGGCGAACGCAAAGGTCGCCTCAATGTGGTTAAATTTTTGGAATTGGTAAAGATTCTTATATGTTATATTTTTGTTGCTGTTTTTTTTTTTAATTTCGAGTGATAAATACAAACTCTTGTAAAATTGCTTGAATTCCTGACAAATACTCTTGTTAAAAAAAATAGAGCAAGCTGCAAATAATTTTTTATATCAATTATATCAAGTGCGTTTATCCTTAGGCATTTTCCGTAGCCTGTCTTGTGCTGCACTTTTACAGTTTCAATGATCGCGACATTTTGACGTCCTTTATGGCGACAGGCACATTCACCGGCTACATTATTGTGGTCATCGGTGTATTTGCAGGTAGGCTGCCATCCACATACATATTGATAGTTGAACACATATTGCCAGATATTGCCGTTTCGATTGCAGGCGTTCTAATGCGTGCTCCCATTCATAAGCGGATCGACATCTTCTTCAGCGTGCTGGGCTGCGCCCTGTTCGTGGCTAGTGGCGTCTTCATTATAGAAGCCTGGGAGTTCTCGTTTCGGACGCGTACACGGGATCTGGCGCTGATCAAGGCATCGCTGTCCATTGTTAATGGTGTGCTGTTTGGCTTTGATGCGATTTTTACTTTTCGCGATAAGTGAAATATTGATCTAGTAGCCAAAGACATTCTTGCATTTAAACCTAAACAATATTTACATTTATATTTATACTTAACGAAAATACTTCTTGATACTTGAGTAAAAATATAACTAGGTCTTACTTACATACATATTTCCTATTCAAACATACATAAGATTTTTCCAAAAAAACGAGTTTATTTGCGTACAGTTTTTTTTTGTTGTCTCTCAAACATACAATATATATATATTTTTTTTTATCGTTTTGCTTAAATTATATGTATACATATAGTGTGCCATAGTTTTTGTTGTTTTTTTTTTGTTTTGTTTTGTGTCAATAAACCTGCAACATTGCAACATGCATTAAGAGTTATTATAATTAGGCTGAGGCCCGCCCGAAACACAAACATCAATTAGCCGCCGACGTTGAAATCATAAAAATCGCTTGGACGCATTTTTACATTGCTATTGTAGTTAGATTTAAATCGTATTGTGCTGTTGTTGTTTTTATGATTTTCATTCTTGATAGACGTGGGAAAATATGCATCGTAGTCATCTAGGCAGGTTCTTTGTGTTGTTTTTCTTTTTGCTGTTGTTGATCGAGGGCTGCATCTTTGGGTGTTGGTGCTTATGATTGTTGTTGTTGTTGGTTGTGGCGCGGTCCTTATGCAGAATTGTGTATGTTAAGGCGGAAAATGTCATGAGCAACATAATAGGTACCAGCATTGGCTTTCAGCACGAAGACCTGTGAGAAAGCGAGTGGAGGATCATCATCACACTGCAAAACGATTAGAAATAATTGATAATTCCATGCTCTTGAAAATACGTTATTAAAGTGTAATTTTAAATGGAAGAAAGCAATCAAACAGAACAGAACAGAAATCAAGAAGAAATGCATTCTTCGGCGCACCGCACCTGGCATACCCTTGCTAACCTCAAATTTCACATATTTACTTATTTGCTGTCAAAAGAGAATATGTTAATACAATATTAAGATGCTACATTTTCAAAAATACAGGTTTACGAAAAAAAAAATTAAATAAACATTGGTGTAATGATTTGTTTGGTTTGGTTGAGAATTGATAAGCGTTATGGTAAAACAAACCAGATATAAGCTTACAGACTTCTACATTCGTCTCATATAATCATAAATGTGTATATAGTAGTTCGATCTCACATAAACAATAAATATATTTTAGATATCATGCTAAACTCCCTATGTAATTTTAAATGTACACAAAACATTAATATGCAATTACTTTCGTCAACGTTGAACAAACTTACATGATGAATGCAAACAAATTAAACCAAACTCATTAATATCTTAAAGAAAGACCACTAAGTATTCAAACCCAAACCACTTGGCTAGTCAAAGGATGTTACAAACTGGGGCAGATAAGGGCAGGTGAACACGAACTGTGAAGAATAATGTCTGAAGTCATTTGAATCATTTCATGTGCTCTACGCATGTGAAGGGTTTCATAATAATGATTTCTTAAAGTTACACATATAACTTCATTTCTAGCTCACAAATTTAGCGTTACTGTAAAATGGTACTGTTGAAAGCGTTAGTTCAACACAAAACCCAATTAGAAGCTTGAATTAGAAGCCATACAAAAATGGATGTAGGCATAAGTTCAATGCAATTTAGACATTAACAATAACCTTGCAGCAAACGGCAGCTTATGGCAGAAGTAGGCTACGATTATCGCAATTTTCCGGACCCGGAGATAGACAGCAGCAGTATGTGTTTGCATGTAGTTTGTTAGCATGGTTCAATCGAACAATAATTATACAAATATATTAATGTCGTTTAGTAGGTCAGTGCTGAAGTAGTATGTTATTGCATGTTTTTTTTTTGGTTTTGTTACGAATGGATGCAACAAAAAACTTTTTACTTTGCCTGGCCGGTATCGCCCCTCTTGAGTGTTTTTTATTGCTGTTGAGATGTTGTTTCTGCCAAAAAATGTGGCTACACATCGTGCAGCGCAAGCCTAAAGATATCGTGTTGCACAAAGAAGCTAATTCCCACTGGCTTGAGCACAAAGGTCTGAATATACGCATGCGGTTGATCCTCATCGGTCTGCGTCAATAAATACGATGCAATACAAATACATATTTATTTATATTGGAAAATATTTATATTGTATGTATGCATGTACAAACATATATATATATATATATATTAATTTGAACGGAATTCTCACCTGTACACGTCCCAGGACATTAATCAGTACGCCGCCATCGAATGTGGGCTGAGAGTCAACTGTGGTGATTACACGACTGATCTTTTGGAAACTGAGACTCTGCAATTGTTAGGCATAACTTTGGGTATACTTATAGGGTTTCATTTGAGTGCGTACCTGGACTTTTTCAAGGATTTTTGGCGCTCCTTGTATCTGATGGCCCTCGAAGGTCATGAAGCTGTCTGTCGCCTGCCCAAAATAGATCGAAAAGAGCCAAACATTCGATTACAGATGAAATTAAATACATATTCATGTACACAAACATAGATATATATGCATGATGAGGTGTGTGTCATCGTTAGAAATTTCGAGAATATTTATGCACAAACTTGAATTAAGCAAAGTCCTGCCAAAGGAAACGGCGTCATCAAAACTTAGATTGAAAAACAACCAATACGAACAAAATAGTAAATATTTAATAAAGCTATTATTGAAATATTAAACGAGTTTCGCTTTCACTGCATGGATGTGTTGGTTAATATTGTATTTGGCTTATGCGCCGGATGGATCAGCACTCTTATACCGCGTAAAATAACAAATATAATTTGCGCGCTCTTTTTATCGTAGCAGCAGCTCCATGCAATAATTATGTTTCTGGCGATTTGTCAAGGGCGCGCCGCTCGCACAGATGACAAACAACGAACAGCGAAACACAACAATGAAAGGGTCTTGTTTGTCGTCAACTTTCATATATCCGTACAAGCGTGCAGACATACTTATGTGCATGTAGGTCAATGTATACGCAAATATGTGGCTTATATGCAGAGTTTGAGGATAATATCAACAGCATAGCGAATAGATTTGGCGACAATACGACTTACACTGTAGAAGTTAACCACGTTAGCGCGGTTTGCCGGGTCGTCAAAGATGGCATAATATTGCTGAACGAAGCCCTTGCCAATGTCCTCGTATTGTGGATTAAGTGCCATAGCGTCGATATCAGATAATTATTGGATATGTTGCAAATGTGCTGCAGACCAAAGACCTAATCAAATAACTTGATTATACTTTTGGCAATGTACGAGACTGAAAACTCAGAACACAACTGGCAAGTGTGACCACAAGCGGGGTGCGGGTAAAAACTGGCATTCAATAAATTTGTCAACACGATTAAGCACTTCGACCAATCGATTACAACTCAATATTTTATAAGAAATATCGATAGTCTAAAATTAAAATAGTTGCACCTACTCAAATGGTATTTAAATAGAATTTTCGATGGAATCCATAATGTTGATTTTATTGCTTGGTATCTTTTTCAGCTGTTTTGAACTCAATTCATTGTTTGCGTAAAGTTATCATAATTATTTGGCCGACACCGTTCTAGATGTATTTAATATATGTTTCTCTGTGGATAAAATTACCGTATTTTAGTTGTTCCATAAAACGGTCCCACTAAATTCCAAATCGTTGTGCGTTTCGTGCGCAAAGCGATTAAAGTGGTTATTGTGTATTATTATGTTAACTTTTGCCAATATTTCCCAATTATGTCGCATTTGCCTGCGCCATCTGCGTCAGATTAATGAACAGCACCAGCAACACCAACAGCGCAACAAATCCAGCTACAACCCGAAAGCGCTGCCCCATTTGGCAAAAATGTTGAATCACTTTTTTGCCATTGACGTATTTCAGCAGCCAGAGACATATCCACAAGACATATGTGCATTGTGCTACAATGCCATCGAATACTTTCAGCAGCTCTGCAACGTCGCCGAGCAGAGCAACGAGATGCTGATGCGCCTCACCTTAACCCTGGCCGTTGATCAGCCAAAGAGGACTGAAGCTGATGTTGATGTCCATGTTGATGTTAATGCTGACGATCACTCGGTTGGTATATACAAAACTTTGCAGTTGAGTCAGCTTGTTTTTTGTTTAGGGCTGAGCTAGCATTTTTGCAGTTGTCGCTCGTGAAAGCAGAGCCGGCGGAAGACGAAACACAGCATCACCAAGATTACAATGCTGACGCTAACGCTGACGCTGACGTGGATGCCAACGGCGATGGCGATGACGATGTCGATACCGATGCGGATGCGGACAATGTAAACGACAACAATGAGAGCCTAGAGGCGAATAATGATGAGGCAGCGGCTGCAGCGGCCAGCAAGCGAAAGTTGCTCGCTTGCGAGCAGTGCGGCAAGCAGGTGTACAAGCTGCCCTATCTGGAGGCGCACATACGGAGCGTGCACGAGGGCCACCCGAAGCCGTTTCTATGCCGAAATTGTGATAAGGCATTCACTCGATATGAGCAACTGCGCTCACATGTGCGCAATGTGCATCCGGCTGTTGCGGCTGCGACAACAAGAACATCATCGATCAGCGAGGAGCTAGAACTATACTGTGAGCAGTGCAATCGCAGATATAGTACGAAAAATGCACTCGGCGAGCATCTGAAGCGTCACGCACAGGAAAAGCCGCACATTTGCGAGCACTGCGGGGTCGCGAAGGTGACACGCACCGAACTGCTCACCCATCTGCGCATCCACAATCCCGACTGGGAGAAGTTCAAATGCAAGCAATGTCCGCAACTCTTCCGTCACAAGAGCGCCATCAGCCGGCACGTTCGCGTCGTGCACGAAGGACAGCGGCGATTCCAGTGCGGTCATTGTCAGAAGCGATTCGGCACCCATGCCTCTCAGGTGCGACACGAGCGCCTCCACATTGAAACATTTTAAGCCATGGTGACAATAGATCTAGAAGCCCATCTTCATGGGTATATACTACATATTCCAAATGATGAGTGCGCCAAAAACTATTGCAATATGTTTGTATTCACATTGTTTATTCATATTGAGCATATTGACAAACACGAAAACTAATCACATAAGCGAACCGAACTTTTTTATTATATTTGTATTTAGGAAATACTCTCGCCGAGAATCCATCAAATAAAACATTTGAGCATTGTCATTATCAATTACATACTTTTTGGATTGCTAATTGGCAAAGTGTATAATAACATGCACTATTGAAGAAGCCAAATAACGAGCATAAGATTTTGTAATACTTTTATATTTTACTTACTATTTTTAGTGGTGTCACTTTGTGGCAGTTTATTAATGATATTTGATGAATTATAGTCATATCATTTTGTTGTCTTAACTTGTTTATTCAAATTTTGGGTTGAAATTCTTCAAAATAATTTTCATTATTTTCTTCCACTTACGTCCAAAGAAAATAGTGTACATTGCTCTTAAGCTGTGCGTTAAATAAAAATTATCAATACTCAATGAGAATTGCTGAAAAATTTGGTAGTTTTTATTCATTTTTTATTTTCGGTTTGACAGGAAATTAAATTTCGTATGTTCTGCTCTGCATTTTTAAACTGAGCGAACAGTTCAAAAAGTGCCGCGTATGCCCAGCGACTGGTCACACTTAGTTAATACTTAATTATCGATACTTTTCAACTGATAAGCGTAGCGAAACAAGCAATATTTACAAACATTGTAAGAAAAGTTACAAAAATGTATTATGTTTGTTGCGCATTTTTCAAACATATGCTTGATATTACAAATTATTTAATCTAATAGTGAATACGGCTTTGTGGTAAATGCAGGGACACGTTTTCAAGATAAGCCGATTGGCATTTGGACCTCTGCGAAACCGATTTAACTGCGTTTTGCCAAACGCCGGCAAACCAAAGCAAATTATACAACAAATTCAACAAAGGGAATTTTGTCATTGCAGCAACAACAGCAGCAGCATGGTTAGGTATTTGAATCAAAAAGAGGCCATCAATGTCGACCTAGAGCTCTTCAACGAGTACAAGTTTAGCGTGGATCAGTTAATGGAACTAGCCGGTCTAAGCTGTGCGCACGCTATAACCAAATGCTTTCCGGCCGATCACTTTGGCCGTGTCCTCGTCTGCTGTGGTCCTGGCAATAACGGTGGCGATGGACTGGTCTGTGCCCGTCATCTGGCTCTGATGGGTTACACACCAGCCATTTATTATCCGAAGCCAACAGCGAAGCCCCTTTTCGAAAATCTGACGCATCAGTGTCAACGCATGGACATCTGCCGCATTGACGAGTGTCCCACAGTGGAGACGTCTGCCAATAGTTACGATTTAATTGTAGATGCCCTCTTCGGCTTTAGTTTCAAGCCGCCGGTGCGCGTAGACTTTGTCCCTGTCGTGGAGCTGTTGCAGCAGACAAAGTTGCCGATTGCCAGGTATATATCAATGTTTCCCATTGTCTGCTCTCCATTTATTGTGGTTATTGTGATTTCTTAGTGTGGATATACCCAGTGGCTGGGATGTGGAGAATGGTAAGCTCAACGATTGCGATCTGGAGCCGACACTTCTCATCTCACTGACGGCTCCCAAGCTATGCGCCAAACACTTCAAAGGCAAGCATCACTTTTTGGGCGGACGCTTTGTGCCGCCGGCTCTGCAGCGCAAGTACGAGCTAAATCTACCAGAGTATCCAGGCAACGAGCTGTGCCTTGAATTATAAACACATAAATAATATATATATATATATATATATGTACATATATTTTGAACAGCTGTAAATAATTGAAATTGTTGTAAATGTCCAAAATTGATTAAATCTCTAGATCTCTCTCAGATTAAAGACTTCCACATTTTAATCGCTAATAGCACAATATCCATAGCAGCACTAAGCAGACAATACTGTATTGTCTGTACAAATAGTTTTTCTTAGCCGATTTCGAGCCAAACAAAGCTACATTTTTAGCTTCATAAATCTATAGAGATTAAAATAACAATTCCAATTTCTGGAGCGAACATTTGTTTTAAGTTAGTGTTTTATTAATATTAACATATGCATGAGAAAAATATAACCTTGCAGGTAGCATGCCCCACCCGTATTACTTGTACAAGCGATTGTAGTTCTTGCGCCTGCGATCCTCCTCGAAGTTGTTGTTGCGAGCCCATTCTTTCAGATTGCCTTTTGAGCGCAGCATCGCCGACTTGGAGTCGACGTCACGCATCACAAACGGTGAGAAGCCGGCAATATAATCATCATCCAGGGCATTTGTCTTTGTTTTGGCCACACGCGACGGCATCTGTCGTGGCATGGGCTGATCCTCAAACAGAATAGGATTGCGCGAATGCTTGCCGCCCTGAAAGCGTGGCAGGCTTTGGTTCTTATACTTGGCAGTCAGGGAGCGCCTCGTGTTTATGTGCAGCACCTGTTTGCCGTTTTCGTCCAGACTAACGGCCACACGCTTGAGAGTCTTGTTGCCGCAATTGGGGCAGAACACCTTTGTCATGATGCTGGTCGTCCTAAAGCATCCATAACAACGCAATATGTAGGTGCGCAGCTGCTTGATGATCCGTCCATTTAGCGCGGCCAGCTGCAGATTCAGCTGCTTCAGCACATTTTGCAGCGCATAGTCGGTTGTCATGCAGGCAACCGGCGGTACAATGTCCGTTTCCACTTTGCCCTCGAGCGCCTTCTTGGCCTTCTTGATGTTTGAGTGCGTTATCCAGCCATCGTCGCCGACGTCCTCGTCCATATCTTTTTCGTTGGCTTGTTGCGTCTGCTGCTCCACTTGGTCATCTTCGTCTTCGTCCTTGGGCTCTGCTACCAAAAGATCACAAGTTGCCCGCTCCTCGTCCGCAGATGGTGCACATTGCAGTTTCTCAAATAGTTTGTCCAACTCCTCTTGCGTTAGATCGTCATCGTCCTCGTTGTCGTTGCCAATTTCTGTTCTAGCGTCTGTTGGTTGACTTTCTGGACTTTGTATCCCTGTTCCATCCATATGTGCTTCAATGGCTGCTTTAATGTGGTCGACTTTGTCGCTGCTCCTATCCAACTGCTGCTCGTTGTCATCTTCCTCTTCCTCCTCTTCTTCCCCTTCGTCATCATCTTCATCATCCTCCTCGTTCCCCTCGGGCATATACCAGCCGACGAGACGCTTATTATTCACATCCTGCATTTCCTCGGGCTTGTCCTTGGAGGCAATTACCTGTGAGACAACTGGCTCACTGCGCAGGTGCTCAGTGCCAACTGTGTCCGCTTCCAGCTCATATGTGAGCGAAATCACCTTTAAATCAATGCCAGATAAGCTGGCATAGTCGCCAGTCTTTTTGGCAAATTGCACGCAATGCTTAACGCTTTCGGGACGTGGCTCGCGCACCTGCAAATCAAATGGCAGCACACAGAGCCGGCGTATCTGGCGTTTGTTGCGCACCTCGGCAACCACCTCTGGCACGGTTAGCACATTATCCGCATATTCCTGTAACCACGAAAAACAATTTGGGATGTTTTCAATTTGAATATAATTTCAAATGTTTCCTATATCCTATATGCACTTACGTTCAGTGGCACAGCATTTATAAATGCTGTTGTGTCTGCCACAAGATATTTAATTTTAGTGCTGCTGGTACTCATTATATTACAGGTTGTTCATAAATAATCTTTTAAAAGAAACGAACAAGCGAAATTAACAATTTATACTTTTGCACGTGTTGTCCACAAGAATTATCGAGTCTACAAGGTACTCCGATAATCGGCCATCTATCGTTTCGTTGTGAGTATACGTCATTCAATACTAATAAGAAAAGGAAAACAACGTATTCAATCTAACTTTGTTAAAACGGAATGTTCTGTAGTTCGTATCATCCAATTCAAATATATTCAAATAGTTTGCATTGAAGCGGTAATGCATCCTTGCCTTTGTTTTTTATGGTATAAATATAATATGAGATTATTGAAGAAACTAAAAAAATTATACTATGCATATTGATAATGTTTACTATCAAATGTAGTCTTTATTTAATTAATTAACAGGTCTGTGATTGTAATTGTGTTATTTTGACGTCACAAAAGTATGAAAACTGCTCTACATTTATTGATGGATATGTACGTCGCAACCTTCTAGTATATTTTCTACAAATTGGCGATGCTCTAGTTGTCAATGCAGTGGCATCGATAAGTGGCTAAAAACTATATCGATATCAGCATTCTGCACTATGTTCATCTCTAGTTTTCAAGCCAAAAATGGCGAAGTGAGTGCGTACCCTATTTTTTTGTATATGATCGGCTTAGATATTTTTGTCAAGCGTACAAATTATATAAAACCGCTTAGATAATTTGAAATATCGGCTATGTGGAATCAATGGCCCATGGCCGCGGTGCCAAACGCGGCAATGGCTGCACCGCCGCCGCAGCCTTCAATACCGCCACCACTGCCCGATGCACCACCGCCTCCGCCGCCTGTAGACAATACTCCAATGGTTGGAGTTGCTGTTGCCTCTGCTGGTGTTACTGGTGGTGCGGCACCCGGCACTTATATGAGTGCGGGCGCACCCCAATCCGGCAACAATCCCTATGAACAATATACGGCCGCCCAATATGCGGCGATGACGCCGGTACAGCAGTACGCGCTGCAGCAGCACTGGCAGCAGTGGCAAACCTACCAACATGAATACGCCAAGTGGCATGCCCAGTATGGTGAGCAGGTGAGTTCAGGTTCAGGTGTTCGTGGAATCCACAATTTGACTGTATTTTTATATAATTCTATGTATTCCAAATACTCACAGTACAAGCGGGAAATGGCCGCCGCTGCAGCTACTAATACTGTGGCGCCACCACATGTCGCAGCGTCAGCAGGACCTATCGCTGCACCACCGACCACATCATCAGTGCCCCCCATTGGGCCTGCATATCCGCCAGCTCAAATTGGGCCTCAGATGGCGGTGCAGCAGACACAAGCACAGCCACAGCCATACTATCAACAGACACAGATGCAGCCACTGCCACCGCAAATGCAACCGCAGTCGCAGACGCATTCCCATACACAGATGCCTGGTAAAATAATGGCACAGCCGCAGATGTACAATCAGCCGCCACCGCCACCGCCGCAAGTTTACCAACAACAACAACAGCAACAACAATCCCTGCAACAACTGCATCACCAGCAACAACAGCCGCCGGCGTCAAATCAATGGCAGCAACAGCCGCCGCCGGGCAGATTCAACCAAATGCCGCCCGTTAGCTACAGTCAGCCGCCCAGTGGTGGTCGTTGTGATTCTGGCATGTTTCCCAATTTACAGCAGCCACCACCTTCGTTTATGCAACAGCCTCCGCCGTCGACATCAACATCATCCGGTACTCCAACTGATCCTCCATGGGCAAAGGGAACAGCAAGCCGGGGCAATGACAGAGGCAACACGAAGGATGCGGAGGACAGTTCGCGATGGGATGGACCACCGCCAGATGTGGGATCTGCACGTACAAACCGTTGGCAAGGCAATGAGCCGGGCAACAACAACAACAGCAGCAATAACAATAATAGTACCAATAACAACCAAAGTGTCAATAAGTCAAATCTATCTGGCAACCGACGCAGCTGGCCTGGTAACAACGCCATCAACAGTAACAGCAACAGTCGCAGCAATCCGTTCAACACAGGATCATCAGGCAACTTTGGCTCCGATGATGGTGCTGGACCCAACTCTAGCAACTTTGACAGTGAGAGTAACAGTGGCAACTTTGGTGGACCGAGTTCAGTGGGGGGCAGAGATAATGCAAATTATGGCGGCAACTTTGGCAATAATGGTTCGGGCCAAGGTCCTACTGATAATTATGGGCCAGGTAACAATAACAACCGCCGCAGCGGACGTTGGGAACAAAATCGATCGAATCAAAGTGGTGGAAATTTTGGACCACCACAGAAAAACAACAATAGTTTCCATGATGTCGGCTACAATCGCGTCCCAAATCAAAGTAATTACAGCCAGCAACAGCAACAACAACAACAGCAGCAGCAGGAGCTGAGCTTTGATCGCCTGTTCAACCAGTGGGAGAAGCAGTTCGAGGATTGGAAACGTGCCAACGCCAATCATCCAGATCGCGATGAATACCGACGCTATGAGGAGGAATTTGAGAAGCAGCGACGTCGCATTGCTGAGCGTCGAGAGCAAATGCGACGCGGACGTCAAATGCAAAATTCACAACAACTACCACCAAACCAACAACAACAGCAGCCAGGAGCCAGCGGCGGCGATGGTCGCTATGGTGACTATGAGGAAGGCGAAGGCTATTCAGATGAGGATAATAATAAGCAGACACAACAGCACAGCAGGAACCAGGGCCCAGGTCAGAGACGCGTACAGAACCAGAGACAAGACCAGAACATGGAGGAGCAAAATGAGGCGCCCAACGAGTCAGACGCAAATAAATCCCACTGCTCTTCGCCAAAACCAGATGCACAGCAGGAGCAACCACAACAGCAGATAATGCCATTAGCTAGCCATGAGCAAAATATCCCAGAGAAGCCCGCAACTCAGCAGAAACAATTGCTACCACAACAGCAACAACAAGAACAACCGAAATTACAACAGAAGCCGCAATTAAATGCCCAAAAACCAGCGGCAGCCAACCAGCAACAGCAGCAGCTGAATGTGGATAAGGGTGCAACCACAGCTACGGCTGTAACTTCCGCTTCAGCTTCAGCTCCCTCTCAAGCAGCAGGTCCAGCTGCACCGGCTGGTACAGCTACTGGACTGGGCAAGCGTAAAATTGATGCTGTCAGATCGACTCCATTGAAACAGAGCAAACAGGAGAATATTTTAATAATCTCATTGGACGATGACGACGATGAGGTGGATGAAGTGCAGCAGAAAGATGACAACTATGTAGAGTCTTCTAACGATACGCGCATGAAAAATATATTTAAAAAGAGCGATGGCATTCCAGGACTCGATTTGGTTGCCGATGGCAGCACGGCTACTGCCGGAACTGGATCGGCAGCTGCGCCCGGAGCAACCATGCCAGCAAATCAAAATGCTGATAATAACAAGAAGATACCATCGCTGTTTGATGTGGTCATTGTTAAACCAGGCATATCGCCACAAGGTCAGCAGTTAGAAAAAGAGAAGGCGACAGGGACGACGGTCAATGAATCGCTGCCAGACACTGTTAGCAATGTACTCAAAGATCCCGAGTTCATGAACAACTTGTCTCAGGCTCTGGCCCAGGCGCAGGGTCGCGAACTGGAACAGCAACAGCAGCAATCCAACGAGTGCTCTGATCCTGCCAACAACAGCAACAAAAATGAGGGCAAACACGGACGGGCGCTGTCCTTTGCCGAATGGAAGAATAATCAGAAGAATAATCAGAAAAATAGCAAGCCGGATGGGCAGCAGAATAATATGGCGGATAATGCGCCGGGCGGCTGTTTTGGAGGAGGACCAGCTGGCAATGATGCCGGAAATCGCGGCGGTGGTTTTGGACCTGGCGGTGGTGGTTTTGGTACCGATCAAAGGCCACCACATGGATTCGGTTCCAATGGTCCACCCTTTGGACCTAGCGGGGATGGAGGTGGCCAAGTGATGGGACCAAATTTTATTGATTTTGGTGGTCCGTCGTGTGGCAACTTTCGACCGAATGGTCCCAATTTCGGTGGACCCAATTTTAATCAACAGGGGGCAGGATCATTTGTTGGCGGCCCTGGACCGAACGGGCCTTTTGGACGTAATTTTGGTCCCGCTGGACCCAACAATCCCAATTTCAATGGACCCGGTCCAGGCTACGGTCAACATTTCCGTGGCAACGGACCCGGTCAAGGTCCTGGCCCCGCCCAGTTTCGATCAAACTTCTGCGGCCCAAATGGACCGGGACCTGGTCAAAACTTTGGAGGTCCTGGACCATTCGGCGGACCCGGTGGACCAAATGCAGCTGCACCATTTAACCGCAACTTTGGACAAAACAATCCCAATGAACACAACTTTGGCCAAGGATCTAACAGTCCCAATGAACGCAACTTTGGCCCAGGACCAGGATCAGGACCTAATAATCCGAATTTCAATGGCTCCAAAATGGGCAACAACAACAATAACAACAACAAGAATAACAATTCGTTCGGCGAGAATCCATTCAAACGAAAAGTCGGATCCTCTGGCCCAAGTTATGAAGATAAGCCGCGTGATGGGCCCGGATTTGGACTACGCGGAAGAGGGCAGATGAATCAGCCAAAGAAATTTGGGCAGGCGAGAAACAGTTTTGGCAACGCGGGAAACAACGACAACAGCAATAGGCCATGGCCTGATAGGTATGTGTCATAAGCTGACCCTAATTTTTTGCCTCTCTCTGCGGCTCTATCCCTTTTTGTCCATACCGCATAGAATTTAATATGACCAATTACCAATTACCGGGGGCTCAAACTTGGATGTCTCTAACTACGCATTTCTGCGAATTAGGTAGTCCAAGTTTCCATTCCGTCTGAGTGTTAACCAACCCCAACTGATGCATATGAATCAAAATCCAACCGTTTTGTAGTATCTTTGTCTGTACAACAGTCTCCGAAAATAAAAGCTCCAAATTCGTGCATTATTTTATGCCATTTGATTTTGATGCAGCTACGTGTAAAATATGGGAATTTCAATGCGTTTCTGTTTTTGACTTCTCAAAATTGTTATGTTAAACATGTCTGGAGAGTTACATAAACTCTTTAATTTTAGTTATGCTAACTGTATATAAGTGGTGTATATATACATAAATGAATAGGACTGTATTTACATAAGAATGTTTGTTCTGAATTCAGGAATCGATGCTGAAGTGCATTCATTGACTGGTGGTTGCCACCCAGCAGATTCAAAACAATTCTCTGTTAGTTTTTAAACTTTTTACTTCAAAAAAAAAGATGATCATTGGTTTTTGCAATAACACCAAGAACATTAACATTTTCCAAAGACCCTTTCAAACAAGAAATTTGGAAATTGAAAGAAAGCCGCAATATATATAAGCACATGTATTGAGTCTATTAAGTGTCAAGTCCATGGAATCAATACTGTAAATTATTATTAATAGTTCCACTAATTTCAGAAAAATTTATTCTATTCTAAGCTCTCTTTTTTACAACATTTTTAAATCGAACTGTATTTTGAGAAAGCAAGAAAACTATGCGAAATTGCTAGATTTTTGTCAGTTTTAAGAATATCTCTTTATTTTTCTTTATAATTTGCTTTAAAAGAGTCTTACAAAACTTTCAAAGGGGCTTAAGACTCTTTGTTCAGCGAATGTACAAATTCAAGATTTTTTTTTATTTTTCATAAAAAAGTTGATGTTTTAATATATGACATATGCAGCTAAACGAAATTTTGTCCTGAACGTAATTATTTTAAATATTTAAATTGTTCATAATCGTGCATATTTCTGACGTGTATGAATTAGGAACGATTCTCAATTCACCTGGAGAAAAATTGATTACTTCGAAATGAGAAAGCCCATTAAACAGAAACAAAAATATATATCTTTAATAGCCATTATTTAAACCCCAAATGTTTTCTAACTCGTTTCTATGTTCGTAGTTTAAATGTGCAGGCATCTTTTGTTGATCTCGTCGTTAATGCTGGAATTTTGATTCCATACCCGTTTTCTCTTCTTCTCTTCTACTTTTATGCACCCAAAATACAAACAACATGAAAATCAAAATGCAAACTAAAATATAAAATTCAACTATCATTCAATTTCAATGGCGCATCAATTAAATGACTGCTGCATACAAAATTTATAATTTGACAAATTTCGACTGTTCCGTGTTCCGTGCGTCTGCGCAGCGGCCGATCCTTCCGCGGTGGAGGTGACGCCCTAAACAGGAGCAATAGTAACGTCCAACAGCATCGAGGGCCCCGCTAGAGCTCATTTAAGATGAAAAGTGCTACAATATTAGTTACGTGCCCTTCTTCCTCCGCGACACACACACAGACACACACACACACACACACATACACACACATACACAACATATACACCACACAGCGCATATCTAAACATTAAAACAGCGGCGAGGCAGCAGAGGATTTTACACAATCTCCATAAAACACACACGAACCCACAAGTGCATACTGCGACCTTTTAATCTCTCCCTATTTCTCAATCAATCTCAATGTAAATATCTCCGATTACCGTTGAGTGCAGATATTACAATAAAATACATTGTATATTATCGAGTATATTTACATAATTCATTTTTAATTTTTCCTTCGAGCATAGTTTTTAAGTTTTTTGAAATGATTTTTGTATTATTTTGATGCTTTTTTCCCCACGAATTTTTTTTATCTTAATATAACAAAAAATAAATTTGATTAGTTTTATTTAATTTTTTTTTTTGGGTACATAAAATGAAATTTCCATTTTATAGTGAGTTTCGAGTGACATATTTCTATGTACTAATACTTACACATAATTAAACATACAAATATGCAAAATTCGAAACACATTGAATACGATTATGAATAAAATGAATCATTTTAAATGCGCTTGTGCACTTCAGTATTTATTTGTAAAATATGCACACAATCTTCAATTAAACATATGTGCATTTTGAATCAGCTTTAAGACTTGTCTGCAATGAATCAAAATTTCCTACATCTGTCTTCAGTAGTCCGAATTAGGAATGGGTGTCCGCTTGTAAACAAGAAACAAAAAAAAATTAATTATTTGTTAGCCACTCAAGAATAGGAGTATAAAATGTATTTGCTGCATTATACAGGGCACAATCGAAAATAGGATTGTGCCACAGCTTGAATTCCCGATGCTGAATGCTTTTTGACATACTTAGAAATGATCTGATTCCTTTTGATACATGCACACATATTATGTATCAAATATTGGGCAACGTTTTTAGTAATATAATAAATACATACATGAAACCCTTACAAACAAATGATAATGATACTCAAGATTAAATACCTTTGCCAAAATAAGACAAGTGTACAATGTAATTCTGATATTTGTCTACTCAAACAACCCAATTTGCGTTGCTTATTGGCAATAAAAATTGAGATTGATACAGGCGTAGTCCATTTGCATAAATATACTTAAATGGTGTCGAAGATATCTTCTAATCAAATTAAGGGTATAAAAATAGGAAATGTACATTTTATTAGCTTGTCTGTTGGTCATAAAAACGTTTACCGAGTTCACAGAATAAGTTATATTTTAATACCTGGTCTGTTTGTCTGTCTGCATACTGAAGTTATCCATACAAAATGATTTATTTTTAGTATATTTGAAATGCTATCAAGTAACACATTGGGGATACATTGATTAAACATTTTGGAGGGTAAACCTAGAGGTGAAAGAAAGCCACCTTTCGTATTCTTATATTATTAGCATAATTTCGTTGTTAAGGATGTGCCAAAAATGCCTACTTCTAAATCTTATACCAACGAAACAATCAGTTGAAATAATATTTGACATTCGGCTTGCCGAATTTATCCATTCTGTTTGTTTCATATCCTAAACTAAGTTTACATGAATCTTGTCAGCTGGCTGGTTGACTGTGCCAAGTGCGCTCTAATTATTCTAAATGCTAACTCATGTTTTCCTCAATGCCAAAAGATCCCGACCCCGACCTCGCCCCTGATCCTAACTCTGACCCTGACTTGTTATGTAAATAGCTTGATTCGACCAATGTCCCATAAAATCAGAAATATATATGTAATAAGTAAAAGTTTAAGTGTTTTTTTCCTGGTTTAATATTAAAAACATAAACCAACAATAAAAAAAAATTTCCAATCAAAAAAACAAATTTACGAAAAAAAATAAATAAAACAATAATTAAATAATTGAAAAAAATGTTAAACAATTGATATGAAAACCAAACCCGAAACTGCGATACGCAACGTTGCAGCGCGGAGCACATCAACAATACCCAACGACCAAACGATCCCGTCTATCGACCCATGCAAGTGTTCGACTATCAGAATAGCCGCAACACCAGCGCCAAGGTTATCGACTATGGTCACAAGTCCGCTGATAGCGCAGCCACTCGAGTTGGCATCGGTGACCCAGGTCCAGGTCCATGTTCAGGTCCAGGTCCAGGTCCAGGTCCAGGTCCAGATCCAGGTTTAAGCCCAGGTGCAGGCCCAGGTGCTGACCCCGCCTCAGCGGTACCGGACTTTAGACCTGGTGTCAGCTTTGACTATGGACATGCCTCACACAATGCACCAGAAACGTCAGGCCCAACTGGACCAGGTGCTGGCTCAATGAATCGGAATCCAAATTCCAACAATAAGAAGAAAAACAAAAAGAAGAATAAAAATCGACAGCGCTTGTTGCAGCAACAGCAGCAACAAGAGCAGAACTTGACAACATTGACCGGCAACGAGGTAAGTGATTAGCTTGCAACGCTGCAATTGATCGCAAATGGAAAGTATAATATCATATTCATATCCCTTAGTGCACTGCCCCAGAGCAGACTGCTGGCAAAACGGATGATCTCGAGGACATATCCGACGGCGAGGAGTAAGTTAAATTGGTCAACTTTAGTGCCCGTGAATAATCATAATCTAACCACACAGTTCGCTGACGGATGTGGCTCGATTAGAATCACCGCCGCCGCCTCCGAAGTTTCATAAACAGCAACAGTCCCAGTCCCCGTTGCAGCAACAAACAGTCAAAGCATTCCCCGCTAATCCGAAGCGCCGTATTTTGGGGGATCCCCCACGGCTCTGTTTCCCTCGACGGCAGCAGCAAATGACCAGATACCCGAACAGATAGACACTAGCCGTCTGGAAATGAGCGTTCCCACGAATGAGAATCTCAATACTATATCCATTGATGAGGTGCTGCTACCACCAGGTCGGATATCGCGACCCAAGCGCATTTGCATTATATTGCGCGGAGCGCCCGGCTGTGGGAAGTCGTATGTGGCACGTCTGATAAAGGATAAGGAGTTGGAAATGGGTGGAGCCAATCCACGCATACTTAGCATCGATGATTATTTCATCATTGAAAACGACTATGACGAAAAGTGCCCTAAGACTGGCAAAAAGGTGAGAGTGGGCCAGCAGATCAGCAAGTGCTTAATGCACTTGTAATTTCTTTACGTTGTATACAAACTGGAACACCTTAAAATAACTCCCAAGCGACGAATAATGTCAACAACTTACCACAATTTGCAAAATGCGATCAGTTTCTTTGTTATTTATTGTTTGTTTTCATTTTAAACTCTTGCCTAGGGTATTAGGAAGAAAAGGCTTCTCTGAACGAATATATATTCTAGATCATCAACAGCCGAGACGATATGTCAAAGTCCGTCTGTCTGTTGTTAGTTTCTTTGAAAAATAATCTTTCAGTTTGAAAACTGTCTTGATGAAAGCTGCATAATGTTTTTTTTACCAAGAAGTGCATAAGTGATTAGCATTGTATTAATAGCTTCCATAAGAACAATCAGCCAAAGCTTTTAGTTAATAATTCAATTTTGATGTGTGCCGGGGAACTCCGATTGTCTTTATTATACTTGTTTCATATTTCCAGATACCGAAGAAGGAGATACTCTATGAGTATGATGATGCCATGGAGGAGACGTATATGCAGTACTTGATAAAATCGTTCAAGAAGACGCTTAGCGATAATCTCTATGATTTCATTATTGTCGATTGTAACAACAACTCCCTGCGCACTCTCAACGAGTTCTATTGTCATGCAAAAGATTCGAATTTTGTGGTGAGCAGCTGACTCTTTCTTTCTATCTCTCTCTCTCTCTCTCTCTCTCTCTGTCTCTGTCTCTCTTTTGTGTGTCGCTGAAACTGATGCCGAGTTTTTGGTATTTTTGGCAGCCCTACATCATTGACATGCACTGCGATGTGGAGACGTGCTTGGGACGCAATATCCATCAGCGAAGCGAGGAGGACATACGTTTTGTTCTGGAAAATTGGTGTACAACGCCATTGCACTACATAAAACTTGATGTGTCGTCGCTTCTCGAGAATGTGGTTGAAATGGAAGATGTAGAGGACATGGCAACGGTAACTATGCTCTAATGCAACAACACGGACCCCGGCCCACGGCCCACGGTCTACGATGCAGGCCATCCAGCTCAATCATAAAGGCACCTGAAGCACTTGACTGCCTGGACAGCGTTTGGCTGGCCAGCAGCTGTTGTGTATGTGTGCGTGTGTGTGTGTGCGTGAGTGTGGCACTGGCACACTGGCTAGCAGTGTGTGGCTGGCTGCACAAACTGCATAGTTATTATATACGTACCTATATATATATAGTTATATTGTTATACATATACATATATGCGAAGAGCTGTAGTCTAAGCACGAGTATCATTTAGTTGGCGATGCCAGTTTAAACAATTGTCTAAAAACCACTCTTTAGTCTAAGCTTCTCTGAAATATTCATAATTTTCACAAATCTATGTATGTGACAATCTGTCACATATGTTTATGTGCGTATGTATATATATATATATATATATATGTATATATATGTTAGTGTCTTTAGTATATATATTATATATATGGGACTACATACGTACATAAATACTGGGTATACCATTCACAATTATGTAGTTGCATTTCGTTATTATATATACACTTCAAAACAATCACAATCTATATATCTGAAATACAACTAGAACGGCTTTATACCAAAATATCAAATATGATTTAAGTACCTAAGTAAAGGCAAATGAAATGCTCTTCAAGCAAACCCTTGTTGATTTATTGCGGCTTGTTCATTGCAGGATGATAATGCAGACAGCGAGCAAGCTGCTCCGGATGAGGCAATCACCGATGCCGCTCCTGCCGTTGCCACCGATGATGACGACGACGAGGACAGCAACAGTGCCGTTACGGCCAACGATGTAAGTGTGAGCCGATTAGCCATCTCAGGGTTGGGTTAGCGATTGCCCCATTGTGGGCATAGTGCTTTTGATAGGTTCTGAGCCACAGCGTTGCTTTCGCTAATACAAATATTATTTTATTGTACAATTTTTGCGACATGTGTGTTGGTTATGTTGTATTTAGTGCGGTTTACTGAAAAGCAAGTGGGAAAACGACACCACGGAGGAAAATCTGGGTAAGTTTTGTTAAATTAAAGCAACTGCTCTACATTGGTTGTGTAATACAAAACAATTTTCCCCTTCCAGCACGTCTCGATGGCACGAAGCGTCTAATGCACAAGCGTAAGACGGCAAGCATTGCTGACTACCTACAATTGGACGAATGGGAGCCTCCCACTGTCAGCGCCGATGGCAAGAAACGCGTAAGTCGCTCCCACAAAGGAATCTTCTTTCTATCCATTTATACATATGATACTCACAAACGTCTAAACCATTGTAGGTGCGTTGGGCGGACATTGAGGAAAAGCGTGCACAGCAGAAGATGCGTGCGATTGGCTTTGTTGTTGGCCAAACCGATTGGAAGCGCATGATGGATCCCAATGCGGGAATCGGGCGCTCAACAAGACAAAGTACATTGAGCGCGTCAACAAACGGCGATAGTAAAGATCACATGATCAATTGGCAAAATGATAAACTGCATGTCAGCACATCTAATTTGAGCTGTATTTAATAGTTTTTTGTAAATTATACACTAGTTTGCTAACCGCCATTGTACACAGAATTCCCACATGCATATACTGTCTGACAATTTTGGCATTGGCGTGCAAAGCCAACAGTGTTAAGCCACATACCATTTCCAAAACATTTTGTACACAATGTTCAAAACACATTGCATGCTCTTTATTTAAGTGTGTATTATTATTACATATAATTTACATTATAGTTATTCTCAACTGCGCTTATAGACAAACTATTTGAATTATTAAATCATTATTTTTACGAGACATTTGTAGTGATGGTCAAAAATATATATACCTTATGGGGTTGAAGACGATTATAATACTCTCTAGGATATAACAAATAAAAGAAGAAATGAAATAAATTCCAGTAACTGTTTTTAACTTAAGTGCATTAATTTAATTCTGACGTCAAATCGTTGAACCGATCAAATCAATATCAAATGTTAACTCGTTTCACAATATTTGCTGTAATGCATACTATTCAGAATTTTTTTTAAATGTTGGCTCACTGTTGAACTTCAAACTTTAACATTTCTAACTTTTGTCGTTGCGAAGAAGACATGTGTATTAGCTTAGTAATAAATACATAGATTGGGCAATAGCTGAAATTTATATGCATTTACAACCCACATAAAATATATATTTATTTTTTATTATCATTTTTTATTTTTAATTTGGTTTAATAAATGACAATTAATATTCTTATATTTGCTTAATAGTAAATTATACACTCAGTCATTAAAAGACTTAACACAGAGAAATCCAAACATTAAAAATACTTTATTTACAAATAGAAAAATACTACTTTAAACATATGCATATGTATACTTATATATATTTATATATACATATACATACGAATAGATTTATGTCGATATATGTATTTAAGGTTGAATATGTGAAAAAGCAAAATCTGAGCGTTTTTTTTTAATGGAGATCATTTTTATTTAACCACTGATGTTGTTTTATCTAATTTGTTTATTAATTGATAATAAATATGTGTATATCTCAAATTAAATGAATAGATAATTAGATAAATTTGTCTGCAGACACATAATAAAATAAAAGTGCAACTTAATACAAAAAAAAAACTAAAAATATTTTCTTAAATGTTTTTCTTATACATATTATTAGCTTTTAAACATATATACAGAAATATTTCATGGGATATTATTGTTTTAGCAATGATATTAGAGCTATTGACAACCTGTCTCTGAGGGTAAAACTATCATTCTTCTACTTATATCGATATTCAATTTGATATATTTTTCAGCATCAACTGTAAAAAATTTGCCTATTTCGAGCCATTTATTGCCCTGTGCTTTAATTTTGATTAAATGTTTACTTGCAGTTCTTATAATATTTATGTGATTATTGGTGGCTAGGGTAAGTGGTGCTATTGAGCCACGAAACACGTCAAAGAAACCAGTCAATAACTTTCGTATACATCTGAAGGTTAAAGATTTGCAGAACATTTGGACTCAGATCTAGCACGCGATGTTTGCGAATGTTGACCACAACAACAACTACAACAGCAACAAAATCTATAACCCAAACGATTTGACTCCACCTTGGGCAAGTCGTGCCACCCACGTTATTTGTGTCCTTTGCGTTGCGTAGCTAGCAGCATGCGCGTGAGTGTCAATAGGGAGAGCGAACTAAAAGGACTCCAGCACCAGCACCAGCACCAGCACAAACACCAACACCAACACATTCCTATATCCATATTCACATTCGCATTCGCATTTGGCGATGGGTCAAACACGAAGCTGAAGTCGTAACCACGACGCTAAGCACCAGTTTAGTCGAGCAACGTATCTCGAACGCAACGGACGCCCGTGCCGCGCAAGCAAAAAGAACAAGCAACGCCAGCCCCAACACCAACAACACCAAAAGCATTAGCCACAACTAAAAACAGCATTAATAATAATAATAACAACGACAATCTACCCACAACACCGGAGCCCAGTGTGAACGCATTGAAAGGCCCAAAAGATACACCAACGTTTTTTGTTGTTCCTTTTTTTTTGGTTAATGTTTTTTTATTTTGGCTTTTATTTAATTGATTCAATGCCTTTTTTTTATTGTGGTGTGCTGCACGTTAGATTCGCCCACTGACGAAGTTAAAGTTACGTCAAACGGAGGCACCAGTGAGACGACAATAACAACAATAGCAACGACAACAAGCGTAGAATAGCGTTTAGACGTGTGGCAGTCTTTGGCGCCTCGTCTCCCCGCCCCCTCGTTTTTGTCACGAGTTACCATTTGTTATACTTGTTTTTGCTATTTTGTTTTTACTTGCTTTCGCTTTTCATATTACCCATTGCTGATTTCCAGCCGGCATCGGCAACGCCAACAACAACGCTTATGTAAAGTGTAATATGGAAGCATGTCTTCCACATCCAGCTACGTGCTAGCGCTGTCATCGTTCAATTTATTATTGTTCACCCAAGGTAAGTTAATCCTAAAGTGATACGGAATAATACTACGCACAACATATGCCGCGCTCTTTGTCGCTACTTTACATAATCTGCCTGCAGCAAAAAGCAAATAGCAAATAAATAAACTGACAAAGCCTCTGCCTTCGAATCGATCAAATATTCCATGGAAATATCACAATTGTTGCACATACGCCGTGTCAGGCAGGCAGCTCTAAGGCAAGCCGTGAATACCTGTCGTTACACTCTGTTGCAATCCTTACCCTCAACGGCTTTCATAATTAATAATTTGTTTTAAGTTTGGGCCCCTCGGCACATATGGGCTTCCTGTTAGAACCTAACGAGTTGGCCAAAAGCAATTAATTTTGCTGGAGCACCAAACATATTTAAAGTATTTTCATACTTCCTTACTTATACGCCATGGGAGTCGTAAATCTTGGATAACACTTCCTCTGTCCAGAAATACTTAGAATAAAAAAGGCATATGTGGTCAATTAATTCTTAAGTTAATATAAATAAGTGGCCAATAAGGATCTATTGCAGAAAAATATAACAAATTGGCAGCTAGATATTTAATTTCGGGCTTAAGCACTTATTGCGATGAAATGTTGTGCTTATTGAAATTAAAAAATAAATAGCAAACATTGACTAAGAGCGAGACAACTTTCTAAACATAGCTAAAACAAACTTTTGGTATTGTAACTTTAGTTAAGCAAAATTACGACGCTTTCCTTTGAGAGTATTCAACTACTAGATATCTTATACACAGTTCTAAATTTTCTAAATATTTTTGTACTCTGTTAGAGTTGCAACAGAGAGTATTCAGAGTATTCCGGTATTCGGCTATGCCCGACTACCAGGCTCTCACTGGAATGGGAATTGTCGGCATTGCCTTGCCCAAGTGTTTGCAGTCGAAATTTATTGGGTTGCAAAGTAGTAAATACTAAGTAACTAACCAATTCGATGTACAACAGATGAACAAAATACATATGGTAAATTATCAGTATTTTTAAAGAGGTTATTTTCAATCTAAATTGTCGTTGAATTAACTTAAATTTAACGGCATTGTGCGGGCTACTGGAGACTTGACGTGTATTTGGTTTTGTTATTGCTGTTGCTATTGTTCGATAGTAAATCTGGTCTGACTAAATAAACGATGCTTGCTGTTTGTATTACTCCAAGCCACCTCGATTTGCATGTAAATTGCGTATTAACCTTTGACTCCATACCGTGCAGCACATTTTGGTCCTTCCTAGTGTAGCTGTTAGTATGGGGAATGCAACAACTGGCGCGTGTGGGCGACGTAATGCCATTATTTTCCGATTGCTGACTGAAACGAGTTTTTTGGGTTCCCTTCGCGGTCATCTAATGGCCTATGCGTTTACTTTTAATTTAAAAGTTTTTGAACAGCCAACAGTGATAAAAACCGCGTCTAGTCCAGAATGAGTGTGGAAATTCAATTTCGAAAGCACTGCGAATGTTTGCTTTTGATTTGGAACTTAAACAGTAGCTGCCACAATTCATTCTTGTGCATATGAACTCGCCATATCCAAAGTTTTAACTCAATGGCAGCAGGTAGACAGTGGGCGATGCACGTCATATAACTAAAATGAGTAGCAAAGTTAAAAGATACCTTATAGAGTAGTAAATTATAATTTCTTAGCTGAAGGATAATATAATAATAATAATAACAAAACAACAAAAATACTTCATCAATATATTTCTTTAATTATTTTTATTAACGTCAAAATTATGTAAAAGAATTATTTAATTGTATGTATTTGTTCGAAATCCTTTTCTTTTATAGGTTAGAGTGATATTTGTTACTAAAATGTGTTTATCGATCTCATTTCATATATATAAGCATTTGGATATGTTTAAAGGTCATATTTCATAACTTTACTCAATTTGCAAATTGCAATTCTTTTTATGGATGTTTATTGTTGCGTGCGATTTTGTAGCTCTTCAAACTTTATGCACATTCTAAAATTTATGATCAAAGCTGCCAGCTGATGTCCATTTTTACTCATGTCAAATAAAGTTTGTTGGCTGGTTGCAATGGTCTTTCAATTATGGACCTTTGTATGATTTATGCATGAACGTTGTAAATGCCTGTTTGCGAACAACCATTGCATTCCGCTTAGAACAATAGGACGACAAACACACAGAGCCAGGCGCATCAGACCCAACTGCATTGTGCATTAGAGTTAACCCAGCTGTCATACAGCTATGCTATTGTGCGATTGTTTGAGGCAGCTATCTGCCTGTCTGATTTAGGTTGGTTCTAGGGGCAGATGATTCTGTCCTGACCTTTGTCTAGTTAGTTGCCAATGGTTAGTTTCGATGCTTGGTTGAGAGCCTGTCGACTTGTTTCTAGATGCGCTCATATTCTTCACAAAGACAGCACCTGCACGGAAGGGGCATGCAACTAAACAAAGGGTAATTAGGACTTAACCCTTACAAACAATCAAGAACTACAGCCGGTACTATTTTCACCCGTCTATTTTTGTACTAAAGCCACCGGTGCCAAATTTCAATGCCAAGCTCAAAAGGTGAGGCACCAGAAAGCTGGCACTCTTTGTTCTTTATATAAATACACTCTCACACGTGACGACACATAGTATGCCACGGGGCGTATGTGGGACTTTTGATTTTGCATTGATTTTCCATTCGACGCAAGGTTATGAATTTTCCGTGTTGTAGGTGTAGTTGTTGTATTGTTCTTATTGTTCATATTGTTCTTATACACTGTATATCCGTTAATCACATCATACAGCAGTAGAGCGTATCAAATGCTGTGCTGGGGGTCACATTGGAGCTAAACGAAGATAAGCTATATATTTGATATATCCCCAAATTTAACTTATCGATTTTAAGGAAACTTGCCGTTTTGAGAATATTATATAATAACCCGTAAGCACTGCTTGAACGTGAGTTTTTGTCACGGCAATGCAATATCTGTTAATCGAGCTCTCTCGACTAGAGCATTCTTTCTTATTGTTCTTATTGAAGTTACTCACGCGAACACAATAAGCAACGGATGTTCTGGTTATATGTATATCCTGACTAGGCTTAATATGTATCTTTAGGATTCAAAATATTTGTTTGGCATATTAAAATATTATCAATAATTTTGAACTCCAACTGCTTCAGTCAAGCGCACTTTAATATTATTATATTAAAGTGCATTACAGTACAGTTAAAAATTTCGACATAAATACAATTTTCATAAATATAAATTTGTATTTGTATTTATAAGAAAATAAATATGTCTTTAGCCAGATTTAGGTCAAGTGTTTTTTATTTTATACTTTGATATGTTTCGAATCCTGCCGGACGAACTGCATGAATCTCTTCCTGAAGACGAACCCTCACGGGACTCCAAAGAAGAGCAAAAATAAATAAAATGTGCCCGACCTGGAGCCAGCGAAAGACAAATTTAAATTATAGAAAGAGGTCACCAAGCAATAAACAATTGTAAGAATAAATTTTTGTTTTTTGATGAGACCATGCTCTTATCTGGATATGGATATTTCACTGGAATTGCACATAATCCAGTAGTTCCACTTGTTTGAAGGAACTCAGCAACTTTTTATCCATAACATTTCATATACGACCCTCGCAGCATACAACATCAAATGTTTGACTAAAACACAGCAGGCAACACAAACAAGGCTTAAATGAGAATTGACGTCCATCCACAGTCAGAGCAAACACCCTTTTTTCTCTTTCTTTTTCCATCTGCATCAGCAGCTCCATCTGTCTATGGCAATTTGGCATCCGGGCAACGAGCAAGTGGTTCCGGATTAGCTGCTGCTCTGACCTCGTTGTTGCCAGCAGCGACTTGCACGTTAACTAATTATGAATTTTAATTAATTCTGGGAAAAGATTAGAATTACCAAGTGCTTGGCAAATGTGTCTGTTTTATTTTATTTTTTTATTATTGCTTGCTGTTATTGTTATTTGCAGCTAATTTTGCTGACTGGGTACAATGCAATGTGGCAACAACAAGTCTTTGCTGGCTGTCTTCTTGAGTCAGAAACTTGAACACTTTATCACTTTAGACAACAGCTCAGGAATATTTTTCTTAAGCTATTGTATTTATTTTGAGAGAACAACAAGTGATTTCCAGTTCTTTGTAGAAAAGCATGCTGCCTTTTTACAAACTAAAACTACTTGTGCGTCATAACAAATACATATATATTGTTATCATTGTATTTTCTATTAGGTACATATATTAATTTTTATATCCTGCACATATACAATAGGTTCAGTAGTGTATGATATAGGCAAGGCAATAGTTAGTATTTCTAGTGTAAAACGTTTATATTTGCTCTTCTTGGGTTTTTGTTGCAACTTGCAAAAGTCTTCAAATTGAATACAACATTCATTGTAAATTGGCCAACTAGCTTTAAAGTTCTTACCAGTTTGTATACTTGTATACAGGGTATCACTTGTCCTCCATTGACTATGGTTGTATCGCTTGCTTTACCTGCAATACAAGCAAAATGCTTGTCAACTGGGTAACAACATTGTGGCCACCAAATGCAAGTGGACTCCGTGCCCAACAGCCGTTGAAAAACGTCGAATCGACCGGCATGGACACGGTTGTATTCCAAGGAGAGCGAAATGAAATACAACAGGCAATACAAGCTATCCAGCTAGGCACGCCGGCGATAACATACCCTTGTATAATGAAGTCCATTTTCAATTTTTGATAGTTTTTTTATTTAATTATTGTTGTTAATTAAGGAAAAGCGAAAGGCTTCGAAGTGCTTATCATTTTTTTCGCAAAAGATAAATAACTCATATCACGTGAGTTTCGTCGGTACATACCTCACTACAAGATCGCAATATCCAGTTCAAGTGTATAAAAAAGAAAAATCTTTTCCCCACTTTCTTCCACTTCATGGGCTGCGCCCACGACGACATTCATTCAGCATTTCGCAACACTACAAAATACCCTGGAACTACTCGTCATACAATTTTGATTGTATGCAGCACAAAGTGATGAAAGTTTCACAGCTTTAAATTAACATATATAAATTATTTTTGAGGCTTACAGATTTAACTTAAATATTTAATTTATTGTATTTAAACTGCTTCGCAGCTAGTTTTGCATGCACTTCCAACAATACTTTGTTACAGGGTGTGTTAAAATGGTAACTACTTTGTTTTTTTTTTTGCAATGATGAAGTGTATTGGCAAACGTTTTTTACTTTGCTTCTTTAAGCCTACCATTTCATTTTAATGGAACTGCCCCCTCCCTCCCCCAAGGAAAGCAACTACAACGATATGAATAATTTGTGGTTTCAACTGTATTAAGCAGAGGAAAAAAGTGAATTGAATCATTTTAAAACTGATTGAAGCCACGGCTTATACACATGTTCATCACTCATCGCTACCTGATCTAAAAGGTCAAATATAAAATTATCATTACGACTTTTACTTAATATGAAGGCTCGTTGCCATCATTTTAATGTTACTATCGCGATTCACATATACTTGAGCGCTCAAGAATCTTAACTATATCTTAACTATACCTTTCGCCTTTTCGGTGTCGACCTCAGTTTATTTCAATACGAAATCTAATCCAAGCATCTGCAGTTGTGGTTGAAGCACAGTCGAAAAGCCCAAAGGGGGCTAATTAAACAACTCACACAACTAATGGACGCACATTGGCACATTGGTTTGACTAGTGGCTAAGTGGAGAGTGAGAGTGAAAGTGAAAGCGAAACTGCAATTTTAATTGACGCACGCTAAAATCAATTAAGTGACGTCAGCAACGGACCGATATACAGTTTGCATTGCATACTTTTCAGCGGAACATTACATAATAGCAGTGTACACACTACATACACGGACACGAACACACGCACGTGTGTGTGTGTGTGTGTGTGTGTGTGTGCATTCCTATTGAAGCCAGAGCATGACATACATCCCGAATTTGACATTCCTGTTGATGGCAAGTTCGCAACTGTTGGGCCACTATGCGCCCGCTTATCATCATGCTTGTATGCACTGATAATCTGAACTGTTTGGAGCGGACCCAGAGGAGGGTATTGTAATTGTATCGTGAAGTGTGAAACGAAGCATTCTTGTAACCTATACATGCTACATCAGCATTTCTGGGCGAGTCAGAAGTGTGGAACGTGTCCTTTTTGTTGTTTTGTTGCACTCAGTATATATGAATTCCTAAGTCCATAGACTTAAAACTTGGAACTCATGAGTTGTGGTGGAAAATGTATAACATGCTGCGTGTCGGACCTCTGAAATATGACAGTTCCATGTGCGAGCATATTGTAAAAGACAAGTTTCCTTTTTAATTAAATATATATTTAGACTTTCGACAGCTCGTTGCAGTTGTATGCATTTTTGCTGCTCTTGATTTTGCTTTGGCCAATTCTAACTATAGTATACATAGCCTGATATATTTTGTATCGATTGTTCTGTCTGAAGTTTCATGAGTACATTGCTTATATATTATTTTTGGTTTATTCCCAAAGCGAGAAAGAGCCGGTGTCCGAAAAAAAAGTTTCCATATTTTTTCGGCCCGAAGCAAAACAAAGATAAATTTTCGAATTTTTTAAAGAAATATTTAAAACAGATCATGTCGCAGATTGAACTTCTTTATTCTACGGGACACACGTGGTTACATCGCTGCTTTTTTTAAATAGCCATATGTACTATCTAGATATTTCTCACGCACTTGGCTTCAACCCATAAATAGTAGATGGGCGGATTTCATGCCAAATTGCTTAGCTGGACAAACTGAACAAATATGACCATGGTTTCAATGATGAAGAGAAACATCTGCAAGAAAAAAAGGGGGAAATGAATACGTCTTAATTGAAGCGATTTCGCCTCCGATAGAACCTACCCCACCCATTGTCTTCAGATTCAGTTGATAGATGCCGCATACTCCGAACTGCACGGTATTCTGCATAATCTGGAGCGAGAACTCATCGACTTGGTTGCGTGTTGCGATTCCCCTGGATGTTATCTGCCGTAGAAGCTGCTGTGACTGCAGACAAATGAGATTCGGCTAGTGAGGGCATACTTGGACAACTTACGCGCTGGGTGGACTTATGGCAGACGGCGCACAGTATCCAAATTTTTGTAATTGTGGGCAGTATGATGTTAAACATCTGCCAGATCAGGGGCCAAGTAACATTTATGGCATCCAACTGCTGCAGTATAATATACGCATAGAACACCACAATGAAGTCGCCAATGCAGAGCATGTTCATCATCAGCACAGAGAGTCCATACAAATGGGATAAGCGGCGGGCCAGCTGCACAATATGGGCATATGAAGCTCGCAGCTCCAGATCGGATCGGCGTCCATTAGCCACCTGCTGCTGTAGCTTCAATAGTAGAGTATCCAGACGCACCACCAGCAATGTCACCTGCAGATAACGCGCCCGCACCGCCTGCGTGGTGAGTATGTTTCGCAAATTAGTCAACAGCTGCCTGCGCTGACTGTGCACCGAGTAGACAATGACCAGAGCAAGGGCTGTACCCGTAACGGTGCACTCAAGTGCCACATGGAGGCGCACATTGATCAGAGCGCTGGCATGCCGCACGGGCGGCAACTCGGCCAACAGTCGCCGCTCTCGATTGCGCAAGAGGAGGGCTTGCGACACCATCAGCATATGCACCACCAGATAGGCCACATTCACTACATCAATGATCTTAGCGTATGCATTGAATTGATGTCGCTCCTGCTGCTGTTCTTTCAAGTCGTTAATATGCCAGTCATTGTGGAAATAGCGCCAAAGCTGCAGCAGCATATCGCCGAGCACCAGCGCCAGATAGGCACTAAGCAGCCGCTGAACCAATCGCTTCTGGGCACTGCAGCTGAGCGCCAGTCCCCGAAAATATACGGACAGGAAAAGTTCCGTCCGGCTCACCATGATCCACTTGACTAAACGCTCTCTGTCCAATTTCAGGAGCCAAAAAGACATGGGTGTCTGTTGACTATATCAGGTCAATCAATCGTAGTGCGCATAATGATTGCGTATGCTGATTCAAGCATTTTAATTGCATTCTATCTAGGCAAAGCCATCGTTGCAAATTTACTGCTCGACTATGTAATTCCGTGTAGGAACACAAATAACTTTTGATCAATATAAAATATTCTACATATACGTATACCTAATTTATTAAGTTACTTTTCTTTTTGTATATACTTTTACTATTCGGCTATCTAAGAACTTTCTCACTAAATCCTAAATACGTATACGTAATTTATGAAGGATTTCTTGTTCAGTACTTATACTGAGGCTGTTTTCGTTTTTAATAGTTAAGCTAAGCATCTTGAACCGATAATATTATCCTACACTTAAATGAATTTTATAAATACTTTATATATTGCAGTGCTAACGGTGCTCAGTATCACAATCAAGTACAACGAATACGCGACGGATAAGGGCGGTAATGTCAGCATACCATGTATAGCAGAGGGCAGTATAATGTGGGTTAAGGAACACGGCAGTAATAGCACCATTATTCAGGTATGCCAAAATACAAAAACAAAAAATTGCATTTTAACGAAATCATGGACATTCGTTGACAAATATATGTTGTGCAGTAAATCCTGTCCTATTTTCAGAATAAATTTGTTAATATTAAAACTAATTAATTGCTTGATTAGTTAATTATTTGATTAATTCAACTATGTAAAGAAGGCCCGATAATCGACAAATTCATGCATTTCCCCCTTTTATAGACTGGTCGTGTGTTGTTGTTGCGTAATGTGAATACTTCGGATAGCGGCATTTATGTGTGCTTTGCGACGCTGCCACTGGCAACAACGAGAACAACATCCATAACAGCGACCACAGTCACAACCACAATACCAGCGACTACCTCACCGCAGCAGCAATCATTGGAAGGGGAACAGCAGGATCAGCAGCAGCAGAAGCAGCAGGCAGAGGTTAAGGAACAGCCAGCCATTCAGGATGAAGTGGAGCAGGTGGAGGAGGAGGAGCGAGCGTATCAGGCTTTTCAACGTATCAAGCTAACGGTGCGCACCACACCTGGCCCGGTGACACAGCTCTATTTTAAGGCGTCCACCATACTGGGCTTCCTTATTTGGCGTTTCAATAAGACTCAATCTGGTGGCTACCCGGTGCGCAGTTTTACCGCTGAATTTCGCAATGTTTCGTATAAAACCCCGCCGGCAAATGCCAGCTTTGAGAACGAGTGGAGCCGCATGGATCCCATTAATATAGCGCCCAACGTGGTGAGTATGGGATATTAGGGCCTCGTATTTAATCTGTACAAAACGAACAATCATTTCCGGTACATAATCACTTCCGGGGTGCAGCGACAAATGGAGGTCTATCGCTTGGCCCCCAACACCACATACGAGTTTCGAATATGGGCCAACAATGAGTTGGGCAGCGGTGAAGTGGTCACCACCAATGTGACAACATTGCCGGAGACCAAGGAAGAGGGTAAGCAGCCAATCAAGAATTCATTTTAATTTCCGTACTACAACTAAAATCTATCAAGAAAATTGCCCAATCGGGCCAGGCAACTAATCCGATAAATATTAATAATAATCCAAATAATAGTTATAGCTAGGCTATACTAAATATTCGATAGTTTTCTTGCTGTCGTATCTATCGTACATCATTCGTACAAACATCTATGTGTAGTAATTGTTTATTTTTGTCAACTCTACGGCGCGTGCAGGGTTGCCATTCACATATCACATTTCAAGTGGCAAACTATGATGTGGTGATAAGGTGATCCCTGCGCCATGTGTATTTAGTTATTTATGTATGGTACGGGCATTAGAACTTACTTATTTGATCGTATTACCTATAGATCTATTTATTTTTGGTTTTTCTTTTTTTTCATTTTTAATTTAATATACTTTTTAATGTGTACAATTTGGTCAAGTATTTGTATCTGGTAATTTTGTTGTCATCTCTCTTTTTCTTATCTATCTCAAAACGCTCGACGACCTTGCAGATCTCATACGCCTTATAAAACCCGACTTAGATAATTTCGATCCACGCATTTGGATAGTCGCCGTCAGTATAGTGCTGGGAACACTTGTGATATTAGCCATTGGACTCTGTATTGTGCTCTCTAAGGAGTGCTATCAATCAACGCAAATGGGTACAGCAAATTCACCAACGGCAATAACAATAACAAAATCCAAATCATAATTGACACTAGCAACAGCAAACACAGCTATATTAACATTCGATGAATTATGATTTGGATATTAAATCATGTTGTTGTTATTGTTGCCAGAAATTTAGCCGTGAAACGATACGCAAAGATACCAAATAAATGCAACTGCAACATTAACTACAAAATGCTGATGCTGATGCTGTTGCTAATGCAACTTATTGTAGTGCACAAGATGCTAACTATTGTTGTTGTCATTGCATTATCATATAGCCAGTATTGTAAATGCTCAAGATACACACAAATCGAATGCTTTTTAATGGGCCCAATACGCATAACAGTTTTTTACAAATTCAAGCAATATTTAGTGTGAATAGTGCCCATTAAAAACGTTTTCTTTTATGCATATTGGTTTTATTTGCCCGCTGTTTTTTTTGTTGGTTTTTTTGTTTTTTATTTACATGATATGCATATATCATTTTGTTGTCGTTATTGTTGGTGTTGATATATAATTTTAAGTTATGTGTTGAACAACGTTCGTCTTATGCTAATTAACCAAAAATTAAGTGAAAAATCAAATAAGAACGTTGCAGTCGGAAACAACCGACTACGCAGTACTCTGATACCATTGTAATAATACGTAGACAAAAAGCCTCTGAGGAGGATTGTTGATTGGGCTAAGTGCTTACACAGTCTTGGTCAGTCCTGTTCAGGAAATTGATTTGCCGACAGTAAATGAGCAGGCAATTACAAAAAATTAACAATAAACCCTCATTAATCTATGGGTATCAGAGTATAAAAATACAATAAGACCCATTTGCTTTTTAAACGCATATATACATGGAAATATACTTTTGCTTACATATTAAATATCGTCATGGACTATTTGCTGTCACCAGTTATAGTAAATATCTTTGGCTGCAAAGCACATCCACTTATCAAAGTGTTTGTCGATTGTAATAAGATGACAAAGAATCCGTGTCTCCAGTTTTTTGGATGTCTTAAGCCATGTGTTTCGCTTACTTTTTGTGGGCTAGGCTAATTTCATATATAGTAGATTACCATTTTGATACACATATGTAAATGGCGAATTACTGACACATCTGACTATATCGAATATTTTATGTAAAGTACGATCAATATAGGCTTCTTATTTTTGTATTGTTTGTTCTTCTATACCTTTAAAATGTTGGCTACAAAGATAGACAACAACATGGCTGAAGAAAGCCCTTCCAAACTCAGTACGTCCTGTTGACAATTTATTAGTATACAATTTTGACATTATCTTAGCAAGGGCATTTTAAAAAATATGCAATTTAAGACATCGTCAAGTTTAATACGATTTAATATAATTTGTAGGATTTTTCACATTATCAGATAGGATACAGTGCATATATAAAAACATATATAGACTTATTTTTAAAATTCCATTCGTAAGATCTTCCTATTTTATCAATCTATATAATTGTTAGGTACAACTGTGATAGGTGGCACACTTTCAATTCGCACTTAGTCAAAATCATAAGTAGAACTGTACTATGCACAAAACAAATAGTGGAATAGTATTTTAAAGGATATTAAAAAAGAAATGTAACAGCTTTAAGTGGTGACCAAAAGCAAATGAACAAATAAATTATAAATTCTTTGAAAATGAAGAATAAATACCTATGGGAAACTTGTCAGCTTGTGATAAGATCGGTGATATGATTTATGCTTTCCTGCTTTGTTGCTGTCGTTTCCTTGTTCATGTTAAAATGAATTTGAATGTGTAATAATTATGTACTATTGCTAAATGTTAGATAAACGCTTTATTGATGTTGTAAACTAAATGTAATCAGTTATAAACTATGTATACATAAGAAGTAATTTAATTCCATTTTATGTGCTTTTATTCTGGCACGCATATTTAATGTTTCAAATCCTTATAATGTTAATGAAAGAACAAAAATACATTTACCCGAATATTCTATAGTCTCGTATTATTTTGAGTTATGTGCTTATTGTTAGATACATATATTGTATATGTGCTTGTAATCTTACACACACACACACACACACACACACACACACACACACACACATTCACAAGAGCAGACAAATACACAAAATGAGTATACGCAGCATTAGCCACTCATCAATTAATGAGTACGCCTATCTGTCACTGTCCATAGATTGTTCTAAGGCTGTAAATAATGTGGCCTTCTCGACTCACACCTTCACACAAATACTCTTACGCACTCTCACTCAATTAACAAACATGTATTAAACAACTTAACAAAATAATGAATCATAAAGGTAATGTAATTGATGTCAAATTAATTCTAATGCAATTTTTTTGTTCTACTATTTGTCTATTTATCTAATTTCTTTTCGATTTCTCTATCTTTATCTCTATCTCTCTTTCTCTTTCTCTCTCTGTCTCTCTCTCTCTCTCTCTGTGTCTCAATCTGTCTGTTGTATACTTCTACGCCGAATTTAATCGAAATCTATTGTCCCTGTGTGCGGCCTTTAGAACTTCAAGATGGTTGGGACAGCATTGAGCTTATACCGAATATAATACTTAATCCCGGTTTCAGTGAATCCGACGGAGCCAAGAGCGTGCCGCCATTTACGCGCACCGTCATCTTTGGCCACAATGGACAACAATACAATGATGATGATTATGATGAGGATGATGATTACGATGAGGACGTGGAGCCGACAATGGAAAAATTGAGGCGTAAAGTTTCCGTGTTTTTTACAGGTCCCACCATTAAACGTATTTGAAAGTACAAAGTCCAATTTTATGGCTACACATATACAGATCTATTTAGGTTGTTGATTGTGCTACGGTTTAACCCATATACACATATGTTTGTACAATACTATGTAGAGCTTATAATTTGTGCTATAGGCCAATAATTTGATTAGGTTTCATTTGCCAAAACACAAGATTTTATATACTACTAAACGCTATTTGAGGTTCGCTTTAAAAACGCTTTGGGCAAATCGCATTCAAAAATATTTAGTTATTGTTATTATTAGCTTTTGTAAACGATTAGACTTTCTACTTTAAAGTGAGCTTCAAGAAGAACTGAAACTTTAAAATATGGAAACAAATCCCTGGCTAGTTTGCTAATTTGAAATTTCAATCGATTTTCCATCGTAGATAAGCTCACTTTTGTAGATAACCGGGATTACAAATGCTTCATCAAAGTTGACTAAAAACGTTAGCAAACAGTATATCTGACATTAGTTTTCGAAAGAAGTGTTAAACATTTCGAGCTCATTTTTTGGTCAGGTTAGAGACACACACAGTCACACACATACATATTAACATGTGTATTTTACATAATAAAATTACAAATATATTGCTGTGATACAAATTCAATTGAAGGACATTGTAAGGATATATTAATATGTACTCGTAAATAGCAAAATCAAATCGAATCAAATCATACACACACAAGCCTTTATGTATTTTAATGAAGTAGCTAATTATTCTTATTTTAAAAGAGCATTCATCACAAATTTGCTGAAGAACATTCCCTTTTAGAATTTCTGAAGAAATGTAGAAAACCTTGGAAAGTATTGGTTAGTTAGCAATTCCATTGAAAATAGCAAAAAAAAAAAAAAAAACTAAATTAAAATTGCTGCTTAAAGCTGCAGTCTCCAGTTTACAATTATGTGTTTTTATATCCTTAAAATAATAATCAAAAACGAAAAATCACAAAAATGAAAACAAAACCAACAACTGTGAATGAATTTTATAGTTAAGCAAATATTTTGCACTGTAGCGCGCACCAAATCCTACTTATACATACATATATACATATGTGCATACTTTGTTATTGAATACATAATATAATGTAAAAGCTATGATTTGAATATCTATGATTGTTAAGAACAAGTTTTTTAAAGTTTTTGAAATGGCGATGCCTTGTGCTTTAGTTTTAATTAAGGGCTACATAATTTACAGGAAAAACCCCAAAAACTCAAATATGATATATACATATACATATATACAATATACATATTTACTGAGTAGCTTATATAGCTGAAAAAAAAAATGAATAAGCAATTGCTTCCACACACACCAAAACACAACCAAGATTAAAAAAGAAAACAATAATAAAATTGTTATGATATGACTTGTAGAGTCCTGTTCAGTTTAATACCCACAAAATAAAACAAATGGGATTTCCAACTAGCACAAAACTGAAATATATTACACTTGATTGTATAAATAATATGTATAATGTTCATATATTTTAATATACAAACTTATTTATATTATGTAAAGTAAGAAAGACTGTAGCTAACTGTTAAGACACTTGGCCTGATTGCTATGCTTAACATACTATACTATTGTTTTTTATTTCATATTACGGTATTCCAACTTCACTGCTCGCCTTACAGTCAAACTTGAATGTCAAAGAAAGATGGCAAAACCAAAAATCATGCTGACTCAGTCTAAACTTCGAAATGCACACTTAACGCACATATTTCATTTATGGGAGACCCTAATACATATAAATAGTGCATAGAAACGCGCTTAAGCCTTCAACTGCATATGAGTAGTGCATTGCTTCAAGTTTATCGTTCTGATTACGCAAAATTTTCAACCGCTTCTCTCTGGAGATCTGTGTATATATAACGTTATTGTGTACATACAAACAGCCGCGCTCTGAGTTTAGTATCTAGATAACTTCAAAGCTCTTATGCTTTTGTAAACTAACAGTGAAATATGTAACAAAAAAAACTATTGTTAAAAGCAAATGGAAAATACTAAGAACAACAACACACATATACACACACACACACACACACACACACGCTAGAACAAATGAAATAAAATTAAGTTTACATTAAGTAAACCAACGAAAAGTGTTTATTTACTTCATTATAACAAGAGCGAGAACCATCAAATAGATAAACTAAAAATTGAATTGAATTTGTATGTGTTAAATTTTATTTCAGTAGCTTTTCAATAATTTATACTCTCGGAGGTCATCATTCTCTTTATCAGGGACCATATGCATACATATACATACATAAATATTAACACCCAACGGATGTCTGTGTCTGTGTGGCTTATTCGTAATATGTAAAAAGCTTAGTTTAAACTTAACGCGCGAAATAAGTGAAGCACCTAAAGCTTCGAAACTCGCGAATTATATAGTCGAATCAATAGCTAAACTTAACTTAAACCGTACACGCAAGTATAATGGAAGGGGAATGCATTCCAAATTAAATCTGAATATAACAGAACAAAAGTCGTACGCGTCTTAAATGCAAGGCAATGTATGTAAATAATTACATACACATGTAGATAACATATACACACATTTACATATGTGTGTTTATGTTCTGTTAAAACATATTTTATATTTTTTAATAACTTGTTTAGTTTTAGCTGGTTTTTGGTGTCAACATTTCATTTAGAGGGTATCTGCGTACGCCTACTCACCCACTACTAAACACTAATACAGGTAATTATACTTTTAAAATATACTAGTCACATTTGCCTTGTAGCCCATAGTTACATTTGGTTGGGCCTATTGTCTGTCTCACATGGACATTTCTGGCATTTTGTTGTGCTTCAAATTGATCTGCACACTTTGGGAGAACATCTTAATGATGCCATAGTTTTCGTTGGCATAAACCTTCAAAAAGCTGGGCACATTCTTGTTCAGGAGCTCGTGGCAAAATTGCGGATATTTGCGAAAGGCTGGCTGCTTATCATCCCAAATGGACAAGATGTCGCAGTCATCCCTGAAAAGACAAAAGCCAAGTGTCAATTGAAAACTTTAGCTATTAAGTGGGAATAAACTTACTGCACTTCGTTGCTGCACTCGTCCAGAGATATGATTAAGTATTGGATTTTCAGTTGTGTGCATTGATTGTAAATTTCCGATGATTGCTGGCGACTGTACACCGAGTATACATGCTCCGTTCGTTCACTGTGAAGTGGGTTTTTAATTAGAGATAACGGCTACCATTTTTAAATGGACATTACGTGGTTAAGACTTACGCCATTTGACGCATTTCGAGATGCGCATGATTGACTATCGGTCGCTTGGTGGTCAGGTGCACGGTGCCAATTATCTCTACGGGCCCTGCAAATACTGCATCGCGTTCTGTGTTTAACTTGATCCACTCTAGCATGCCTTCCAGATCATCTGACTGTTGAGTATGGCGTGTAGGAAAATACTCCTCACGTATGTTCTGCAAACAAGTATATATGGATTGTATATAGAGTGTGTTCAATACAGTGTTCAAGAGTTTACACTTACAACCATGCCCGGATCAAACATGCTAAGCATGAAGACGGCCAGAGAGACGGACCAAAAGATATTGCGTTGTCGATGGTACCAAATCTTTGAGCATACCGTGGGCGCTATAACACAGCCCTGAGTGAAGCTGAGAAAGAAGAGCTTGCGCACGGTCAGGCCAATTAGTGTGAAGACAATCATCTGCATGAAACTGTACATGTAATGCAGATTTAATATCTGACCATTGGCCGTGGGCATCACAGAGTCGCGACGCGTATGTCGTCGTTTGCCGTTCGTCGCCTCCTTGCTTGGCGCCTTGGTGGACGATAACGTTTCATCCACTTCTGGTTCAGTTGTGTCTGAAGTTGCCTTTTCCGTTTCCGTTTTCGTTGCCGTTTCGAATTCGGTTTCTATTTCCGTATCAGTTTCAATTGCAGTTTGTGTCCTCATTTCAGTTGCCAATGGAGCCGTCTCTTTGAGATTTGGTTCGCTGGCTTGTTCGCGTTCCTTCCGCTGTTTGTCACTATTGCGATGTATCTGAGCCTTGAGGCGCTTAATATCCTGCATAAAGTCGTCGCGCGCCGCCGGCTGCTCCTGTTGCATTTTGGCCTTTTCGCGCTTATAGCGGTCATAGTTGTGATCGCAGCTTTCGAGCATTGCGAAGCACTGCTGCAGCTGCTGTTCGGTTTGCTTGTTGGACATATCGCTCATGGATACATGGTGCTCTTCGAGAAAGTCCTCCAGCACATAGTTGCGAGCGCGCTCGCGTTGCTCCTGATTAGCCGCTGATGGAACATTACTTTTGCGCCATTTGCGAAAGAACATGGCTAGCATGACGACGCCATACATGCAATATGGCTTCACAATTAATGTCTTCACCAGCTGCCATAGTTCCGACCAGGCGACGCGTGCATAGAGCGGATTACATGCTGACAGATTGGTCACAAAGTTCACCTTTGCCTGCAGCATCCAGTGCGCCCACAGGTCACAATAGTGCATATACGTGTTGTCCTGCCAGTTGAGCAGACCGGACTTGCTCAGCATATCCACAAGTTTACCCTGCATACTGCAGGCAAACAGTAGCGCTAGCAATATTAACTTAAACGAGAAATAGTCGCCTTGCAGCAGATCGTTCGTACATCGCCGATTGCGTAATTGCCGAACAACCGTAATCAGGAACAAGCTAAGTGCAACGCTCAGTTGCCAGGTGAAGAGCATCTGGCTGTTGCCATGCGAGAGCACGAAGGCCAGGCAATTGCCCAGCAGGTGTGACAGTGAGTAATCCAATGCGAATGAATTTGCCAGTCCCGCTGGCATTGAGCCGATGTTCCACGAAGTCATTACAATTAGAATTTGTGTTGTGAATATAAAGTTGGAGAATTGCCACGAGAGTAGCGCACACGCCGTAAACATCGCCATGACGAATATCTATATGGAATTTCATATCATTCTACAGAACACTTGTGCATTTGTTTTGCCACGAATCTCACTTACCATAAAAACGCGCGACGTGTGCTTCTGGCGGTGCAGTACACGGCCAATGCATATACACAAATAAAACATCTGCAGAAATATAAATGGAAATGCGAAATTCTCCCGCGCCATTGGACGTTCATAGATCTTGGCTGCAAAGCTGTGGAACATCAAATAGGAGATGACGCCGTAGATGCCACCAAACACATTTTCGCTCAGCAGCGTCCCATACAGATAGAGCACAAGCAGCGTGACGCCACCCATTAGCCAGACGAACTCAAAGTAGAACTCCATGGGCTGTAGGCTCGGATTAAAGCCGGCGCGGACAACATGAAAGAAGTAGCTGCAGAAATATATATATATTATATATATAAATTAAATGTATATGTATTATATATGAGCAGTAGCCTGATCCAACGACTAAAACAGTGTGCATCTATGTAAATCTGTATACATAAATACATATAAGCATTTGCAGAAATCATGCACGGATCAGTTGTAAGTCTTCAGAATAAAGAAAAAGAAATTGCTAAAAAATTGCAAGGTCGATTAGGTCAGCTGATACGAAATAGTATTGGCTTAAATCACTTGCATGCGTTAAGGTAATCTGCTGGTTTGTTCTATTGTTGATGTAAAAACTATTCTGGGAAATTTAGCAAATACATGTGTCAAAGAGAAATAGTTAAGGAAAACGCCACCGAAGCAAATTAAAAGCGATAAGAAAACAAATTGTTTTCAATATTGATTATCTGAATTTATGTTCAAGGCTAAACATAATCTAGATTTTGGACGTGGTGGACTTTGCTGTGGATGGATATATTTCGGATATTGGTTCGGTTTCAATGTGACTTGAGCTTGAATTTATACATACATAATACAATATTAAAAATATAGTTCACATATGTGGAAAATATACTCACGCAGTTACCAGTTCGGGCAGCACATAGAAACGCTGCAGCACATTGACACTGTGTGGATATTCAATGTCGGTGACATTCTTTAGCTGCTCGTAGCCATGCCAGAAGGTTGGACCGTCGGTCAGCTTCTTGTAGAATGTGTAATAAAGGGCATCTTCGCGGCGCAACATCGATTCGCTCTCCAATTGGTTGAGATGCCGTATGTTGGTTCGCGTCTCGAAGATGACGCGCACATGGTGCATGTACAGGAAAAAGAAACCCGAGCCTGATATGCCAGACGTCAATGCACATTTATTATTTTTGGGGCGGCCGGCGATTATCATTAAACTACTTACCAATTAGCGCGTGCGATAATATGACGTACAAGTTGGGCTCGCGCATGGCTTAGCGTTTGTGATGGCGTGTGTTGTTCAGTGGGTTCTTGTATTCATTATTTACTTGCCTACAGGTTGATAAAACTAGTCCGTCTTTGCCGATATTGATGCACCTTTACCCCGTAAACAAATGAACTTGCCACAGCTGATTTCTTCGTTGCCATATAGGTATATCAGCTGTTTTACAATTTTAGAGCAGGTGACTTTTTAAATGCGAACCAGCTGTGTATCGATTTGCCAATTGAACGTCTCTGTGTTTTATTTTATCGAATATAAATTTATTAGGTAAATTAATATTGGCCAATTTGCACAGAATATGAACATGTAAGTGAGTATTTGATTTTTTATTTCAAATACTCTGTAAAATACTCATAATCTGAATTTACAAAGTGCCAATTTTATTGGCCGCATTTATCGATCACATAACTATCGCACAGGTGAATTATCGATATAAATACACTACTTAGTATTTTAGATGAAGTCTTTGTTATTTAAATTGCAGTCACACTGCGCCTTATGAACATTTAAAGCATTCCGACGCGTATTTTGTTAAAATACGGTTCCTTTGCCGACTGCACACAATGGACCGCTACGCAGTTAGCTCTCTGGTTGGCCAAGGCTCCTTTGGCTGTGTTTACAAGGCGCAAAGGCGGGCTGATGACAAAATTGTGGCCATTAAAGTCATCTCAAAGGTGAGTTCCATGACAAGGTGGCATGCGACGTACAACAGTTAATTCAGTATCTTTTTAATTGCAGCGAGGACGCTCGAATCGTGAATTAAAGAATCTGCGCCGCGAGTGTGATATTCAGGCTCGCCTCAAAAATCCGCATGTCATTGAAATGGTTGAATCCTTCGAATCAAAATTTGATTTGTTTGTGGTCACAGAGTTTGCGCTAATGGACTTACATCGATATTTGTCCTTCAACGGTGCAATGCCCGAGGAGGATGCGCAGCGTGTTGTCTGTCATTTGGTATCGGCGCTCTATTATCTGCACTCAAATCGCATATTGCATCGGGATCTGAAGCCCCAAAATGTGCTGCTGGACAAGAATATGCACGCAAAGCTGTGTGACTTTGGGCTGGCACGCAACATGACAATGGGAACACATGTGCTGACCTCCATTAAAGGCACACCGCTATATATGGCACCGGAACTGCTAGCTGAGCAGCCGTATGATCATCAGGCAGACATGTGGTCACTGGGGTGCATTGCATATGAGAGTATGGCGGCACAGCCCCCGTTCTGTGCCACTTCCATACTGCATCTGGTGAAGCTGATCAAGCACGAGGAAGTCAAATGGCCAAGTACGTTGAGCAGCGAGTGCCGTTCATTTTTGCAGGGCTTGCTCGAGAAGGATCCCAGTATGCGAATCACGTGGACGCAGTTACTGTGTCATCCCTTTGTAGAGGGTAAGCTCTACATACCCGAGGTGCAAGCCGCAAAAAGTTCGCCTTTTATCAATCCACAATTGGCCAAGGACACTAAGAAGCCACAGTCACATACGAGGTGCGTTCACAAATCTGTAAGACTTAAGCCCCACTAACGCCGCTGTTGCTTATTTACAGACACATTGGCGCCGATATGGTTGATGTTTTGGCAGCGCTGAAGCTGGGCGATGTGGCCAACGAAAACTTGAGCACATCTCGTGACAGTATCAATGCCATTGCTCCAAGCGACATTGAGCAGTTAGAAACCGATATGGAGGATAATGTGCAGCGGATGATTGTGCCATTTGCTGATGTATCGTACAGGCAAATGCCTAGCCCAACTGCTGTTGCTCCTGCAGCAGCTGGTGGTGGTGGTGGCGGTGCAGTGCCATTAATTAATTCACATACCTGCTTTGTTAGCGGAAACTCAAATATGATACTCAATCATTTTAATGATAATTTTGCTATGGAAGCGCCTGTCACAAGTGCAACAAAATCCATTAAGTCCAAGTTGAAGATGGCGCTCAATATAAAACAGTCGCGTAGCAAAGATTTGGAGAAGCGCAAGCTAAGCCAAAACTTGGATAATTTTTCACTGCGCCTAGGTCAAAGCATTGATGCAGAGGTTAGGCGTAAAACAACAGAGATGCTCACACAGCAGTCACAACAATCTCTGCATCACCAGCAGCAGCTGCATCTGCAAGAGAAAAAGTCACAACAGTTGAAGCAATCAATGCATTCCACCAACGATGATAAATTGAGTAGCGAGTAAGTAATTTGTTTTAAATACCGCCAAATAATATTAATAATAATATTAACACACGGCTTTTACTAGTAATTCGCCCCCTTGTCTGTTACCCGGCTGGGACAGTTGCGATGAATCTCAAAGTCCACCCATCGAAAATGACGAGTGGCTGGCATTTTTGCATCGCTCCATACAGGAGCTGCTGGATGGCGAATTCGATTCGCTGCGGCAACACAATTTGGTGAGCATCATTGTGGCCCCGCTGCGCAACTCTAAGGCCATACCCAAGGTGCTACGGAGTGTGGCGCAGCTGTTATCGTTACCATTTGTGCTGGCCGAACAGCATTTGGTGACGGACGCCATCAAGAGTGTTTACATTGATGTTAAGCTTGTGCCCAATCTGATGTACGCCTGCAAGTTACTCCTTTCGCAACGCCAGCTTACAGACTCGGCTGCTTCAATGCCAGCCGCAACTGGCGTCTCGCTGAGTCGAACGCTGCGTAGTGTCTCCGACTTGAGTGCTGAGGAGATGAGCACCGCCTGCAGTCTATACGAGTTGGTCTGTCACCTGGTGCATCAGCAGCAGCCGTTTCTCAGTCAGTTTTGCGATGCAGTCGCGATACTCGCCGTCAACGATATGTTTATTAATTTTCTTACACATGGTGAGCAGACGATACAGATAACAGAGTGGAGAGTGGATTTATATCGTTTCTATTCATATTTTGTAGACTGGAAAGACAGCAGCGCGGTGCGTCTGGCATGCTGCATGCTGGCCCTGTTCTGCTGCGTTTTGCGTGAGCTACCCGAGAATGCAGAGCTGGTCGAGAAGATTGTGTTTGATCCGCGGCTGCGCCTGGCGCTTCTATTGCAGAGTCGCCACCAGCTGTTACGTCAGCGCGCCTGCCAAATGCTTTTGCTACTGGCACGCTTTAGTCTTCGTGGCGTTCAGTATATCTGGAATGAGGAGCTAAAAGGAGCGTTACAGGCGCTGGCCGAGCAGCAGACAAATCAATCACTGCGAATGGAAGCCGCCCAGACGCTTGAAGAGCTTAGTCAGTTTAGTTTCTTTGTTGCCTAGGCAACTTCTTGAATTTTATTACTAAATGTGCTTGTGCTTGGGCTTGTGTATTTGCTTGTACTTGTTCAATAAACTATAATCCGCATTTAGCCAAACAGATCCTGCAGATTACCTTGGAAGTAGTCGAGCAGCTCGTCCAGATAGTTACCAAAGCCATCAAAGCCTGACAGGAAGTTTCCATTGCAGTCCTGCTCGTACATCTCGTTCAGCTTTGAAATGTCTTTTTCGGACAAACCGCGTCGCTGGCCAAGTGTGGCATATGGATCCTAATAAATAGAGATAGTATGCATTAACATCATAGTTTTATTTATAAAATATAATATGCTTTAAAGAAAATCTCTGCTTTTATCTAGTTAGCTGGTTTAAAATTAATTCTGCAGCTTCCTACCTCATATATGATCTGATCATAATCATATATATATGTATATGTGTATATTTCAAATGGGTTTATCGTGCTGCACATTACATGAGAAATTAGTATTTATGCGTATGGAACTTTTATGGATACCCAAACATATCAGATAAATACAAGAAAATTTATTTAACGAATCAAGTTGATATGGTCTTATTACAAATATTCCAGAAAAAATATCAATAGCAGGAGTTCAACGATTACCATATATTATCATATATATATATATAATTCGATCCGGACTGCAACAAATAGACGAATTCAGCCAAGATAGCTACATGAACAAAATTTTATGCTTACAAATTGTCCGATAAACAGAAGAACCTTGTATGTCTTTAATATGATTATTATTATTTTTGAAAAGGGGCGCTCAAATCATTATTAATAAAACTGCTTACATATACAACAAGCTTGTGTATCTTTGTACAAAATATTGTATTTTAATTACATACACATGTATTTAAATATATTTACCAATAGGAAGTTATCCTTAGAAATTACATAAGTTTGTATATATGATTTTTTTTTTTATTTTTAAGTGTCTTCTGAGGGAAACGAAAATTGATTCATTGAACTCATTTCATTTCAAAATCAAACTAGAAAGGAGTGTTATACAAGTGCATGTATATATTGATGTTTAACTATATATATAATTATATATAAACATATATACTTCAGATACACTATTCAATGCGTTAAACTTCTAGTGACAAATTTCTAAAACTCAGTTTTTTAAAAAACCAGCAAAATATGTGGTGTAAATTTTTGGCAATAAAAATAAATTATTAAGCAGCATAAAAAGAATTGATGAGTTTATGATTTAGCTTACCAGTGGCTCAATGGTGGCCTGGCCATTCTTGCTGAATGCCCGGGAGCTGTAGTGCATAACGCTTTGATAGTCGTACTCCACACCAAAGTTGGTGATATGTGTGCGTGCGTATTTGTTGAAATTGTGTGCATGGCCATCTAAGATGTTCTCCCAGTTGATCTTCACGTACTCGTCGCGCTCCGTGGCACTCTGCTGATGGTAGAAGCCCAGCGCGTGCAACAGCTCATGGACAACAACGCCGTGAGTGACGCACTTGGGCGTGTTGAGATTGAGAATTTGGCCGCCTTGGCGCCGGCCAACGCTCGACCAGCAGCCGGAATAGTTGCCCTTGATGAGGAGCCAGTGCTTGTCGCCCTCCTCATACGGCCGGAAGCGTATGCAGGAGCGTTCGTGGTACTCCTTGAATGCCATCAATATGACCATCGTCTGATTGGTCGCTGTGCCAGTTTGCTTTTGAATCTTCAAATTATCGCATACATAGTACTTGGTGTGGCTACTCACTGAAGTCCTTTGGATCAATGTAGAATGGGACGGCAGCATCTGGCCACGTCTGGCGCTCGTTCAGCAGCCCATTGCGCAGCAGCTCACGATGCAACATGATGTCACCCTCGAAGAGACCGCAATGCTCCCAAATGTTGCTGTCGCTCTCATCTGTCCAATAATCGAATGCTACAGCTGTAAGTAACACTCAATTACTATCATAATCAATTCTATATAGTCAGATTGTTTACTGTTGTATCGTCGCAACATTTGCATGTTGGCGCCCCAGCGCGGCGGGGGCGGCACAGCTGACTCGAAGCGTCCCATGCCGGCAGCTAGCCAAGGTCCGATGACCATGCCCAGGGCCACTGTTAACCCGTGTACAATAAGCGCACTTCTCGCCATTGTCTTGGCAAAAGAAACGCCTGCCCGATCGCCCCAACGCTTTTATATGTATTTGGCCAAAGTACGCAGCTGGTGCGACGGCGATAGAGTTGGAGATGGAGGCGCGACAAAGCGACAATTGAAAGTACTTGAGTACCTGAGCAATTGGTGCGACGACGACAGTTGACATCGCCTACGCCGCTGGATTTATGCATAACGGATTTAGTCTACTCTAACACATTGAAAGCGCATATTCACATTAGATTCTCCTTTGATTCACTTTGTTGTTTGACCATAACAAATAATGTTGGCAGATTTGATTGCAACAATTTAACATAAAACGACAATTAATTATAAAATACACATTCGACTAAATATGTATATTATAATTCAATATATGTTTCAATTATATATGTCTATTATAATACATGGTATTGATTTTACATAAAACATTATTCTTTTCTGTTGTTCGAGGTAAAAGCAATAAGTTTAGATTTGTCATATTTTTTATATTCTGTTATCTTTTTTGATTTTATTAATATAATCTAGGGGTTTATTCCTAATATGAGGGGCTCCAGCCATTACTATAACTGCTTAAGTTCACTTGCAATTTCTATTTATTTAAGTGAAATATTGTATTTCAAGTTTTAAGCTTCCGAAAGAGGTATTGGGTAAATGTTTTATTCAAGTGAAAATATTCATATATTTGAGTATCGGTAAAAATTAATCAAAATATTAAAAATAAATAAATAAACAAAGAGAGTAGAGTATTTGAGATGCCATGTAAGGGTACACACACAAATTGCTTTTGTTTCTTAAAGTAATTGGCTTTGTGCTCTCTCTTTCAGTGCTCGCTGCGTATTTAAATTCCCTCGTCTTTTACGTCTTTCGATTCCATATTTAACTGGGATACTGGGTTATCAGCGGCAACATTGCACGCATATGAAAATAGCACAGTCACCAGTAGATTTTGAGATGGGCGCGTGTCTCATTTCCTTTCGTGACACGGCCTCTTGAAACCCGAAAAACGAAAAGCTACAAATTAAAATATCAAAAAATTGTCATATAAATATTGGAAACAAAGTGAAAAACTATTCGGCACTGTTAATATTACTTCAATATTTATATATGAATTAACAGGGCTTTGTTTTCGGTGATATTCGTGACACGTCAATGTGTAAAAATTACTCACACATTCATTACAAGTCAGAACATGGCCGATGGCATCATGCAAGTTGTATGTGATTGGGAAAGTGGCATGCAACATGTGCGACCACGTACAGTGGGGTCTCAGGTCGCTAAACTTTTCAAAAACCACAATTTTGATGGAAGTGAATAAATGCATATAATAGAACATCGCTTATAGATTCAAGGAAACTAATTCATTGATCACTGTTTTCTTTGTCGTGATCATGTTAATTATTAAAAAAAAACTGGACAATAATTAATATTCTATTGTTTTATATTAATTAAGTTGTTTCTAACTTCCACAGCTGATCTATTTCGACTCTTTTTCCAACTATAACTGACAAAAACCGTTAAACAACATCTATTTCAACTTATGAAAACAAATTTTTTTTTTAGAAGGTATTATAATTACCATAATGTTTATATATTCTAGATCATTATCACTAGCCGCGTCGATATAGCCAAGTCCGTTTATCCATTTTTTGAAAAGAAACTCTAAAGGTTGTTTAATTTATTAACTCTTTTTTGAAACTGGGCATATATCCGTCTATTTGGTTTGGTCACTCAAAACACGGCGTCCGACCGGATCAGACTACTATATTATATAGCTTATATAGGAACAATCGGTCGAAAGATGGATTTTAAGTTGTTGGATTGAAATACGCGTAGACAAACATGTCACCCTTTCTGGCACAATATAACTACAGAAATGTGAACTATTCAGATCACAGCCAGTCGTCAATCGGAAAAAAATAAATACATATTTTTTAAAAACTTACAAAAACATAATAATATTTCGTACTTCGGTGTTTAGTTTGAATATTAATAAATTAGAAATGTATATAATTCTGGTATTTTAATATGTAATTATTGTTGAGTTCATTTAAAAGCTTTGGAATTTTTCTGTCATAAATTGCGGAAATTGGTTCATTGCCTCAGGAGATATGATTTTTGCGAAGAAACAAGTCTGAATGCGCCACTGTGCGACGTATGCATACATATAACAACATAAATTGCCAACCTCGATTATGGTATTAAGTTCCATTTTTTTGCTCCGCCGTTTGGAAACTATTAGACAATTGAGTTAAGTTGTCTGCACCCAACATATTCAATTATGGCTTAAATAATGGTTTGATTATATTTGTTGAACGCTCCCATAAGTCAGGCTATACCGATTCCTGTATCAAATATCAAATTGTGGGTGTTAATTTACATTTAGCATTAATAATTAATACATTTAAAAAAATTGTATACATCTGTTTTTTGAGAAACTGTGGTCTATACATTGATTTATATGTATATCTTTATATTGGCATGAAAATATTCCCATATTCCAAAAATTGTCTTCGTCTTCTCTTCCACTTCTAGTTTGCATAATTTTTAAATATATTTGTTTAGATGTGTAATAGTTGTAAGGATATTCATTTGTCTAACTTTAGGTTGTTGCAGTTTTGACTTACGTTAATATAGGGTATACAGATAAGCAGTCAAATATTAAATTGTCGTGTGAACAATTTGAGATTATTTTCAGTTGCCGTGCTGGATTTAACGTGCTCACGTCGACAGGCGATGTTGTGAAAGCCTAATCAAAATCAAGCAGCGACAGTGAATGGGCGATCAAAAAGTTCTTTGAACCTGTATGTATCTGTATTTGCCAGATGTCGATTGATTGCCGCTCTGATTGGTGCAGGTGTCCGTTTGGCCAGTGCTGAACTTGATTGCTGGAATGCTCTTGGTCTTGGTTGGCTACCTTCTTCGATTGAGCAATCACTGCAAGAGGCAATCCAATCGACTGTGGCAAAAGTGAACACTCGCCACAAACAAGTTCTCCCTTTCTCTGACCCAGACCCGAACAGCACTTTGAGCAGTAGGTCAGTGTAGACGAAACCTAAATATGTAGGTCGCCAAAGTACGGACACACTATGTAAGTGTGCTAGCTCGAACCGATGACCGAACCCGTACCCGTACCCATGCCCATACCCGAAAGCAAGCCAGAAAACGCCCACCAGTTGGCGCACTGACCCCGACCACAGCGGTGCATTGACCTCATACTGGAAACAAACTTATAGTTCAGCAGCTGTAGTCTTGGAATATGCTCATGAATTAACATGCTATTTAAGTGCATCATTACAATAGTGTTTGGTTGGTTGTTGGATATGTTCTGAAGATGTCATAAGTCTGCTTTTGAATGAAATTATATATTTCGTTTTGATTGCCAACCAACTTACTATAATTGCGTATCCGACATTGAGGTAACCACGTGATTGAGTTAAGCTCCCTCCCTCCTAGCAATGTCCGCAATTTTCTTTATCCTTTGATACCGAAGGTGTCATGGTATATTGGTTTTGTGCAATGTCCGTCATGCTGTCTTGCCGTCTGTCAACTTAGAGATAGAGACTTGAAACTTGGAACACATACGTCCACTAGGAAATCGATAAAACCGATCATTGCAAATCGATAAAGCCACAATTTTAAGGTTACAGTCACCAAATTTGGTTTGTAGGTTGTAGATGTCCTTTAAGGATCAGCATATGCCACGCCCACCGCCCACCCGCCGTCCCTAAACATTTTAAATGACTATATCTTCCGCAGTTTTTTGAGTTTTAAATTAATTAATATGAAAACAAGGAAGAGCGGATATCTTAGACACACTAAAGATTATATACCCTTGTAGACACAAGTTAACCTGCCTAAGGTCTGGAGTTCGGAATACATTTTATATGAATTATATGATTTTAGTTTTACAACTTGCAGCGGACTACTTATATTGTATCAGACATGCATTTCTCTGGATATTTCGATGCATGAACTCTTATACCGATTGTTTACAAAGTATTTGATACAGTAGACCGATGCTTTTTTATTCAAATGTGTGAAAGATAATAACAAGTATATTTTGGGAGATTAGTCTGGATATCTTAATTAAAATGTTGTTTGTTCAATCGAGAACAAAAATTCGACCAATTCTTTCTATTTCTCCAATTTGATCGGCTACGACATATTTACTATCTGCAGGAAAAAGTCGGATATATGCCAAGTATCATAAAGACAGCTTAAGAAGTGAGAGGAGTTTTGGTTAAATACAGAAATAAGACAGACAGACTTGGCTGGTGATGCTGCTGATCAACAATATATATATTGTGTGGTATGGAGACGTCAAATCATAATTCCCTCTATACCCTTATATACATGTTTTTCTCAATATGTAACATTTGGATATGTGATGATAGGTAAAGTCTTGAGTACCTTCTTGACTAGAGCATTCTAATTTGCTTTTTTGTATTTGTATTATAATCGGCCTTCGAGATCATTTGGGGCAGCAGTTGCGCGAGTGTGTGCTAGACATCTCTGGTTGTCAATTGTATGCCGCAGCTGTTGCAGCACTTTCACTGCAGCGGGCAACAAGAAAATTGCACAAAAATCTAAGCCAAAATGCTGTGGTTTTGAGAACATTTTGGTCATGGCAACTGGAATTGCCCGTACAGCGGATGCATTAACAGGCCTGTGGCAGCAGCAGCAAAACAACCGCCACCTCCACCAACAGCACCACCAACAACAACAGCAGCAGTAGCATAACTCATTTGATGTATTATCTGAGATGTACTTGATCTTTGTCGAAAACTTGACACACATTTTTCGGTCAGCGACTGGCGGCAACGACTTCCAGCTACAACAACAACGCCAACATCTAGCTCCAGCTTTTAGCCAAAGTCAAGCTGCGGAAAATTCGAGGGAAATCGTACACTCAGAAAAAATCGCCCTGAAATTTAGACAACCACTAAATTGTAAATTGCTCTATACATTTTCTTGTCTCAAAAATAATTTCGAAGCATAAGAAAACATTTTTCTTAAAATTAAAAAGGCTTGCCTCAAATCGACAATACAAAAAAATATAGTTTTTTTCTATTTCTTAGAAATATATTCTGTTGTTGGGAAACGCATTTCTAAAAATTAGAAATGCAAAAAAATCCTTTATGAAAATCATAAAATAGTTAGGAAATTTGGTCTCTCGACTGCTATATTAGAGTCTAGTTGCTGTTTACTTCAGAGTGTGCGTAGCTTAGTTGGTAGTAACTCTACTCGCGCACGAAGGATCTCTCGGGTTCGAGTTTTAGAATGAAAATGCAAATCCTGGCTTTAGGGTTCGAATTTTAGTTTTGATAAGATGATTAGCAACCGTTGGCGCTAAAAGTATGAAGAGTTTCTAAAATTCAGAGCGATTTTTTTTCTGAGTGTATACGCTGCGACTGCCACTACCACTGGCATCACCCCTTCCATTCAAATACATTTTTCAATTTGAGAAAGTTTCGCGGCCAAAGATTGCAAATTTCAGACAAGCTTAGCAGCGGGTAAACGTTGTCTAACCTGAAGTCGAGTATTTTCTTTCTATCGGAAATCACTTCCCCAAGGCGTCGAGAACATTTCGAACACTGTGCAACAAAATCATCATTAAGCAACGAACGCGAGTAAATCAAGCGTAAGTTATCAATAAATGAAATACCTGTGAAAGATAAACTATCTTCGGAGCCCTTATATACGATTAGAAACGATTATATATCGCTACAGAACACAGACTTCAGTTTTATTGCACAAATATTATGCATATGTATATATATTCATGATTGTTACGCATATATAAGAAAACTATTCACAACTATTGCTAACTTATGTTAATAGCACAAGTATTTTAAGCCTACATAACACAATCGATTTTCAGAGCCCATTTTTGGATTTATTTTGAAATAGTTTACAATTTGATAGATAGTTACTTAGATAAATAAATAAAAAGTTTGATAGTTTTCCAGGCTCTCCAGCTCGGAAATTTGAAAGTGATCTGTTACACTTCGAAATTAATCACAACTCCAAATATAAGCGTGTGTCAAATTAGGTATGGAAAAAATTTGAGACCTACATTATAATAGGCTTATTAGGCCATACACTTACTGGACACTGCTGATACCCGGTGTAGTCAAGATGCGAATCGAAATATTGCAATGAATAACAAATGTTTGCAGCTTATTGATGATTTGTATGGCTACTGGCTCAGATTTCTCCACTTCCTTTTAGCGTCAACAGCGGACCAAAAAACAGCAAAAACAACAACAGCAACTACAATAATAATAACAACAAAGCGCATCGCTGGCTGACACAAAACTGTCATCAACATATCAGCAAGCGCTGAAGCCTTTCAGCGAATGTCAAGTGTAACAGCAACAACAACAGCGGCAGCAGCCACAGCAACAGCAATGGCAAATTTAATCACTGCACAACAACAACAGAAGCAAAAAGTCCATAAATAGTTAAAATAAATTAAGCTCAAAATAAAAATATAATTTTGTTGATTTTTTTATTTTCTATTGTCTAGAAATGTGCGCGAAAACAATTTATCATGAGTTTCGCCCGTCCGGAAAGCATGTTGGTAAATGGCGATGCATTTCACTGTTACGACACCAAATGCAAAGTACAACAACGGCAGCAGCAACAGCTGCTGCAGCGACAGCAACATGTGCTTAAATGAAATCAACAGCTAGCAAATTAATCAAAACACAAATCCTAAAGCGAATGCCGTGGCAAAAAACCAGTTGAAGCAGTTTCCTTCCGGAATCAATTATTTTTCACTTTGCTGTTTTTGTTTCACGTTCATGGTCACAAATTTGCGAATAAAAGCCAAATAGCAACAGCACATGCAACATTTGCAACAACACCATGGAGTCACTGTGTCAGTAGTGGATGCAGCACTAGCAGCAGCGCAGTTGAAGCTGCCGTCGCCGTCGTCGTTGTTGTCGTCGTCCATGACTGACTGCATGACTATGTGGTGGCAATGATTTGCAATCATCTTGTGGTTGTTTGCTGCTGGATGCTGGTATTTTTTGTGCGCCTTCTGCAATTTTACCCATTATTATTATTTTTTTATTGTTTTGGGTTTTGTTCAGTTTGTTTATGTTTGGAATTGCTGTTGTTGCTGCTGCTGTATGGAGTTGCTTCCCAGTTTTTTGCCGTTTTTGCTCAAGCGACATTTGGCTGCCTGGTGACTGGTCGTCTGGCTTGTCTGACAGGTAGACTTTTTCCAAGAAATTTCTACCGTCAATTTAACATTAGTTTAATTGGGGAAATTCATTTTTTTGTAGCTGTTGTACGCATTTGGCGAAAGTATGTTGGTGGCACTCGCTGTGGCATATAGGCCACAAATCACAAATGGAATAACTTAAAAAATTAGTTTAAGCACACGCCATAATAAGTGTATCAATACACATAGAATTTTGTATTAATTTCTAAATAAATGAACATAATTATATCACTGAAACAAATTTTTCCACTCTTCCTTGCCTGCTTAAATCCAAAAATACCATTTTTGGGAAGCTATAAAGGCTGGCAAATGGTTTTCTAATATTGTCGTGCGCAACGTCACCAAACCCATTAAGTATATACGTTCCAACTTTTTTGCTTAAAATAATTTAAAGGCCAACATTTTGAATAAAAATTTGTATTCTGTCCTTAATATTCTGAAACCCAGTCATCAAAATTGAACTACTATATCACAGAGATCCTATAGGAAGAGTTGGTCACTTTATTAAATGAATAACTAAATTTATATCTGAGCAGTTGGACACCGGTTTACAGGGTATGTTTTCGCCTGAGTGCTGGGATCAATCAAAGTGATAAATGTAAATATGAAAATACGACGAATTTTACGTTTCGAAGAGTTCTGTGTATATGTATAATTCTTTGTATATATATGAAGAAATATGAACTTAATTTTCGTACAACTATTTAAAAATTGTGATATTTTTAGAGTTTATCTCTTTGAATCTCTTTGAATTTCTTTGTTCATGTTCTGAACTATACATATTGTACTTAAAAACTAATGCACTTCGATGAGATTACTAAATTTGTAATGAAAAAAAAATTAAAAATAGTTAAAATAAATCAAAGTAATCAAGTATGTTAACCTTTTCAGAACAGAATTAATTTTGGGTGTCTAAAATATTATTTGAAGTCGCATTATTCTTACCATGACTACAGGCGATGCAAGTAATGAAATAAATTAAAGGGCGATGACTTAAAAACATGATTAGTTAATAATATCCTTAGAATAGCTCAAAAAACCGTTAAAATACATAATAAGACCTACAGAAAACCCACCCAATGCTGTTTTGTGGTGTGACGAGAGTTAAAACATCGATATGCTTGATAGAACATTTATTTAAAATAGCATAAAGCTGTACGATTATTGAAAGAAGACGCTTATTCAACTTTTCAATTTTAAATATTTAACGTACATAATTAGATCCATATTCACGAAAGTCTCTTTTCCATTCACTTTTGAATGTTTACACAAAGCAGTAATGGTAGTGATGCAAATTCGTTAGATTGTGCATAAAATGATGAAGCGAAATGCATGTGTGCCATATTCTGGCGCATTTCCGGAATTTTCACTGTCACGAGTCGCAAATACGAAAGACTTAGGCAACGAACTTGCTAGAAAACTTGCAACAATTTGCAAGCTGAGCGAAAGTTATCTTCCACTTGATTGATTACCAACTTTCTACTCCTACGGATATTATAATATCTGCAATTTAAAATGATTCTGAGCGGCACAGACAGGCAGCCAGAGCAAAAGAGAAAGAGCGAACAGAGATAGAGAGAGGGATAGAGAGAGAAAGAGAGAGAGAGAGAGCGAGCGAAAGAGAATGGGGCATGGACATGTTATTAAATCAGCTGAAATGTTGCAGAGCGAAAGCAGAACATTTGAATTTATATACAAAGTGAAGGCAGCAGCAAAGAGTTGCTTGATGGCCCCTTCTTGCCCCTCCTACCAAATGTTAATGAACTTTGTATGCATAAATTACAAATACACCAGCAACAACAACAAAGACGCTGCAACATCCGTGTTGTGATGTTGTTGTTGCTGCTGCTGCTGCTGTTGCAGTCTCAAGCAGTTTTGCATAGGGCAAAGTTTTCTTTTTTATTGCTGCCGCTGCTGCTGTGCCAAATCTCTGAAAATGTAGGACACGAGGGGCGCTCGCTGATATTGAGGCGGATGTGGTTTTGGCTTCTGCTTCCTCTTACATCTTGCCTATGCAACACACAAGAAACTTTGATGCTGACTGTGACTCTGACGCTGATGCTTAGTATAAGCTGTGTGTTTCGGATATTTGGTGTTTCTCTGTGTGTTTGCTGTGTGTCCCACTTTTGTTGCCATCTTTTTGGCATTTTGGCAACTTACATCGCGCATACGCCGCGTGGGACTCGCGAACTGCCGATCAGCTGCTCGGGTCTTCAAGCGCTTACTCTTAGCCTACTCTTTACTTACTGTCTCAATTTCAATACTTCTCGCGCTCGCTCTAACTATCTCTCTCACTCTCGCACTCGCTCTCGCATACTCTCTTAGCGTTGCTTGTTGATGATATCGCTCCAGCTGAGCATTGAGCACTTTTCAGCTATTTTGTCTCAAACATGTTTGAGCTGGTTGCAAGTTGCTGCTCTTATCACTTGTGATTAGCGTCCGCTGCAAACTCTGGCCATTCACCAGGGCGTCGTCACATTTAAGAGACGTGCGCGCAGCTCGCAACACGCAGCACGCAACTGCAACGCAGGCAATTTCAACAGCTGCCTTTGATAAAAAAAAAAAAGCCCCCACACATTTGTCAAATTTATGCCACATCGAGTGCAGCTTGCAGCAGTTTCAGCTGCCAGGACATTAACCATTTTTGGCCAGCTTTGATGTTATTGCAGCTTTTGTCACAACAGCACCGACAACAGCAACAACAAAAATAACAACAATGTTGGGCTACTACCGCTGCTGATGTTGGTGTTGTTATTGCTAATGTTGCTGTTATTGCTGTTACTCTTGTTGTTGCTGCTGTTGCTGTTGTTGCCGCTGTCGGTTGCTGCGCCGTCGTCGGCGTCATCGCTGCTGTCTTCTAGTTGTTCGCCGTTGCGAGTTCAATGACATTTCACCTACTTGTATTCAAATTCGAATAAAAAATATATAATATGAATGAAATTCTGCTGCTACGGTTTTGCTGCCGATAGTGACTGCGGCTTTAGGTACGCTTCAATACTTTTACTTTCAGGACCTTTTGTCAAGTGCGGTTAAAGCCCGGAATTTCCTATTATAGCTAAAAAAATCCTTTAGGCTGTTAAGAAAATCATTTAAGAAACATCAAACTTTCTAAAGTATGAGAAAAGATGTTAAAATTAAATATAAAAAAACGACAGCATGTAAACTGTTGTTGTTGCTGCTGCTGTTGCGCGCAGAATCTGCAGCAGCAAAAAGAAATTTTACGGCCTATTTGGACTGTGCTGCGTTGTCGTTGTTGTTGCTGCCGCTAAGGGCCCGTCTACGATTCTGGGCTGGCACTTAAAGTCAAATGGTAATGATGTTGGCGATGATGATGATAATGATGGCGATGATGATGGCGATGATAATGGCGATGGTGATACTACAACCAAACCATCGTATCAGAGTGTTGCTTCTTAGGTTTTTTTGAGTTGCTTTTGAGGGCAATTAAAAAGTTGTCGAGCGGCGTCGCTTGCGTTGCTTTTGCGTTGCTTTTCTGATTGCCGGTCTGTCTGTCTCTCTTTCTGTCTGTCTGTCTGTCTGTATGTCTGTTTGTTTGTTGGCGGTTGTCTTTTGGCTGTTTGCTTGTTGTATTACGGTTGTTTGGTCAAATTTACCGTTGCCTTCTTGGCCAGCGCCAACTTTTGACTAATTTGTAATATGTAAGGGCCTATGGTCAGGGCTTTCTTTAAAACCGATCTCTATACAATTATTACTAGGGTACTAGGTAGCCCTGCGGCAAGTTGGCGTTACTATTTGCAGCTATTTCATTTAGCCTTGCAGAGGGTATTGTAATTTTGCCGTTAATTATGTTTAACATATAGTGCTCATTGATCGGTTTTCAAACCAAAAATTTGTGGTGTTAGTTTTATCTCCCTTGTTCCTTTCGTCAATGATTTTCTTTGTGTGTGTGTGAGTGTCAGTTGTGTGTGTGGGCGATAGCATGACCTACCCTCACTCGATTTTTAAGCTAATACACAGCAGTCTGAGCCTCGCAGCAATATAATCAATTTTTTAGTTTTAAATTACAAAATAAATCGTATGAATCGCAAATTAACAAAAACTCTTTTTGATGTGAGATTGTTTTGGCGCTCATAAGACTCTAACAAAGAATAAACTTACGACTGAAATAATTAATATCTTGATTGAATAAATTGTATTATTAACTACTATTCTAGAAAATTGCATTAGGAGATTGAAAACTTGAGAAACAATGACTTGTTTAATGATAAATAAAATATATTATATATTATGATATTGTATTACATAATATATATACAACGTAACTCACTTATAGTTTTGCAGAATGGTTATGCCTACATAGTATTTTAGCAATCACTTATAATCACTATTGATATTAGGCTTTTCTTTATTTTGTAGAGCAATAAAATTCGGCTATTGCTAAGCAACCCAAAATGACTTCTGCTGCTGTTGTCGTTGTGTTGTTATTTCTGCTGATGTCAAGCACATTCATATTTTACAACTTTCGGAGATGCTTTCACTTCCATACCAACAATTTGGCACCAGCTGCTGCTGCGGTTGCTGCTACTGCTGCTTATATAGCCCATCTACATCTTCCGTATGCATCCAATTTTTTAGCATCTACGGATAACGATAACTAATTGTATTTGCATGCAACTTGCAACTGCAACTGTTGCACTGCATCGATTTTAAATGCGACAATTGATAGATAGTTATGTGCCACAATTTGCGTTTAGTTTAACGTTTATAATTGGAACATCGATCAACCTAATGAACAACATCAACATGAAATAACATCGGTTGAACTATTGCACCAACTAAACATTCAAATCAGGAAAAAAATCAAATACAAAAAGAACCAATTGGTATGATCAGTATGTTTTGTACATTTTCCAACCAAGTACTATATCAATTAATATTGATAAAATGATAAAAAAAATGTACATGCTGTACATATGTTGCTGTGGTGCTGTATCTGTGTGGCAATAAAGAAAAAAAAATACAAGAAAACAGAGGCAAAACCGAAGCAAAAGCAAAAGCAACAACGTGAATATTATCATTAGCATAAATAATGGTGAAAAATGAAACATACACAGCGACGCAGCACTTGAGCGCTTGTGTATGGTTTGTGCTTCTGTCCGTGTCTGCGTCTGTGTGTGTGTGTGTGTGTGTGTGTGTGTGTATGTATGTGTGGCTTGTGTCTCTGTGTGTTTACAACACACATTTCAAAAGTCGGTGACTGTGGCACTGAGTTAGTAGTGCGTTAAGTCAACGAACGCTGCCGCGCAGACGCTAACTGCGGCCGCAATGGCAGCGGCAACAGCAATAGCAGCAGCGGCGGCAGCAGCAACATCAACGGCGGCAACAGCAACATGAACAGCAGCAGCGACGTCGACGCTAGCGCCAGCAGCATTGCCTGTCTCTCTGTATGTTGGCTTCTGCTGGTACTGCTGCTGTTGCTGCTGCTGCTGCTGCTGCTGCTGCTGGCCACGTTTGCATGGCATCGGCATCGGCATCGATGGTCGCTGACGATGACGGCGGAGTCGATGTCGATGTCATCGTAATGCAAACGTAAACGCACTTACAATTTGGCGTTTTGGTTGCTTTCACAAACGTTGCACGTTGTGCGTTGTTTGTTGCTGTTGTTGTTGTTGTTGCTGCTGCTGCTGCTGCTGCCGACGCGGCCGTTGCTGCCGGCATCGCCGCTAAAGTTGGCTTTTGGGTTTTTGGTTTTGTTTACTTTTTATATATATATATATTTTTTTTTTTGGCAAATGGACAAGTTTATTGAACTTTTCACAGTTCTCAGGTCTCAGCTCTCAGCTGGTAGATCGCTGGGTCCGTCATCACCGTTGGAGTTGCCGATGTCGTCCATAGAGCGCCTCATTCGCTGCTGGAGAGGCACGCACCGGTCGCCAAGAGACTTTCTCCGCAATCGTCATCAATTTATCAATTCGTTTATCTTTAGCTACTTTGGTCCAACACTATCAACCAACCCATCATAGTCATATGGTAATATCGCAGAACAATTTGTATGTTTAAGGTTAGTTTAATTACACGTGGGTCGAATTGTAATTTTCTCATAAATTGTACTCTGAACTACTTTGCTTCTATGTAAAGTTGAGTTGTAGGCAGCTAAACCCCCCTCCCCTTGCTTTCTTGCCTTCCCTGTGTACGCCCTTGGTAAATTATGAAAGGGTGCTTGTAATTATTAACAATCGGAGTAGTGTATAGCCTTACGTTTCTATGTTTGTTTTACCCACATAACAATAATACTGAAGTTACTATTGATCACAATGGATTTCCAATTGAGGAGCTAGTTTGTATACAAATAAAAAAAAACAGACTGCTATATCAACAGCAGGTCATTCCGATCAAGAATACATACAGACTTATATCACTACTTTAAACCCTCTTCAAGGGTAAATGTATTTCTTTAGTAAGAGGGAAAATCTAAAGCTGCACCTCATTAAATAAAAATACTCTAAATTCATGAGCCCACAGACACAGACACAACTGAGTTGCTCTTTTGCTGGCTAAACAACAGCATACAAAACTTATTAATAACAATTAAATTGATACAACATATATGCATTATGGAGAATATAGGAGAGTGTTCATCAGTACTACTTGCTGTGTGTACCATTTTTACTAACTTTAAGTGCATACTTAAAAAAAGACAACAATGTCCTTGGTTGTGCGCACGAGACCGACAAGAAAAGACTTACAAGAATTGTAGAGTTAATGCGAATACGAAACGAAAGTCGCCCAACCGATTTGCAACACGTTCGACAATTAACAAAATTAAAGCACGCGATAAATAAACAAATGTTTTTAATTTCACTGGTAAACCCCAAGCGACGACAAGGAGGACCACGTATTTTTTTGTTTTTAATTTATATTTAATTTTTTTGGTTTTTGTAATTTTCTTTTTGTGTCTGGTTTTCCTGTCCGTTGTTCGCTGTTGTCCATGTTTGCTGGCAGTGCTTATCAACAAACATGAATGCGATTTCAAGTACGAGGGCCCATAAAGTTGTACGAGTAAATGTACGAGTGTAATAACATATATGAGTATTAAAAAAGTTGGTCAAGCCAACTCTTGTTTGCGCTGCACCGACAAATATTGAATTAGCGCAGTGGCGTCTGGGTAATTGGAGAGCTCACACCAGTGATAAGTTTCAGTGAGCAGGGCTGGGAAGAGCAAATGGGTGGGAAACGCATTTGCAGCCCCAGTGGGTGTCCCACGTGACCGAGAGCGGGGCATTTAAGTTGGTGGGAAAGCACCGGCCTGTAAGATTTTACAGAACACGAGAAGTGCAATTCGCATTTGTACTTAGGCTCAACTCAATAAAAATCACAAACAGACACACCCATATTCGCTTGTGTTCGTAGCTTACAGTAGGCACGTTGTTGGCCACGCTACAGTATAACTGCCAGTTTGCTGCTGACAACGCGATAAGTGAATCTGATAAACAATTAACGAATCGAGGAGCACTTGTAGGCATCGTGCCGGAGTGTTCACGTATTCATTCATTATACTTTGATACTATACTATGATACTGAAGGTAGCATGGTATATTGGTTTTGAGCCATATCCGTCCTGCTGTCTGTATGAACGTAACTTTTTTCGACAGCCTTAGAGACAGAGACTTGAAACTTGGAACACATACTGGTCTGTGCTTGCGTCAAACAAAGTGTAAAAATTGAAATGAGTATATCTTCTACAATTTATAAGCTAGAAAACAAATTTGAAAGATATAGTGCTAGTAACACTCTTCATCACTCCCAAAAACGTCAAAGGCCTATATATCCCGTAATTTAAGAGGTGTAGTTAGGAAACTTGGAAGGTATGTTACTAAGATCGAGCTACAACATTTTTCTTGGCCACGCCCACTCCCGTCCTGAAAATTCACAAAATCCTATATCTACCGCAATTTGAAAGGCAAACTTGGACTTGTTGTTTGCTACCTGTTATCAGTTGGTATTATTTATGATATCAAAGTATTTCGCAGTTGCTTACACTCGACTGCAACGTTCTCGTATGTTTTTTATTTGCTCAAGTGTACGACAAGTAATTTGGGTAAATGTGTGTAAATTGTGTGCAATTGATTTCATTGCGTTAAATTATTAAAGCCTTACTACTCTGATTACTTACTGCTACGTATTGTATTATATATGTGTATATTTGTATTTACTTAAATTCAAATAGATATACAGAATAGGGAGCTAGCGTAATCTCATTTCAAAAGTATGCCGTATATTAATATTACTAATTGTGTAAATTATTATTATAATAGTACAGAAAAACCATCTCATCGAAAAAGTAGCTACACATGTGTTTAATATTTTAAGCTCATTTGTCAGACTAACCGCATACATAAAACACTAAAATCTGATATTATTATTATAATTCCGAACCGTTTACTTAGTAGATGCAACGGAATGAAATCCACACTGAGCAAATATAAATCCGTGATATTTGGAACAATTGTAATTAACCTGAAAGTTGTGTAACAATCGGATAATAAAAACTTGAGTTACTCAATAAACTATTTCGTACTCGTACTTGTATTTTCCATACCCACATCATCTGACCAATATACATATATGCACATATGTATATTGTGCTTAACCGATTCGATTTAAAATGAAATAAGTGCATAATTGCGTAAGACTCGGAGTTATTCATGTGCCAGAGCGGCCTGAGACATACGATCCTATTTACATAAACGCCATTCTCAGTTCGGCTCCCGGAGTCTTTGGGGCTCGGGTTTTGGGTCTCGGGTCTCTTGTGATGTTCAAGGTTCAGTTCAGTTCAGTTAAGTGTTCCGTCGGTGCTGATCGCTGGTTACGCCAGGCCCCAAACTGTGATGATGACGACGACAATCGATGGCAATCAGCTGTTGGCTTTTGGCCCCAGCTATTATGTGACTAAGTGACTGACTGACAAAGTATTGGTGTCGCTACAGGTAAGTAAAAAGCGCACACACTCGGATAGACAGACGGGCAGTCCGACGGACGGACGGACGGACGAACGGCCTGTCGGTTAGGCGGCCAGAGAAACAATCAGTTGTGGAAAAAAAATTTCACCGCTTTTTTTTAAGTTAACGAGCGCTGCACGTTCAAGGGCCTTACGTAAAACCGTTTTGGTGGTTTTTTTTCTTTCCTACATGAAATGAAACCAAAACGAAGAGAGTTTAGCCCTTTTGTGTGGTACGAAACAAAGTCATTGAATGCTCATGAATTCCATTTGATTGTCGCATATTGTTCAATACGGAGCCCAAAAGGCCGCCAAAATATCGAATACCCAATATCTAATATCAAATCAAAAGCGCACGCGAACGCCCCCACAACTTGGGCGTAGACCCCAGAAACAGTCGCAGTCGAAGATCAACGTCCGCACTGTATTTAAGCAAATCGAAATTAAGTTATAAGTTGAGCGGTCGATTTAAAATTCAGTATTTTCCATGTTTTGCATAATAAAAATGCCTATCAAAAGACAAGAAAAAAAAATTAATGTAACTGGCGCTCGAATGCGGCTGCGCCATCTGTTCACTTTTTTTATTTTTTATTATTATTTTTTTTTACGATCATTTTGGGCAGATATTGTGACATGATTTTAGGGTCGCCTACAGCGGTGCCACTTTGAGCAATATTTCTGCTTTGCATAAGTAGAAATTTTTTGTTCGATTTTGATTTTATATTGATTTTTGTTTGCATTTCGTTGGCATTGCGGCCATTAAATTTATTTATTTTCATTTTTCAATTCGAAACTGGTTAAAATCCAATGCGTTCAAGTGTTTGCTGTTGTTTGCCGTCTTTGGCTTGGTTTGGCGCTGTTCGGTGTTCGATGTTCGCTGCTCGGTGTCAACATTCATAATTTATCATCCGAATGCGTTTGTAATGTGGATAGATTAAGCGTTTTTAATTTTTTTTGTGATTTTTTTTTGCTGCACGTTTTTTTTGTTTTATTTTGGGATTTGTTTTAATTTTGGTTGTGGGCCCACAAGCTTATTATTATTTATTTATTAATTTTTTTTTGGTTCCAATGCGTTCGCGCGTGTGTTTGAGGCTTTGCACTTTCTCCAATTAAAATTAAATTAAATAATCGCTTTTGTCTCTGGTTTTCGAATATGTACGTATACTTAATAATTTGATGATATGCATATGCATGTGCAAAACATGAAAGATACAAGATACAAGAAACTTAGACAGTTCCACTGAAAGGAAGGCCGGCCAATGTTAAAAGTAAGCCAAGTGAATATAATACCATATCGATATTTGGAGTTGCACAAAGAATCTTCCTTGGCCACTCAAATATATTGGATTAGATCACGCGACATGCAAAAGAATTCTCTTTATACTCTATGTACAAATTTTAGTTTTTGTTTCGCTTAGATAGTGTATTATATATTTATAGCTTAATACTAAGTAAGTGTTTTAGTATACATTTATATATTTTTAATTATTTGGAGAAATTTACAGCAAATCTGTACCCACATAATTACAAAAACAAATTTGATATATAAATATCTATAAAGCCAAAATGCGATGCACCTATTTAAATAACATTAAATTTTCGATAGGAGATCCAAAAATGTAAGCGTTTAAAAATTTGCAAGCAATTCTTAGAAATTATTCTGGGATATACCTCTTAAGTGAAGCTTACTAAATACGAAATATTTGGGTTTGATATATGAGTGAAATCGGAGTATGCATGTAGATACATCTGGACGGATATAATAACCTTGTTTTACGATACACCAAACTCAATAACTATCAATTTTATTGGTTTTGAACCTTTTTTTGTCACAAATTAGGCGCCTTTGTATGGATTGTGATTAACAGGATGTGCAATAGGCAATCAGATAAGGGATTAACCTAAAAAGCGGTTGCCAAGAGAGAGACTATATGAAAAAGAAAGCAAAAACCTAAGTTGTGGATCGCACTCCATAAGTATGTATGTATGTAAGTAAGCATATAGGGTTTTTGCAAATGGGTCAAGCGGCATTTTGATTTATGATTTCCTGAGTTACGGCAATAATCTTCACATTTGCCGTTGCTTTCGGTTGTGTGTCCATTATGTATATTACCTGCGACTGTGGAAGGTGACTTGTTTCTTTTTCTTTTTTCTTTTAAGTCATCAGCTGAAGCTTTGGCCATACCGAGATGCTAGGGACGCGTCTTTATTGTTCTCAATGTGATGGCAGGAAAGTTTCCCTCAGCCAGGGCTTTTCGCTGTCCGCATGCAACCCCATAAATTTGAGCTGGCACCTTTTCTTTGCCCCGCTGAGTGCCCAGCATCTTGACAGCACCCAAGCGCAGCTGAGTTGAATAAACTTTGCAAAGAGTGTAGATACAATTTAAGCGCTTGAATTATCGTTTTGAAGGCCATTTGTATAAAATGAGCTGCGAACGAGGCTAGGCATTCGCAATAGCGGAGCTGCTGGCGAGAAGGAGGAACGGCGCTGCTGGGGGAGGGTGAATTGAACCAAGCAACGCCACCAACAGCATCACCGCCACCACCAACACTACCACTGCAACAGCGTCAACGTTAACTTCAACGTTGACGCCAACGCATGAGCGTGTGAAGTCGCCGAGGTAAGCCAAGCTGGGCTCAGCTGAGGCTCAAAGTATGCAGCACAAAAGTTCAATAAACTAAAGTGTCTTTACAAAACAAAAAAAAACTGGTAAAAACAACTAAGAATGCTCTAGTCGACCCAGCTCGAATTCCGAATACCCTGTTTGATATTTTTTTTGGCATATTTTCCAAGTGCTACAAGCTTTAGTTGATTACTGTTCACTGATCACTTTTGAGAAGTATATTTGATTTTTACAAACAAATTAAAAAAGATTTGTATTGAATATTAGTGTGTTTAAATTGAGTATAGTCCTTTTATGAGCCAAATACTTAATTTTAAATATTATATTTTTATAAAGCCATTTATTTTAATATTTAATGTTCATTGTTTTATTATTTCTGTGTGGACGGCTTAAAGGTATCTCAAATCTATGACCAACTACAGATAACTGTTTTCGATTTAAACTCTTACCTTATATTTATATATATACATCTATAGTATATTCAATATACATGCAAACTTATATTTATTTTCCCCCCATTTAGGCCATTTTCCATAGCTTCTTTGGACTATTTCATTGTGATCCTTTACATAAACTTCATACGGGCCCAGTACAGGAGAGCTAAACTACAAGTATGAAATGTTGTTTACGCCAAAATGTACAAAATTGATTATACCTTTTTAAGTCCTTATTATTTGTATAGGGTATGTAAAGGCGGCTGGCCCGATCGCCGGTGGTCGGCTCGGCTCGGCTTCGTTTTGCACTGTTCAACTTTATTGGAGCCGTTTTGTAGGGGATTTTTCACATGTTGCATGAATGTTTTAGTATGTACGTATGTATGTATGCATGTATATGTTGATATGTGACATGCATATGTACATAGTTTTATTATTGTAGCGCTTGAGGTGTAAAGAAAAAAGCAATTCTTGCCAAGCCAGTCGGCCAGTCAGCCAGCCAGTTAGCCAGTTGGCCAGTTAGCCAGTTAGCCAGCGAATCAGCCAAGCGAGCAGCCAGAATTCATATGTCTATCTTAATCTGAATCCGGTGCGTATAAGTGATTGGCCACAGCTCTATAGCTCTGAGTCAATGCACTAACAGCTGTCAGTTGTTGGCACTTCCTGCACAGGACGCATGCTTTGGCAGCCCCCCTTATTTAATGTCTACTCCCCTCTCCCCTTATCTATGCGATCCATTTGATACAAATGCGCAACGGCGACCATCAAACCGATCAAAAACTTTCTCGCCGGGTGAAATGGTTTATTTACCAAACAGCCCAACGACCGCATCAGCTATCAGCTATCAACTATGGCCCATCGGCCATAAGCCATAAGCCATTGGCCGATCGTCAATATGTTAGAAAGAATCTTGGATTTGTTGCCGCTGCTGCTGACATTGCCGTCGACTTGCTGCGCTCCACTGAAGGTTTCCAAGCTTTAGCTTTCGTTTTTTTTGTCCAGCTGATTTTGATTCTATAAATGTGTGTGTGTGTGTGTGCTTATGTGTGTATATGTGTTTGCATGGTTGTGCGTGTGTGTACGTGTGCGTGTGTGTGTGTGTGACTTTCTAAGATTGATTTACATCATTATAATATCAATTCCAGTTCTTGTATATACAATAGATTTGTTCTGAGCTTTTAGCTACGTATACTAAAAGCATACATACAAAATATAAAATTGTTAATGGTTGAGGGACATATCTTAGCGGCGATTATTTGACAACGATTTCTCTTACTAAAAATTCTTTGGGGCATCATAGTTAATGCTATCAAGGAGCAACAAGTCGAAGAGATACAAGAGCATAGAGACGAGCAAGTTTATTTAAATAATAAGCTTAATTAAAATATACTTTTAGCATTTTTATATATCTATCATTTATGCTTGTGCAAATTAAATATAACAGAAAGTATCCCAGCAGTGTCTAACTTACTGAAGATATGAGAGGTGTATGTTTAAATAAATATAAGCCAGTTACTTACCTCTTATGGTATATATTTACACTATTATAGAATTATTATAGTACAATATATAATTGCAAAAAAAAGAAAACTACAGGGCATACATAATATTTAGAAAATTGTTCGCATGCTCTTCAGAATGCTAGTTTTTATCTCTTAGTAAAGTAAAGAGAAGTCAGCGGAGTTCAATGGCATTGCTTACATATTGAAATCACATAAGCGAAAGACCTACTAAAAAGTGAAGAAGCGAGAGTTTGCCTATGACGTTTCATTTGGGCCAATGTGAGAGGTGGCTTTGGTTTTTTTTATTTTATTTTTATTTTTTATTAAGGTTGCCCCACCAGCTGTGAGCTTGACAGCAGCTGATGCTGCCTTTGAAGCAACAACAGCGCAGACCCAGCGGCTTCCAAGTGGTCAACGTTCTCCACGCTGTCTCTGCTATAGATTGGCAAATGTGTTGGTGCTGCTGCTGCTGCTGCTGCGGCAACGACTGTGACTGTGACGGTGACAGCGACGGCGACTGCGACGGCGACTGTGACGGCGGCAGAGACATCGCCAGCGTCTTGGCTTAACGCCAGCGACGAGTTCGTTGACCGTTGAGTTTTTGAAGTTTATTGCTGCGCTTGGTGGCTTCGCCAGTTGGCCGCTTGGCCGCTTTCAATATGCCAAATATGCAACCAGGAACAACAAGCACTTAGCAGCAACGCTAATGCCAACAATAGCAATGGCAACAGCTACAACAGCAGCGCACAGCTCTCTCAATGTATGTGGTAGAAAACGTGAGTTTTGAATGCTGACCGATCAGCTGTTCTGAGCCCTGCTTCTGCTTCTTTTTCTATCTCTATCTTTATCTTTAGTATTGTATTAGACACAAACATTTGTCGTATCTGTGGTCAACTTGTCAATCGCGATATTAGCGCACAGCACACAGCACACAGCACATATTATCAATTGGCAAATCAAGTGTGTGTGAGCCCGTTTTTATTTTTAGAGATTTTGATATTTTTGGCACGCTTCCGGTGCGACGTCGATGACCTTTTCCGCCCACCTCCATCCGAGCTGGCCAGGGCCAATGAAATGCCAATTTTTCAGTTGTATTTGTGTGTATATGTTTTTTATTTTGGTTTTATTTTTTAATTTTTTTTTTAATTTGTATGCATTGTTGTTATTGCTACTGCCTGGGGTTGACAACCTTTTATGTCTCTCAGATCAGCTGTTTAACCTGACTTTGCTGTTGCTGCTGCCGGTTATTGTTGCGGTCTCGGCTTATTATATAATGTAGATACAATTTATTTGTTTTTTTTTTTAAAGCTTATTGACTGTACTATTGAAAATTTGATCAGATGCTGCTGTTGGTACTGACGCTGCTGCTGCGTTGAAGAGGAAAGTTTTTGACCCTCGACGACCGGCCGCCTGTCGCGGCAGCGATCAGTCTGCTGACTGGCCCAACTGCTGGATCACCCGCCCGCTCGCCGAACGTGAAAGTTACTAAAAATAAATATATGAACAAAAGCAGCAACAACTAACAACAACAACAACAACAACAGATATGTATTAACAGCAGCAACATCTCCAGTCAAACAGCCAAATTCATTGAATACATATAAAGTTTATTGGCTTTTGATCCCAACGCATTATTGTTGGGGTGGGTAATGGTTTCGTGTTGTTGTTGCTGTTGCTGTTGTTGCTGTTGCTGTTGTTGTTGTTGTTGTTGCTGTTGTTTGCGCAATACAATTCACCGCTTGTGCTTTGACTGCTCATAATGCATACGTAACGGTATCGACAGGAAGTTGTTGTCTGTTGTCGTTGATGTTGCTGCTGCAGATGTTGTTGCTGCGACAGGAGCTAAGAGGAGTTCATTCAATGATGGCCAGGTTCCAGTTTCTTTTTTTATAGTGTAGCAGTCGCTGGCATTTGATTTGTGTGGGATCATTTTTGTTGTTTATCATTGGACAATTGATCTGGAGTCTCAATTAAATTTGTAGGTAAGCTTTATGTATATTTCACTCATTGAAACTATTTACAAATATTAACAAATTTCTTCAGTAACAAATTGTTTCCATGCGAAGATAACTACAGATTTCCGAATGAGCCACTCGGAATTCAATGTTAAGCTTGGTAGGCAATAGATAGACTCCTGATGAAGCTGTACACGTGGAAGAAAATGGTTTTGAGCACATTCAAGTGAATTGATTGTAGATGAGTGTTGATACTGGCCTACAAAAGTAAATGTTCTGCAAACTCTTTCTTGTTCTTGTGTTTTTCATCATTTAGATTTTGAAAATAATTATAAAGTTTCAATTAAATCTTAGAGTTGCTAATGCTAGTACATTAAATGGAACATGCAGAAAATCACATTAATGGTTTAATTTATATAAGGAAGTCTTTTATTGGGTTAACAGTTTTAAATAAAAGAAAGAAGAAACAAAATACAAAATTGTCACAATTTTACAGCATTTTTAAATTTAAAATAAGTGTTGATATATTTTTTGTAAGTAAATTAAATATACTGTTAATAATAAAATACTCTTGAAGATAAAATACAAAACTGTTTTCCTAAATCTGAATCAAATTTTCTATACATGCGTATTAGCCTCATGATTTTCAGTTTGATTGCTGATAGAAACCCATTCAAGTTTTGAGGAGTATTTAAAAAAATGTATACATAAATAATCTAATTATAAACATTGCAAGCCAAATTTTAATTAGCCCCATTAGTTTAGTGCTGTTTTTAAGTTTGTATCATAAAAGTCTTTCGTTTCTAGCGCCAGGTAACTGGCGCCGGGAGCGGTAGTTGGGAATTCCGCGGGAATGTTGCTGGTGCTGCTGCTGCGGAGGTTGCTGCTGTTGCTGCTGGCGTCGTTCGTTGCCAGTCACACTAAAAGCAACAGCAACATCAAAAGCAACACCAACATTAAGTCTTTATGTGTTGGCTTGTGCGTGTGTGTTGCTTTCTGGTTTGGCAGCTGCTTCTTGGCACACACGCATACACACGCACATAGCAATACACCGATACAGGCACACAAGCGACGCATCGCAGTCGCCGCGTTTTTACATTTGTATATGTAGGTCTACGTCCGATTTTACTTTCACTTTTAAAGGTTTACGAACTTTTCTGTTTACAAGTCAACGCTGCTGCCGGCAGCCGTCACGCAGCAGCAGCAGCAGCAGCAGCTGCGGAGACAGCGGCAGCAGAGACAGCGGCAGTGGCAGCGGCAGTGGCAGCGGAGACGCGCATTTCAAATGCTTCTCACACACTGTCAGGCAAGCAGACAGACAGACAGACAGACAGACGAACGGACGGATGATTTAAAGAGACACGGACAGACACGCAGACTAGAGCAGAGAGAGCTTTGCCTACAGAGTCGCACAGTGGGTACGATTTGAAGTTATTGGCGCTCAGCTGATTTTCGCTGCATTTGTTGCGCATGCGGACCACTGTGAATGCTCCTCGACTTTGAGGTTGAGTCATGACTGCGACTGCGACGCATGCGTGAAATTTTGCTGCTGTTGCGGTTGCTCGTGTGCAGCGCATAAGGAAGTCGCGTGTGCTCAACTTCCTTGACATTGAAGCAGCAACCACAACAACAACAACAGCAGCAGCAACATCGAAAACAGCGTCGTTTAAAATGTAAATGAACGGCAAGGATTTTGCGGCTGCCAAAAGCGATTGCTGTTGCCTCGGAAGTGACAGCGGCAGCAACAGCGGCAGCAGCTTTGGCAGCGATGCCAGCAACAGCAACAGCAACAGCAACATGTATGTGCGACACTGCGTGTCTGTCTGCCTGTGTGTGTGTCTGTGTGTGTGCTTTTTAGTCGGTCGGTCATTGACCGTTGCAACTGAGACGCATTGACGCCGCTGCCATGGGCATCGCCGTTGAGGCGGTTGTTGCTGCTGCTGCTGCTGCTAGTGTTGTTGTTGTTGATAACGACGCTGTTGCGCTTATCCTGCGTAACTAAACTGTGCAAAAAAAAAAAGAAAGAAGCTAGACAGACTGATTGACAGACAGACAAATAGAGAGAGGGACAGTGACGAAGTATGAAGGAGTAACAGAGACAGACGCGCTCAGACGGAGTCTAAGAGCGAGCGGGAGAGCAACGTCATCGTTAGCTACTGCTGTTGCTGCTGTTGCTGCTGTTGCTGCTGCTGCTGCCGCTGCCGCTGCTGCCGCTGCCGCTGCGTCGTCTACCCAACTTGTTGGACAAGTTGACGGCCTACGTGAGTGGCGCGTTATGTGCATTGAATTGGAGTTGGAGGCTTGTGCGTTTGCGCAAAAGTCAATGAACTCCGTCGTGCGACGTTGACGTCTGATCCGCTTGCAGCGCTGCTGCCGCTGCTGCTGTTGCTGCTGCTGCTGCTGCTGCTGCCGTGGGGGCGTCGCGTCTTGTGTGTGCAATTCACACCAACACAGCTGCATTTGGGAATGTAGGTAAGCCACTTGCCAGGCCGGGTTTGTTGTTGTTATTGTTGTGGATGGTTTTTATTTTTGCTGTTGCGGATGTTGTTGTTGGTTATGTGTTGCTAATGTTACTGCTGCGGCTGCTGCTGCTGCTGCTGTTGTTATTGTTGTTGTTTCTAACCTTTTTGCAATGCGCCGCTGCATTAAGCAATAACCTCACTGTCAACACAGCCAGCCAGTGCATTGATCTCGCTAGTGATCTGTGCGTGTGCATGTGTGTGTGTGTGTGTGTGTGTGGGTTTGATTGTTTGTTTGTTTGGTTGTATGTAAGTTGCTGTTGCATGGATCGCATGTGAGACAATGTCGTTGGCACAGTGACCGGAAAACGCATTGACTTAATGACTGACTTTTCAAAATCAATGCTGCCGCCATTAGAATGTAAAAAGCGAAAGAAAACGAGAGACATAGAAAGAGAAAGAGATAGAGAGAGAGAGAGAGAGAGAGAGAGGGATAAATGATAGAAACAGTCTATCTGCTGTTGTTGTAGCTGTGGCTTGTGTGGGCGTCGTGGGGCACTGAAGGTTTATGTATTGGCCCAAGTTGCGGTACGTTGAGCCATAGCCTACAGTTGTAGGCCAGCGGTCAACGACCGAGCATCGCCAGCAGACGAAAAAGCAGCAACATCAACAGCAACAGCAGCAGCAGCAGCAATAGCAGCAACAACAGCAGCCGCAGTAGCTTAACGTCAAGCAACCAGTTGAACGACCCACTGAACCAACTTGTCATTTGACCATGTCGCTAAGCTGCACTTCTCAGAATTCTTCTCCCTACCTATGCTTTATTTTACATATGAAGCATATCCTGTGCTGGGGTCGAGTTTGCAGCTCTTTCTGGGCACACGGCATTAGCCTTGCCATTTCATTAGCAATCAACCTAAAAAACTGATTCGGCTAATTGTATGTCAGATACAAAATTTGTCACAAAACTGGGAGAGAGAGAGATATAGACGGAAGAATTAGCAAGTGGCCAGAGGGGTATTCTGCTTGAGTGTAAGACTGGGGTGTTTCACTTTTGGGCATTCTGATCATTTATATGCTCGACATGGAAATGCATTCTGCGGCGTCTCTTTGGGCAAATTGATGTCAATTATTTTGCGAAAGTAGCTGAAATACGAGAAAAATTCAAAATATCAAAAATGCAACAAAATAAAAAAGCATTTTAATAAAACAATAATGAGAAAAGCAACGCGACACAACAGACACAGAATTCGGCATTTATTAAAGCTGCCGCCCATTGTTGTTGCCGCCCATTGCTGCTTCTGTTGTTGCTGCCGCTGCGGATGATGGTAATGCTTATGCTGATGCTGATGTTGGCGACTTTCTGTGCGATCCATTCCAACATTTCCAACTGGCCGCTCCACTCACCGCTGTCCACTTGGCAGCTGCTCTCATGCACAGTTGCCAATTTTCTACATTTCATGCCGAACGTCGTGGCTGTCGTTGTTGCAATTAAATTTGGCCTCAAAAAACGTACAGTCTGTTTGCACGTGTGTGTGTTGGTGTCTTTTCGTGTGTGTGTGTGTGTGTGTGTGTGTGTGCGTGTGTGTGTTCAAGCGTCAATTTTGGCATAAGGTGAAAATCGCCAGCAGCTGGAAATACTGGGACCAGGGAGTAGGCAGAGACTTTGTGCCTGGCACCCCACTGCTCTTACCTGTTAAATGCTTAATGTACCTGCCTGCTACTCCGCACCCGGCCCCGGGTCATCAGCAATAAATGCCCGCCGGAGGTCAGCGGTGGCAAGAATTTTTGATTTGTTGCAGAAGTTGTAGTCGCCACGAAAGCTGTCCACAAATTTGGACCAAGCCGAAACGAGCAAACGACCAGCAGCACCAGCAGCTGCTTACAATTCTCGTGTTCTTGTTAACAGGGAAATTGACTAGCTTAAATAAACTTCAATTTAGTTACAGCAAGATATGTGCGGATAATAAGGCTTAATCTGTGTCTGAGTTGACAAACTTGTAAACAGACTTAATAGTTCATAATTAAAAATGCTCATAGATTGCCTAACCAAACATCAAGTATTAATCTTACATCTATTTATATCCAAATCATACAGAAAAGCAGACTTAGAACTTTTCAATAACTTAGCATAGAGACAGTCGATCATTATGCAGGTGGGATGAGAACCAAATTTATTTACATACTTGCAACAATGCTGGTGAAGGATAATTAAAATATTTACAATTGGAAAAGTTGAATTAAGACCCGTTAAATATGGATTAGCTAAGCAAATGTGTCATTAATATGAAATTTTATTTAGTTTAATAATATAATAATAATAAAGCTATAAATATATAAGGTGATTTGACTGTATATGTCGGTATATACGTGTTGAGATCTCAGAGTCTAAATAGCAGAGAGGAGATAAAACATGCTGAAGGTTATTGGAACACCTCCTGCGCTGTTCTCGAAATTCGCATTTATCTAATGAGAACATAAGCAATTGTGATGAGATGGAAAGATGAAACTAAACGAAGCAAATATCACGTGTCCCATTGGTCACGTGTGCGTAATCACTTACATTTTCAATTAACAATACACTGACACACTGCCGCACCCACACACATGCATTGCAATTGTATTTATATGTATTTCGCATTGGGACATTAAATACGCAATTGCATTTTGATTTTGATTAGCATGCGTCGCCATCGTTTGTCAATTTGATCGAAGTTGCTTTGTCAGTTTATATAATGCGAGGCTTTTCTTAACGCATTCCCCTCCTCACCAAGACCTAATCACAGTGATGCGAAGGCGTAATGTGCTTCCCTATCTCAGGGATATCAAGTGCAAATGTACGACCTGTGGACTGGCCAAGAATTTTCATTCATGATACCTGGCAAATTTTGCAGAATATTCTTAACTAGCACATAAATGTTGCTATTTTTTTAAATGCACTTTAAACCACTTTATTTCTAAAATTAAATTACAAATTTTATTTTATTTGAAAATCTTTACAATATTTCTTAAAAATATATTATTATTGAGCCTGAAAATGCTGGCAAAATACAAAAAAAAAGAAGTTTATATTACACTAGAGCAAGAGCCGAATTATGTGTGAAAATCTTTTCTTAGGGTATCTGCGATTCGTTCTGTCTGGCTGGTTGATGGCTTGTGGTGCGCAACATGTTGTTGTGGCTTAGTGCATTTGTTATTCAAGTGTCACATTAGAATTGAATTGAAATTTATCGATTTAATTGAGTTGTCAATGGATGACATTGTAATTGCTCAAGCGCAATTCATGTAAATAGAAATGACTGAGATGAGATTAGCACTCGCATACACATATACTCATATACATATATACTCATATACACATATACACATATAAACATACACTCATACACACGCACACATGCATTCAATGGAGTCCCCATGGTGCGTTACACAATCAAAATCAATGTTTCATTGAGCTTGTCAACTAATGCGTTCGATCCTGCTTGACATTACCCAATGCCTAGTCCAAGGCTTCCATCGCTTCAACTCATATCAATAAATTAAAATGATCTTTATTCCAATTATACAGTCAATACGATAAATTCAATGAATTGTACAAGTTGTTTATTGTAAAAGTTACATAGTACATTTGCTTGTAAATATGTTGGCCAAGTTAAGCAAATTAATCGGGCCCTTTAAGCCGTATTGGGGGACATGGCCAACATTGTCAGCTTGTTTGTTGTTTGTCGCATATTTGTCAGGTTATTGCCATGGTCCATGGTGCTTTCCGACAAGCTGGCCGACCTTCAGACATATTTCTACTGCCCTAGTAGGAAGCTGGGTCATAAATTGTAAATAGTAAATATGGCCTTGAATGCGGTTTGCTTTTGTAATAGCCAGCTCATCCAAGTATTTGAATTCCACTCTAGCAGTAGCACTTACATCAAAGATCAATGAACGCTTTCAATAGGAAATCGATATTGAAAACAAAATCAAATCCAGCCATGTTGTCTTTGTCAAGTTGCCTCAACCGTTTTTATTGATATATGGCGATGATTAGTTGGCATGTTATTAGCGATTAAGGCGTTCATATTTGAATCGAATTGATTAGATTTGATTCGATTTGATTTGATTTAATTCGATTCAATTGATTTCGTATCGGCATCGACATCGACGACATCGACAGCGGCATTAAATAGACACGATTCGTTGACCCAACCAATGCAGAACCTTGAAATTTGCATAAAACGTTGTTGCTCCACATAAGTCCGGCCCGGCTAGGTCTTTTTCTGTGGCTCTCAGCTTAAGACGACTGGCCGACTACAACAATGTTGTAGTGTAGTGTATTTGTAATTTGTTCTCTTTTTTTCTTATTATTACTACTGTCGTACATATTTCTATTGTTTGTTTGCATTAGTAATACATGGAACCTTTACCAAGTTGGACGGCCAAATCTTTTGTTGGTAATTCGAATCGTGTATGAAATGTGCTGAATCATTGCAAAACGGGCATTAAATTATGAAACAAACCAACTAGCAAAGGTGACAAGCACTAAGCCACTTCGCCGATCTGCCCAAATACCACCGAGTTTTGGTGTTGTAATAGCACCAAAACTATTACAAATAGCTCAGAGAATACGACGTTTCATCTCGATGTTCAACTGGCTCTTTTTTTGCTCTTTCAGCGATGCTTCTACTATTAAATTAAACATTCATCCATTTTAAGGAATTCATTGACGTCATTTTTGTTTCCATCACATTTCTGTATCGAGATGATCCACAGTGACTTAGAAACTAGCTCAGCAAGAAAATTTAAGTAAACCAAAATTTGCAAAAACCTATTAATGCATCCGGTTCGAGCCCCTCCTGATGCTATCATTCCACCTAGTGTCAGGAAAATGAAGTATATTCCGAATAAGCTAGCACAACAGGCTAATTCTGGCCTAAGTCAGTTGGGTTTATTGGACAACAGCCGTATAACGTAAGCTATCATTAAGTTGAAGGGATTTTTTCTGCCATCCCTAACATATATTCCATTTGGCTTCCCTGATTCCCTCTGTGATCGATAGACAATATTTAAAAGATCAACCTATCTATGCTGTCAATACACTTGGTATTTTCAATGTTAATGATATGAAAATGTATTTTACATGATAGGACGACAAGTTTAATTGGCTTAATTAGCATTCGTAAAAATATGAACACATATGCAACTATTTACGTCATTTCTACTTTTGGTCTGATTGGGGTTTTTCTTCTGGGTTTTCCCCAATCCACGTAAAAATGTTGAACTAACTTTGGTAGTTAAGAAAAAAACAAAATAAGTGATATCTAGCATTTGTGATATGCATAAACTTAAGATTTTATTTTAAGCTTCCAATTTGAATGTTACTGTGCATGAATATTCGTTTCTATTTTAAATAATTTTTTTTTTTAATTTTTTGTTTGTTTTTGTTGCATTGCCATTAAATAAGTTAACAAATTGACTTATTTCTTTTGATGACTTCATTACAGAGCGAAAACGTCTCTTTTACTGTGTTATTGTGTGCCTATTAAACAGGTGTTGAAACAATGTTTACAGCTCAATTTAAATTAGAATGTTGCACCATTCATTAGACGACCAACAGCAGCATGAGCAGCAACAGTAACAACAACAACAAGCAAGAACAACAACAACTCATATAAAAATGTCAGAACAAGTTGAGTTGGCAATTTGTCAACCGGCAACAGTAACCGGCTAGACACGCAGCCCGGTCTCCATTTTACATTCGAAATGCATTTTTTGCATACTCGCATCTCAAAAATTCAGAAAATCCAAAAAAAAAAAATCCCCGAATAAAAAACCAATCAAAACAAAATTCCCGTGAGCTCTTAATTTTGGATTAAAGCCAACGAAGGTGGCAGCGGCCTGACAGGTTGGCCAACTGGCCGCAAGGGGTATTTTTATTGGCGGGGCTGTGAGGGATGTTTACGGCAACGTCGACTGCCAGTGAGTGTGTGTCCATGTCCATGGATTCGTTCATGCGCAAGGTTTTTTGCCAGCGCAACTGCGAATTCGATTGCTGCGATTGAGGCCCGCTTCAGACCTGGCCTAGACTGCCACTGGGCCGAGCCAGGCCGGGCCCCCGCCTGCGCCCGGTGGTGCACGGCAGCAGCAAAGCTTAATTGTTAGACCCGGCCAGAGTCAGCGTTTGCTGCAGCGGGGTGCATTGATCTTAAAATGGCGCAAAAGCCGTTGAACTGCGCGCCATTGCAACGGCAACAACAATTTGCTGTTGTGCAGCTCAGCCAATGCTCGGCTCGCGCTCGGCTCGGATCGGCTCGGATCGGATCGGTTCGATTCGGTTTTTTTGGCTCAGACCCAGACTTGGACTCAGACACAGACAGCATCAGCGTCAGCGTCAGCTTGGGACAAACCCAGGTACCTCAACACCGGGCAGAACTTTTCAGTTGCAATTTGTAAATTGCTTGATTCAAATCATATTACATACATATTACATATTACATATTCATATATATATATGTATATATATATAAATATATACCCACTGTATGTGTGTGTTTTATGCTAATTTGTGCAGCAAATGCTCAGCAACTAACTAGAGATAACTTCGGGCCGGACCCGGGTTGCGGCTGCCAAGTGCATTGGCCAGCCATCGAAATCGAAATGAAATAAAAATGTGACCAAATTAAAATAATTTGCTTTTTGTTTTTGTTCTTTTTTGTTTGTTTTTTGTTTGTTTTTTGTTTATGTAATTTATAGCCGACGTCGCTGCGACTGCGGCTGCTACTGCTGTTGCTACTGCTGTTCTTAATCATTACAAACATCTAGTACGCATACACGTTCTTGTTAGATGAGTTAAATGAATGCTCGTTTTGTCTATGAAAGATGTCAAGGTATTGTAAAATTTTGAAGTTATTTTTGTACGCTAATAGCACTCATTTTGCGCAAAAGTTGAAAAAAAAAACCCAATAAACATTATGCAGACAAGCAGCAACAGCTACAAATGCGCAATTGCATCTCAGATATATTTGTTAATCGTTTTTCTTTATTTTGCTATGAACTTGACGTTACATGGGGGAAATACCACGATTTGCGTGCTGATTGAGCTTTCAAAACTAGCTCAAAACAGAGTATTGAAAGTTTTTATGTCAAAATTAATTTTTGAATTTCATGTCATATATTCGAGAGTTTTCCTCATCAAAATGGATGGATTTAAAATATTGCCGTTGGGCCTTTGATTTAATTTTCTTACTCTCCGTTTTCTGCTCTCTTTCTCTCTCTCTCTCTCTCTCTCTTTTTCATTTTGTCCATATTTAAGCAAAGGAAAAAACTCGCTTTTAAAATATAAATATCATTTATTAACATTTATGAATATTTATTGTAAATTGTCCAAGCTTTATTAATTATTATTATATATTAGCCAATTAAGTAAGCAAAAAAATCATACAAATATATGTTTGACATTTATGAAACTATATCACACGAATTTGGTATTTAATTTGAATATTTTTATTAATTAGGCATTTGTCAAGTTAATTCTTTTATGTTAGCAAATATTCAGAAATGGTGTAATTAAGATACAAAATGGGGTTCTTGTCTGTTTTTTCCTTAAAATGACTTAACTTTAAAACTCGTTTTTTGACTAATAGTTCTTCATATTATCAAAAGAAATGTTTTTAATATAATGATACTGTAAAAGTGTATTATAGGGAAAGCATATATGGTTTATTGCCAGAAATATGTAGAAAAGAAAATCATTTATTTTATAAAATCAAGCTTTCATTGAAATTGACTTCCAAGTCTACTCTACAGACATTGCTTTATCCATATAACCATATAAACTTTAGAATTATTTATTTAATAACAATATCAACTTAAAAAATATTTTCATAAAAAAAAATTGTACTAAAATTAAGGATAATAAAAAATATGAATAAATAATATCTGTTCAAGTTTTACAGATATAAAAAGCACAAAATAATATTTAGGCAATATATAAAATAAAAGCAAATATGAATGGCATCAAAGAAAAGCATATAATAATTGTATATCTTCAGTACTTAATTTGTCTGGCAAAACATTGCATAACGATCAATGTCTTCCAAAATGAATATGCTGCCGGGTAACTTTGCTAAGCTATCTGAAAAGGTCGAGCAGGTACTGAGCCGTCGTAGTAATTGATACTTACATCGCACAACCTTGGACTTTGGGCGAGTGCAATGCAAATGCGAGCAAATGCGAGATGCGTTCCATTAATGGTCAAATATCTGACGCTGCACATTTGGGTAGTGACAAGCGTTTCAAAATGTGCCACAAAGCATATGTGCTAATATACTTTGGTGTGTGTGTGTGTGTGTGTGTACATGTGTATGTACATAGAATATTGACAACGGCAGCGTATATAAATATCAACAGCAAATGTGAAGCGCAGTGAGAAAATTGGGTTAAGAAATAAAACATGCAAACTACCTTGACATATTTTCCTGGCTTGCGCTTTCGAAATTATTTATATAAAAAGCAAACACACATCGATTGGCGATGGATTGGTGCAGAGGGTGGTGGGAGGTGGTAGAGGAGTTGGGGACGCGCTGCTGAGAAATGGTCCGGCTGTGCATGCCCTCCCATATCAGAAACAGTGTAGCTAGCGAGAAAGAATTGTCGCGGGTGCTGCTACTGTTGTTATTGTTATTGTTTTGTTTGTTGTGTTGGTTGTGTGTGGTTGCTGTTGCTGTTGCAATTGTAATAAAAGTTGCTTTTACGAAATTTACACAAGCTCATATGCCTTACACATATGTATGTGCAAGCACAAGCTAAGTACTTACTAAAGAATGTTGAAATGATAAGAAGAACGCGCATACGCCACGTGAGCCGCACTAAGCAAAAGTCGAAGCTGCCCCCATTTTCGAACCGAAAATTTTTATGCGCAATGCGCTGATTAGACATTAGAGCATTAAATAAATAAATGGGGATATGTGTGTGTGCGTGTGTGTGTGTGTGGCACGAGTTTACAAACTTTTTTTGCAGCAGTTTCAAATTCTCGAAGTTTCACAATTTTTGCCACTCGCCAGCCACTGATCGCTTAGGGGCAGACAAAATTAATGGTTTAAAAATAACACAGCACAAGCCTAATTCTGGGACTTACTCGGGTTCATGTCCTTTCCTTAGGATGTTGCCCGGCCAATGATCTTGCTGGGTTGAACCTGTGGCCGATTCGAGCATGCTGAACCAGCAAGCCAATGCCAGATGGCGTAGATGCTGGTATACAATTTTACTCTTTCAGCTTTTTTGCCGGCAGACATAGGAAGCTCATTGAGTCTCAGTCTGTCCCAGTCTCAGCCACCGTAGAAACTTCAGTTTGATCTCGAAGCTTCAGCCTTTGCTAAGTCGCGTTGGCAACAATAATAAGATTCGGCGATCGAGGGTCTAAATGGCAACGAAAAAATGAAAGAAAAATGCAAAAAACCGCTAAATAGAATCTCGAAAGCATTTTTGCTCTAAGTAAAATTCTTGTCAGATTATTGAATTATAATATATCTTTTTATCTGGTATAAATATCTTCATCGAAGGAACTTTGATACATAGACAACTGGTTGAGATATTAAGATTAATATATAAACTAAGAGAGAGGGGCGGAGGGAGGGAGAGTGACTGATATCATTCGAAATTCCTGATATGCGAGAATGCTCTCAATTTCCATAGCAGTTTAGCGGAATTTAGCGGCATAATGATCATCTCCACTGAGTACAAGCAAGTTAGTTACTGGTAGATGGAAGTTGCTGTTCATTGGCAGACACATTAATGGGCTAGCGTCAGCCGGCAGGTCATTAAAAACTATAATATTGGTAAAGTCTCTCGGAAACGTTAATGCCACACAGTTGTGGCAATAGCACTCGTACATCTTGTTACCTGTTGCCAGTGACCAGTTGCCGTGCCTTTTTGCTGGTCCTTTGTGGCCGGGCCCGGATCCAAAGTGAGAAGTCAACGGCACGCCCCTGCCGATCGGCCCTGAACTTGTTCTGTGCTCCATTGTTGATATTCACAGTGCCACTGAATATGAATCAGCCTGTCTCACTTTCAGTTCTTCCGCAGCTTTTCGGAAGCTCTGCTTCAATGTGCGTACACTCAAAAAGTTTTTCCTGTGTTTAGAAATAATTTCTAAATATATGAGCAAAAAATAATTATTTGAGACTTAAAATGGAAAAATGCCTTTCTAACTTAAAGATGGGAATAATATTAAGAAATATATTTCTAAGAAGCGCATAAAATGGGGAAATGCAAAAGACCTTCTTTTTTATTTCAGATATACTTTTTTTAATTGAAAATAAATTTCTAACAAGAGTATAAAAAATAGAGATACAGAAACCTTACTTAAAAAATAAATTCCTTCCAAAATTCACAAACAAATAATGTAATCTGTTGCCGCGACTGCTTTATTAGAGCTTAGCCGTTCAAATCAAAAACAAATAAAAATCACACAAAAAGGCCAGCTTTAAAGAAAGGAAAAATAATAGGAATTAGAAATATGCAAGAGATTTGGAGTCCAGCAATCGAACGACAGCGAGTTGTGGTACAAATTGTGCCTCCTCAATGCGGGCGCATAAAAATATATGTAAATGGCATTTAACAGTTGCCGGCAATGGTTGAATTTCAAATTTATACTTTCGTCAGCCAAGGAAGAAGCGAATCTTTTTGTTAATGCCCTAAGTGTGGGTATATATATATATATATATATATATATGTGTGTGCGTGTGTGTGTGTACATTTATATATACTAGAATGGTATGGCCTTCAGTGTTCCTGCTGTCTGTTGTCTGTTTGTCAGTCTGCCTGTTTCGTTTTCGACGTTTTGCATTACATTTCGCTGCCGACACGTTTCAACTTCCATGGAAATGCCAGTAATTGAAGAACTTCGCTGCCGAACAGACGTTCCACAGTGCAGAACCTTTAGCCAACTTAACAGTGCCATGCAGGCGCACACCATGGATGAGAATCGTATGGATGGATCAGAATGGATGGGCCTAATCGTGCTCGGACTCCTGCTTGGCATTATCGTTATAATCGTGTCGTTGATTTGCCAGCGCCGGAATGCTCGTCTCTTTGGACGCACACCACCCGGTCCGTGGGGCCTGCCCCTGTTGGGCTATTTACCGTTCCTGGACAGGCTGGCGCCGCATAAGTCACTACAGGCGCTGGCCAAACGCTATGGCGGCATCTATCAGCTGAACATGGGCCGGGTGCAGACGGTGGTGCTCTCGGATGCGACACTGGTGCGTGAGTTCCTTCGTCACGAGGAGCTGACGGCACGAGCTCCACTCTATTTAACGCACGGCATTATGGGTGGCTATGGTAAGCTACACTCAGAAAAATCCAGCAAGAAAAAAATGTCCTGAAATTTTGTTTGAAGTTTCAGAAACTGCAGAAGTAAATTTGCTGTCATTTTTTCTGAATTAAAAAAAAACAAAGGATTTGCTTCTTTTTTACAACTATATTTCTAAAAAATAGAAAATGCTTCTGAGTAGTGAAATGAAAATCAATTAAGGGATTTTCACTTTAAGGAAGTTCTGTTTTGTAAATTCAGAAATTATTTCCAGAAATCGGAAAAAACTTTCCGGATTTTATTGCGATTTTCTGAACTTTAGGTAGGCTTTCATTTTCTTTAAGGGAAGACGAGGACAACAATTACAAATACAAATGACTTAATATAGCAACTACTAACTTTACACATATTTAAATATGTATGTATGTATGTATGTGCATATTTATGCACCTCGTTGCAGGTATCATTGGAGCTGCCGGCGACATCTGGAAATACCAGAGACGACAGCTTATCGAGTGGCTCAAGGCGCTGGGCATGACGCGCAAACAGTGCGAAACGCGTGCGCAGCTGGAGCAGCGTATCAGTCGCGGCGTCAACGAATGCGTCCAGGTGAGTAGACTCTCTCTCTCTCTCTCTCTCCCTCTCTCTATCTCTGTCCCTCTATGTCTCTCTATCTCACTCTATCTCGCGGTGTCTCTCTCGGTTCTGGAGTCTTGAATCTGATTAATTGGTTAACTGGCCCGCGATCAGAAAATTCCAAGAATCATGAAAGTGAAGGTCCTACGCGTCATCGTCATCGTGATCGTCATCGCTGTCTTCGTCTCAGTTGACGATGCTGTCTCTCGTGGACGGACGGACATTCACTTTCCGTTGTGGTCATCACTCGACGTCCGCTGTGTGTTTGCTGCTGCTGCTGCTGCTGCTGCTGTCGACGACGACGACACATAAATTTTAAATTTGCTAATTTTGTATACCCTTGCAATGAGTACTTTGAATTTGTCGTGTAGAGTGCAGCGCATTGAAGGCAACATCTGTTTACCCATAAGACACATATATTCTTGATCTGCAACACATGCCTAATCGATATAAGTGATGTTTCCTTGTTGTAGTGTGTACCTATTTCGGATTACTCAATCGTACGGCATATTTCATAGCAATTAGTTGAGAAATGAATGCATGTGTGGAAGACTTGAGTAGTTCAATTTCGTTGTACTCCGCTCTGATAGGGTATGCAATTTTCGGCTTGAACAAGCCAGCAGTTCATTCTTGTTTCTTTCTCCTCTTTTTTTCCGTTGTTGTTGCTGCTGCTTTGCTTTGCAATGCTGTCTTTCGTTTTCTGTTTTTTTGCTTCTTATTATTTCGGTTTTTCCCCTTTCGCTTTTGACACTTTTCACTCTGTGTTGTCACTCTCTCACCATTTCTCTCTCCCTCGCTCTTTTTCTCTGTGTGTGTCTCTTTCTCTCGCAGTCATTTGAGACGGAAGCAGAGCAAAACGATGTGCTGGATCCGCTGCCGGCCTTGCAGCACACGCTGGGCAACATAATCAACGATGTGGTCTTTGGCGAGACCTATGAGCGCAACGATCCCAACTGGCTGTATCTGCAGCAGCTGCAGGAGCAGGGCGTCAAGCTGATTGGCGTCTCGGGAGTGGTCAACTTTTTGCCTTGGCTGCGTCATCTGCCGGGCAACCAGCGCTGCATACGCTTTCTGCTCGATGGCAAGGCCAAGACGCATCAGCTCTATGATCGAATTGTCAATCGCTGCGACGAGCGAATGGAGAGACAGCTGGAACAGCGACAGCAAGAGCAGCGACCACCATCGGAACCGTATAGCATATTGGAGCATTTTCTGCGCGAGCGACAGCCATATTCGCAGCTCTATTGCGACGAGCAGCTGCGTCATCTGCTGGCCGATCTCTTTGGCGCCGGCGTCGATACGGCGCTGACCACACTGCGCTGGTTCCTGCTCTATATGGCACGGGAGCAGCACTGCCAGAAGCGACTGCATGCGGACCTGCTCAAATTGAGCCGGACACCAACGCTGGCCGAATTGGAGCCGTTGACATATCTGCGCGCCTGCCTCTCGGAGGTGCAGCGCATCCGATCTGTAGTGCCTCTGGGCATACCGCATGGCGTGGATCAGGATATCACCATTGGTGATTATCGTTTGGCGAGCGGTAGCATGATACTCGTACTGCAGTGGGCCATACACATGAATCCGGATGCATGGCCACAGCCGGAACAGTTCCGGCCGGAGCGTTTCCTCAGCGACGACGGTGAGTTTGTGGCACCGGCGCAGTTTATACCTTTCCAGACGGGCAGGCGCATGTGTCCGGGCGATGAGTTGGCCCGCATGATGCTAACGCTTTTCGCGGGCCGCATTCTGCGTCGCTTCCACATCCAGCTGGCTGGCGATGTGAGCATGGACGGCGAGTGTGGCATTACTTTGGCACCGGCACATTTCAAACTGCGCTTCAGCCAGCTGGAGCTGCAGCGGAACCCTTCGAACCAGCAGAAACACGATTAGGTTTTAGTTGTGTGCATTTTCATTTATTTGTCTTCTATATATTTTTCTTATTGCATGCATTTTTTTTTGTTTTTTTTTTTTGCAAATTAACAATTTGGCTTCATTTATTATATAGTATATAACAAGTTCGGTATTTTTAGCGAAACAAATAGTGTATACATAAATAATAGCCTTTGCCTACAGCAATGTTCAATTAACACATTTTCAAACTGTTTCCAATCCATCAATCAATCAATTAAGTGGCACATGAAGTATAAACTTTTTTTAATTCAATCTAATATATATTTTTATTTTATGCAATTTAGTATATATATATTTTTTTAAATATTTGCTTGTGAGTCAAAAAAAAAAAAAAAAACAGAATTAAAGCGGTGTTTGTAAAAGATATCTACATATTATTACCTATGTTTGATGTCATTTTGTGATTGTTTTGTATAATTGCAAACCTTCTACTTCGATTTGTACAATATATAAACATTAACTGCTTACTACAGAAATATATAAAAACGTTTTCTCTTTTTTATTATTGTATTATTATTGTAATTTCTCTGAATATGTTTTCCTACGTGTTGTGAATAAAACTAAACCACAGTTTGTTTTTTTGCTTGCCTGCCTTAAGCTATATATATATATATATATATATATATATATATATATATATATATATATATATATATATATGTGTGTGTGTGTGTGTGTGTGTATATATTTACATATGTATATATATTTATAATAAACAAAAACATCAACTAATTAGTTAAGGCTAGGAAAAAAAATATTATCTCATATGTATAAACAGAAAATTGTACCTTGGCTAAGTAAATTGCTAAATAATTATTGCAATACAATTACAAATGAATTATTGCAATAATTAACTGAACACAGCTTCTTGGGGTTAAAAGAATAGAATTGGTTTGCTTCTTAACTAAGTATGCAAAGTATGCAGATACACAAATATTTATGCATCTGAACATATATCCGATTTGCTCTGCTTAGAAACGATCTGTATATATATATATACATATATATATATGTTTATCTACTGTTGCTGACAGGCTGTCAATGTTGTTGTTGTTGTTGTTGTTGCTTAGCCTTGAAAAGCTTTGAACTTAAAGCTAAAACTTAAAAAGAACTTAATGCGCAAAATTTGTTAAATCGTATCTTGCCATGAATTGTAATATATATATATACATATATATGTGTGTAAAAAAAAACTTGTCTAGGAACAAAACCGTGCTCTGCAGAACCCTGAAGCGCTGTTGCAGTTGTAGCGCTTAGTTGGCGCCCACATTTCGCACCTGATGCGGCTCGGCGGCGGTGGGCAACAGGGGACGCCGCTTGAGGCACACCTTGAACGATTCCGGCGTTATGGTTGCGCCCACATTGCCCTTGAGGCTTGGCAGTGGCTGACCCTCGGGCAGCGCAATATCGAAGCAATGCATGAACGAGGAAAAGAACAGGAAGAGCTCCATGCGTGCCAGGACATCGCCTAGGCACATACGACGACCCACACCGAACGGTATAAAATATTCCGGCTTGCGCACCTTGCCCTCCGTATCGATGAATCGTGCGGGTCGAAACTCCTCCGGCTTGTCCCACAACTTCGGGTCCATGTGAACGCCGTTGATCAATGGAATGACGTGCGAGCCGGCCGGTATAGTATAGCCATTCAGTTCCACATCTCTGAGTGATTGAGAGAGGCAGATAGCGAGCGAGCGAGAGAGAGAGAGAGAGAGATAGAGAGAGGGAAGAGAACAAGGGAAGAGAGTTGGGGGTTAGTCAAGTGTGCTCCAATCGCGAGTGATGCATTTTCTTTTTTGTTTTATTTGATATTGATTTGTGGCTCGTGGCGTGCTTCTGCTATCAGCTAAGCTAAAGCCCCTAATCAGCGGTGGTATCAAGTGCGTAGAACCGAAACTGGGCCAAGCTGCGACGCAAAGGAAACTGAAAACGAAACGCAGCTTGCAGCTTGCAGCTTGCTACGCGCAGCTTGCAGCTGACATGGGGGGGGCAAAAAATCGGAATGAAAGCCAGTTTCCCAGTTTGTCAGTTTGCCAGTGCCAAAGCCATTTGTGTGATTGTGAATGCATTCACAATGGTGTGAATGAACGATCGAATGCACGGACCTCGTCAGAGTCATTTGGATTTGCGTAAGCAATCGAAGGCGTTTAAGGGGCGTGGCCCACACTCAAGACTCACTGATAACTGACCGTTTGTTGATAGCTGATAGTTGACAGTTTGATAGTTGATATTTGAGCTGATAGCTGCCAGAGTTCGCTTGAGCAATGCAAAATGTGTGTGTGTGTGTGTGTGTGTGGTGAATGAAGCTATGCTGCGGTAGTAGTAGTTACCTTGTTGGCGAGTGTGTGGTGGCCAATGGCACAATGCTGGAGCGGCGCATTGATTCGAGTATGGTTGATTCCGTAACGGGCAGATACTGAAGATCCTCGATGGTGGGCAAGCGATGACGGCCAACAACCTGATCGAGTTCGTCCTGAACGCGTCGCATGTCCTTCGGATTGCGCAGCATGAACACATTGATCCACAACAGTGTCGTCTTGATTGTCTCCATGCCTGCCGAGAACAGATCAATGATCACCTGCACCACCTGTTCCTCTGTGGAGCATGAGAGTGAAAGAGAGGGAGAAAAATAATTTAAGAAATTGATTAGCTTAAGCCGCAAAATAGACAGGAACATTGAGTGTCCCATCGGAGTGGGAATCGGAGCGGGAGCAGGAGCGGGAGTGGGAGCGGGAATTGGAGTGGAAGTGGTTGTTGGAATTGGAGTCGGAGTACTCACCATGATTCTTGCCATCGAAGAGTTCTGCATCGGTGCCATCGGCCTTGGCCTTTTCAATTTCGCATAGATAATAATCGACGAGATCTCGCACATTGCTGGGATCCAGGCTGCGCTTGTGCTCATCAATGACATCCTGATAGAATTTTTGCATCTCGGCACGATTCTCGGCAATCTTATTCTTGGCCGTTGAGATGCTGGGAAAGCATTGCAGCGTCGGTATATAATCAACGGTGTGGATCTCACCAAACAGGCGCATACCCTCCTCAATGAGGAAATTGAAGCGTCTAAATTTGGGATCATCGATGCTGAAACGGGTGGACATCATCAGGCTGCAAATGACGTTGCTCACAGCCACCGAGATGACCGGGGACAAATCAATCGGTTGACCATCGCTCGCATGCAAATGTCCAATGAACTCGTGCACCTCCGTCTGTTGGGAAAGCGGGCAGCAAGTTCGTTTAATCAGTTTAATCAGTTTAATCACTTTGATTTTTATAGTTTATCAGTATCAGTATCAGTTATCGCTTATCGCTTATCGCTGATCACTGATCGCTGATCGCTGATCGTTTTGGTTATGGTTTTCCAGCTGGATCAGCTCAGTTTACGGCTTTCAAAAGTACTCACCATAATGCGCTTCTGCATCTGCTGCTTGCCACTGCCCATGTAGGTCATTCCGAACTGGCGCAACTTGTCGTGCAGAAAGCGTCGCTGATCCTTCCACAGTTTGCCGGTGCTATTGATAATGCCTGCAAATCCATACAAAATACAATACATTCAAAATGAGTATATATATATATATATATATACGATATGATATTTCGACTCAATCGAGAGTTGTCATTTCTGCTGGGCACTTAACGAAATGCTTTCGCTTCCCTTTTAGTTTTCAATTTGTATAAATAAATGTTTTGCTTTTGTTTCTCTTCTCTTTTTGCTGGCTGCATTTTGTTTTATATTTTATTTAATTGAGGTAGGCTCGAGCAGAGTTGCTGGATTTGCCCTACTACTTTGTTGAAACGAAAAATCAGTAATGAAATCCCCACCAGTTTTTTTTTTGTTGAGCTATTATCATTCATATTAAATAAAAACCGCTTACCAAAAGCAGCAGTTAAAAAGTGAAGTAAAATGCAAACAAAGAAATTATTGCCATCTACATATTTTCAGCTTTTATTTTCTTAAATAATTTAATTCTTTTTCCACTGTTTACCACGAATGCACATCAGCCTGCGCCAAAATACAAAACTATATATATATATATAAATTTATAAATATAAATAAAATAAATAAATTCACGAGTAGTTTGTATATATATATATATATATATATATATATATATATATTATATATTATATTTATATTTATAAATTATAATATATTCCCAGGTGGATGCTTATCTACCTTTGTGGACTATTGCAGCGCTGTGACAACTAATATTTGAATTGTAAGCAGGTTGTAAATTTACACACACTACTCGTAGTAAAAGTATAAAAACAAATTAAGAAATATTAAGAAGCAATTGTTTCAGACTTGGTCGATATTTAAAAAAATGTGTCTGTATTTGGATGCCTTGTGTTGTGTTGCTTATTTGTTTGTTTTGTCTTTTGCACTCGACATTTATTTAGTTTATTTGCATTGAGATATATGGGAACTTTGTACTCACCATATCCGTTGAGGGTTTGCATGAACGGCGTATCCGGTCGTCCTGTGAACTCCTCGCGCCGAAAGCACTCGCGTATCATTTTGTAGTCACTCATGACGACGGTCAGCTGGCTGCCCAAGCGGGTGGAGAATAGGGAGCCGTATTTGGTGGCCAGCTCCATGAAGCATGTGTGCTTCTCGTTGCCCATGAAGAGCAGATAGCCGATGACTGGCAGGCCCCAGGGGCCCGGTGGCAGCTTGCGCAGTTCCTGATAGTTACGCAGAAGCCACTGCAGCAGGCTGATTACCGTTAGAAAGCTGAGGAAGACCAGCAGCAGATGCCGTGCATCCTGCTGCTCCATCTGCAGCTGGCGCAGCACAAATTTGATCAAATACGAATCGGCCAGCATGTTGCCGATATCTTTCTGGGAGGCGTATCTTCGGCCGGGGGGAGGGTTTGATGGTTTGAAGCTGTTCGCTTCACACAGGATGCTCGCTTGGTTGTTGTTGCTATAGTTGCTACTGTTTTCAGCTTTTCAGTTGATCAGTTTATGAGTTGATCAGTTGATCTGTTTATCAGTTGATCAGTTGTTCGGGCTTTGTTTGTTGTCACTTTTGCTTTTACTTGCCGCTTGCTGTTGCAAACAATTTTTATTCTGATTTTGACAATTTTTTTATGCGTTGTGCAATTAGTGTCTGTGCGAAACAAAAAATAGTTTTCTTCAGTAATTCGCTGTTTGCTTTTCCTTTTCTGTTTGTTTGTTTGTATGCGTTTTTTTTTTTTTTTTTTGTGAAAAAAAATATTGCCTACAAATTTTTGCTTCGCGATTTGGTAACGAATTTAAACGGTTGAATATTGAGGAGCAGAGCTAACAAAAAAAAAATTGTTGTGTACTCTAGTCGAAGTATAAGACGGCGAGACCCGGAGACGATTTCGCGTCGAGCGTTTATAGTTTTCGACTAATGGCTCTACGTATGTCCTTGTCACTTTTATAACAACTCGGCCCCGCCGCAGAGCAGCGCCGAACACGAACGAGTGATCGACGGCAATCGCGGCTCGGCCGCTTTAAGCGCGCGCACACTCGCCACAGCCAGGCCAGAGACGACAGAGCCAAAGCCGACGATGGTGACGACGACGACGACGGCGACGACGACAACGACAACGACGACGACAACGACGACGACGACGACGACCGATTGCGACGTCGCTGTCTGCAACGTTTTTGAGCTGCGCTTGCTCGCTCGCGGCAGCGCTTTGACTCTGACTCTGGGACAGAATCTGATAGTCAAAAGCTGGGCTGCTGCTGCTACTGCTGCTACAGCGGCTGCTGCTGCTGCTGTCGTCTCTGCCGGCGCTATATTTCAGTCTCGGTCTCAGTCTCAGTTTGATGCGCTCGTATCAGTCGCCGCCGCCGCTGCCGCCGCCAGCCGTCAGCCGTCAGCAGCCCCGCCAGCCGCTAACCATAAAGCTGACAGCGCCAAATCAACAAGTTACCAATGAGCAGAGCAGAGCAGAGCAGCGCAGCGCAGCGCATTGCTCGTTTTTTCCACTCAATTTCGGCGAAGTGCTAACATGTTCGCCGCCGCTGCTGCTGCTGCTGCCAGCGAACATGTTTGAGCTCAAACGGCCGCTCAATGCCGTCGGCTTTGTTTTGAGTGCATCGCGCAGCGCCTCGTGTTCTCTGTTTATGTTTTTCAAAACACAAGCCAAGCTCAAGAGCAACAAGAGATGCCATCGCCACTTGGCTGGCAATCGGACTGTCGGCAGTCAGCAGTCGGCAGTTGGTAGTCGGCAGTCGTAATTCGGCAGTCGGCTGTCGACAGTCGCTAGTCGGCCATCGACTGTGGCTGGAGTTTAGTGCCCTCGTTCGCAGTGCCTCGGCTTCTGACAGGTGTATTATTGTCGTGCTTATCAGCGTTTGAATAATGCCCAAGGTTTGCAATTGTACACACCACTCGCTGATAATGCACATATATAAACGCACATAGATCACACATGTCCACAACTCACCCGAAAGAAATCATCCGACCCGAGACCCGATCCAAACTCTGCTGGACTGCAGCTTTTGCAACAATTCAGTGCCGCTTGGCGGGCTGCTCTTTTTATGTGTGCAAGAGTCAGTCGGCAGAAGCGGAAGCAGTTGCACTGGACAACATATAATATGCTTGTGATCTGATCTGATCATCGCTTCAAACAATACAATAAGAAAACAAAAACACCAACAACACCAAACTCAAAATTAAATGGGCTATTTGCATTTTGGGTCAATTTGCTCAGCCTTCACGAGCTGATCTATGCAGAGCTGCAGCCAGATATCGAATTTGATTTTTTTTATTGTATTTTAAGCATTTTATTTATTATATTTGTTGATTGACACTCTCCGGAGATGATGTTGTATATCTGAGGTCTGATTTCAGCGATTTTTTAAATTTAAAATGACACCAGACCTTATCAGCGCATTCAAGTTCAAACATTTTATTAATTAGGCATAATAAATAAGATGCTACAACAAAACCAAAAAGAAAAAAATAAATAAAATGAAAAAAATTCAATGGAAAAAGATTTTGAATTTATATTCAAATTAAAATGCATTTGTAATGAATTCTGCAGAAGTTTCTGTAGCTTTTAAATCGATTTTGTATCGTTGCCTCGCGTTTTATATATTTATTTATTTAGTTGTTTATCACTAATATCCGAAGACCAAGTTGCTCTCTTAAGGACAAAATTTGACCCTCAGCACTGACGTCGACAGCTGCTGGAGACTGAAGACTAAGACTAAGACTGAAAGACAGACGGAACCAGAAGCAGACGCTGCTGGTGGCCAAGAAATGTTTAGAAATTAATTATATTATACTATGTTTTTAACAGTGGCTGACACAAAATCCGGATAGAGATACAAAAAATTATTATATATTTTACTAAATTTAAATTGATGTAACAGAACACGACAGTTTTAATGTCAGACGTGAGAAAAAATATACAAAACTAGTTGGAACCTTTTTTTTTAATAATTTAAGATTCAAGGAGGCTGAGAGAAAAAATGTTTCAGACATTTTTTGGTATTTATTTGAGAAGGCAAATCTAACCATTATATTTTTTTCTTTTAAAATAATCTTTTTTTTGTAAATGATAAATATTTAATAATGAAATACTTAAACATTTTGCAGTTCTATTTTTGTTATGAATAATATTACAATTTGCTAATATAACACAAGCCAAGAACTTAAGGTGAATGGCTAATTAAAATAGTTGAATCGGAAATTTAAATAACATTCAGTATTGATATGAGAAAAATTATACAAAAATAGCAGGGACTTTTTTCTTTCAATCAATTAATAGTTCAAAGACACTGACAAAAAGAATTGGATAGGAATAAATTTGATCACACTACTGGATCAAATTTTACCACTAATATTTTTTCCTTATGAAATAATCCTGGACAAAAGCAAAACCTTAATAGCAAACGCATTTAAGCATTGTGCATATAGCACAAGCCAGGATTCAACTAAATATCTGAATCTGAAATTGATATAAAACTCAGCGTTAATCATTGCGAATAGAGTTAAAATTAGAGAGAGGATATATCTTATCCAATTAACCACGCACAAATGAAGAGTTTAATTCATTTGGAATTACTATTTTTGTTTTATATAGTTTCTACTATATTCACAATGAGCCTATGGCAATGGAATTGCTGCAGTAGATGCAATTTGATTGTTTTGGTTCAAAAGTAATCTTTATTAGTGCTTTTTAATTACCCAATATTTAATGGATTGCAAGGGACATCATGGCACCAAGGAAGTACATATCCGGGTACATATAGAGAATATATTTTAACAACCAATCGAGAAAAGTGTATTTGTAGATGTAGCGAATACAAAAGATGTGATTAGCTTACATATGTTATAAATATATGCAATATCGTTGACCGGATCCACACATGATAACATATAGTTGTTCACTCGACTCCCGTTTCGAGTATTTTTGCTCGGTTTTGTGTTGGCATCAGTGGCCAATCAACTAATTTGCATCTACTTAAATTTAATTCAATCATATAATGAACAAATGGCAATCAGTTATCTGCATTGGCATCAGCTGTGTCTGTCTCGCTCCACTCTCTCTCCCCCTCTCTCTCTGTCTTAACTTGGAATGCGTGTAGAAATTTGAATAATCAGATTAGCAATTAAGTTCAACTGGTAGCCAGCCTGGAGCTAATAAACCTGTGCCACACAACGCATCCCAGTCTCCAGTCCAGTTTCAGTCCCACATCCAGTCCCCATTCAAAAAATATGCCTTCTCGTCAAGAGTAACAAAAACAATTAACAAACAAAAACAAATCAACGTCAAATGCCAAATGTTAACCTGGAAGATCAAGGCTGTGGCCAAAACACGCTTTAAAAAAAAAGCAAAAAACTTTACAATTCGAAATATAATGCAATAAAAACATACAATAAACGTTAGCCGGAGCTGGCAGGTAATTCTAAATAAGGATAAGGAGGATGCTTTCGAGCAGCTAATAATAAAATCAAAATCTGGCATAGCAACAGAAACAGAAACAGAAACAGAAACGGCAACGGCAACAGCAACAGAGACAAAAACAGCAACTGTTGTTGTACAGCCGCACAGGCCAAGCTAAGTGGCAGCAATTTAAGCGGATAAGTCATTGAACTGGCAACAAGAACAACAACAACAACAGCTCGAGCAACAGCTGCAAAACTAGGATGCATCAAGTTGCAACAGGCAACAGGCAACAGGCAATCTGGCCTCTAGGAAATCAAAAAAACCCAGGCACTTGAGACAATGGTCGCTGGGTCAATGCACCCGCCCCAGCACAGGACAACAAACTACAAAATGTGTCCCTCTCTTGTGTGTGTGTGTGTGTGTGTGTGTGTGATGTACGCAAGTGCAAGTGCATTTGTAGTACACTCAGCAAAAAAAGGGGGCAGCTCCCCTGATTATCGTTACTTTCTATGTCAACCGAAAGCCAAAAGAAAGAGTAAATTTCATGGCTGATGAATAAATCTTTGCTGGGGTTCGCTAGTTTTTTCAAATAGTACTCTTCAAACTGGAATATATTTTGTGACATAAATGTAAATCACTCCATATGCGATTCGAATCTTTAGAAATTATTATTTCGTACATTTACAAATAATTTTTGGAAAGCAGAAAATCTTTTCGGTTCCAGTTTCTTTTTTGAAGTGTAGTGTGTAGGTTGGCCACTTAAGGATCACTTACACACGCGTGAAAAATGAGAACAGGAAAACTGTGTGCTGTGTGTGCGGCCTTGAATGCGGTCATTGGCCCAGACACAGATCCCACAGCCCAAGCAGAACAGAGGCAGAGAGATGGCCAGAGAGACAGACACCGACAGAGAGAGTGAGCGAGAGTGAGAGAAGTTTCCAGGAACTGATGCGGCGCTGCTTACAGGCTAATGACTGCTAGGCAAAACCGAAAGCCGAACTCGAACTCGAACCCAAATCCGAACCAATAGTTGCTTGTACACTTGTACAGTCTCGAATGTGCCTAAGCCTGGGCCGGAGACTGAGCCTGTGCCTGTGCCTGTGCCGATGCCTGCGTCTGACTGGCGTCAAGGATGCCGGACATGAGTCAGTGCAGAAATATGCCAGCATTGTGGCAGCAGCAGCGGCAGCGGCAACGGCTATGGCAGTGGCAGTGGCAGTGGCAGTGTCAGATTCAGTTTCAGTTAAAGAGCCAAAGTCAGTGAGCTCCAGGCTACCCGGTCGGTAATAACTAACTGGTTTGCCGATCTCAATGGATGCGCAAAGGCGTCGCAAAAAACGTCAGCATCTGCGTCGGAGTCAGCTGCACTTATAGATACAAAGTATAGCCCATTAATTATAAAGCAATTCAACAGTCAAATGTATACAAAAACTTAATCATTGACCACTAACCATTAGCATGCACACAAATCACCAAAATTATAGATACACATGTACAAGCACATCTTTGAGTCAGCTATACATCGATATACGTATGTATATGTCTACACGCGTGAGAGATTGTTTTTCTTAAATATATTTATGCATAATGTTAATTGGATAATTTCATTTGGGTCTTTATGAGTGAATTTGAATTAATCGACAAATGATCGCTGTCTGCTCAGCTCAATCCCCCCCTCCCTTCCAAGTAAGAATTTGCTCCTACTATACTACGAGCGGTCTATTTAAATATTCGCATTGTTGATTAAATGTTGTTTACCAATACACTTGGTCAGCCTGAGGAGCATTTCGATCATGTCAAGAAGCTTGCCAGTAATTGCAATATACATATTATCAATCTATACATATCTAAGTGTATATGTGTATGACTTCTGCATTAAGGAAAATATACATTTGATTTTGTAAAATAGACATTATCGTTTTGGCTTTATTCTACAGAATACGTTTTGGAAAAAAAATAAATAAAAACCATTTAAGATTTATGGGTATTTGAATTCATTTAGAAATTCCAATAACTCAGCAACTTAATTTATTCCCGCTGCAATACCATCAGAATTTAAAGCACATAATTTAAGAAATTGCACGAATGTTTTTAAATCAGCGTATGAAAGAATCTTTCGATTTCTCAAGCGAACTTGTCGTTTTATTAATCGGAAAAACTCAAAAATCATACAGACATCATATCTGAGAGGTCCATCTGCCTCTTGCATACCAAATGTATGAATGTATACGACTTAATGACACCCGCCTCTTCAACGCATACCAATCAAAATTGAGTGTATCTTTTGCGTCGTCATACGGATGAGAGAACTTTGCTTATCGTGTGCTCAGATTCGTGATGCAATATTTAGAATTGAGTGTTTTTTCACACTTTTTATAGCGCGACCTTGAGTGCCCAAACAAAGCATCATTTGTAAAATACTATAATACAGCCAGGCATGTGTGTATATATACATATTATACATATTATACATATAATACATACAATACGTGTGCACACGCTTAGAATACGTATGTGCATGTGTCCACACATTTGCCGTAAATAACAAATTAGCCAGCGACAGACTCACAAAAACTCAAATGTACCGCAGAATAGGGTTGGGGGAAAAGGAGTGGGGAAAGGAAGCGGTGCTGCACTCAGAAAAATAAATTGCACTTTTTAGGAATTTTAGGAATTTGCCATGCTTTTGTCGGCAACACCTTATTATTATTATTATTCACACAAATTTGTAAGTCATTGTTATATTAGCTTGCCTGTTACTTGTATTATTATCAAACATTTTTCTTGTTTCAGGACGATTTTCATTTTACTAAATTTTCATTTTACTTACTAAAATTAATGAAATTTTTTTCATTGTGGTACCGGTTCTGGTGCGATGGGGGAACCAGCTCAACTGAGTACCCATTGCTCGCTGTCTAAATGTTAAATATTTATGCACATGAGTACAATGTATAATTAATTAAGCGCATAAACAAATCTTTTTGCGGTTTGAATGTCTATTGTTTATATTTAGCGGCCAGAAGACCACCCAGTAGCGAAATATGATTATTTTTAGACTAGAGCAGCCACGAAATAAATCAAAAATAATGAATTGACATACAGATGAATTACATAAACGAAATTAAATTAGAAGTGCCAATTAAAATGGTCAAAATGCATCAAATTTATCTAATTATAGAAAAAACATATATACATATACATATATATACATATATACATATTTACATATATATATATATATATATATAATTATGCATGAGCTCAACAATATTTGTGAATGCAATTTTAAATTTATGCATTGTTGTCCATTCCTAGAATTGTTTTTCTTTATTTATGGATTAAATTTGAAATCTGGTTTGATGTAGTAAGCTATTTTTGTTGAATTACATCAGATAATAATAAAAATCAGATAATATTCGCTGAACATGAATATGATTAAAAGTCAGCTTCAATTAATTTCTTTTTGTTTGTATGCATATTGATTTGAAAAACAATTTTTTGTTCGTTACCCGAAAGTTTTGAGAATGCCTTAAATTGTCCTAAGCTCATAGCTATGCAAAATAGTCAAGTGTGTTTTGTTGTTATTGGTTGTCTTTTATTGAACTTGAACTTGAGAACAACATTGTGAATTCCTGGTATCAAATCAAAAACAACAAAACCAAAAAAAGGGGAAAAAAAAGACACAGAACAAAAACCAAATCAAAAAAAAAAATTCAATAACAAAAATCGAGCCACATGACAACGCAGAATCGACATAATTGGCGGCAAGAAAAACAAAGACTGAAAATGGCAACAGCAATATTAACAACAGAAAGAGCCAGCTACCAAATCGCAGCCTCAGTCTTAGCGTCAGCTCCATCCCTGGCCATCGGTCAGACAATCGATTTGGCCATGATCCGGACTTGGCCGGGAACGGGAATGGCATTGAATTGAATATTATGAAATGAACGACGAAAACAAAAATAAATCTTTCTAGCTACTTATTATTCGGCAAATACTATCTCTGCGTCTTTCTTCATCGAGTGCTGCCGTCACGCTCGCACTCTATTGACGCTCATCCTTTTGGCCTTGAACACTCATTAATTCAAACTTAAAACGCACTGACAAATCGATGTCGCGACGACGCAAAAGAAGCCGACGCCACTCCGAGACGTATAGAGAATTTCGCAGTTCTCGCTATCGATCGAGAGCCCGTGCCCGTGCCCGTGCCCGGGCCCGGGCCCATGCCCGGGGTTCGTGCCGGTATGTGAGTCTTTCGGATGCGCTACGAGGCATACCTGCTATGTACATTTGAACCTAAGCCTGAACCCGAACATGGGCATCAACCTCAAGCTGAGCCTGAAGCTATGCCAGCTAAATTTTGCGATTAGTAATATATTATTGCAATCAATGAAATGTATACTTCCCCATCTCTATATTTGCATATGTGGTAATCGCACAATTCAGACTATTTAACACGTACATACGCCTAAAAAGAATAAAAGTCAATGAACTGCATCACATTTATTGTATTATAATCATATAAATTCCACATTTTCCGTAGTTTACTATTTGCAAATATTTGTTGAACCGTCTACACAAGCATTGCATTTTTAAAGTGAATCAAATTAGATTCTAAGCATTTGGAAAATACAAATTGAATGCGTAGTATTTGTTTAGAGCTGGCGAAACCCGAAGCCAGATCGACAAGTCGACCAACAACATAATTGTTGTTTACGTAAGTGCAAGACTCCCGAACCGAGACGATTCATTCCAAAAATAATGTAATTCAGCTAAAATATTATATATGCATGTACATCATACAGCTACATACATATATGTGCATGTCTGCAAAAACGCCAGTCTTTATTATTATTTTGGTTCTCATGTGATTTGCTATTGTTTAGTTTCGCACTCATCGATACTGCGTAATTGCATAGACCGACTAAATGAATATATACTTATATTCATATCGCCAAGGCATGAATTTAGTCAAACTGCATTTTTAATAACAACATTAAATATGTATGTATCTATATTTTCACAAAATAAGAAAACGATCCCTCATATGATAAACATAACTTAATAGCATATGCCACACAGTATTGTGTCCCGTGTTCTTAATGTCATTTTCTTCTTGATTACAGGGTATACAAGAGAAAAACAAAAAATAAGAAGAAAATAAAAATGACAAAAATACTGCGAATCAAAAGGCGTGTGAAATGTTGCGAATTCATTGAACCCGACTGGAAAATTAAACCAAAAAATAAATAAGTTGTTGTTCTTGGCATTATGTAATTGGAGTGGCCGCTGCTGTGGGCCAGCGAAGGGGCCCCAAATAGTCGTCTAGAAGCCACAATTCAAATCCACACCTCGTAAGAATGCGAAAAATGTGCGTATGAATTTGCTGTGTTGTGGTAGCAACAACAAAGCCCGAGTTCATTAAACTGGCAGCATCGCCTCTCGTTGCCAAAGGGGAGTGTGAGGGGTGTGAGAGGGGCAGCCCGTTACGTACATATAAGGGCTCGGCTAAAATCAAAAACAAAACGTCGACATTTCGTTTTCTGTTGACGTTTTTTTGCTACGCCTAATTAATCGATAATAACAACAAACGATCAATAACAATACCAACAACAACAACAACAACAACATGTTAAAGGGCCCTCAGTCGGCGTTCAACCTGTTGCCGTGGGCCGGCTGTCTGCCTGTCTGCCTGTGTGCCTTTCTGTCTGTCTGGCTGTCTGTCTGCTTGGTTGTCGGCCAGCAGTTGACTCATGCCAAAAAGGGGGAGCCATCAGCCACTATTAGCCAGCAGTCGGCATCCAGCATCCATTGGCACCAAACAATAAAGCCCAAACACGTCACACATTTACTACGCGACTTGTTGGCCTGGCTAAGAGTTTCGTATGCGTATTCGTATGCGAATGCGTATGCGAATGCGTATGCGAATGCGTACGGGTATCCACTATTAGATGCGGATACAATGTGTTTTCTTTTCAGCGTATTTTGTTTTTCGCGCCAATTGATGGTAGCAATGAACTTTGTAGGTGGCATGCGATGTACGCATGTCTCATACTACGATCGAGTAGCGTTCTCTAAAAATAAAAAATGAAATGAAATGGCCAAATGAGCTCAACCCCAGAGCGATTATATAATGTCAATCGATGCGCCATAGCCCCCAGTCGTCTTAGCAGAGCGAACACAACCTTGAGCGCGTACGCTGACATCTCCACGCCAGCCAACCCCCTCGTAAACGCCAGCAAAAGCCACAGAACCAGCAACGACGACAGCAACAGAAACATCAAGAGAAACAGCAACAGCATCAGGCCCAGCTCCACAAGCTGGCAACACACACGTCCACGATTCAGGTCTCGAGCGGTTTCGTTTAGCATTCTTGCTGCTACTGCGCCATAACGGCCAGGCTGGAATCGGAGCTGCAGGCTATAGACTGTAGACCTGTACACTTGTAGACTGTTTAGACTGTATACTGTAGACTGTAAACTGTAGACCGTGTGTAGTTGAGATTGTTTGATTGTAGAGTGTGGGGGGTTCAACCACCTCACATTGAGATTGGCAGCTGGCATCTAGTTCGATCTCGTACGGGGTGGGCTTAGCTGTTGCTAAGGCTTAACCTACAACAAACTAGTGCGCCACTTCCTTGAGCATAAATTAAAATATTCCAGAGCTGTAAACTATCAGCAGGTTATATATTTTTCAACTTGAAACGCGCACAATTTGCGTCAATTAGCGAAAAAAATTATAAAAATATCTGCATTTTTAATAACGCATTAAAAGAATGCCAATTCTAAGAAAAACAAACAAAATTCCATATTCCTGTTCTTAAGAAAAAAATTAATATATATATACAAAAAATCAGATTAAATCAGTCAAAAATAGTCAAGGGAGCTCGACGACTAGATACCCTCAAACCATTTCTTTACCTATTGTTAATGGCACACCTCTTTTTAAATTAAATAATATGCGATCTTCTTCTGTATTTTTAAACTGTTCTAAATGCAATTTTTATACAAATAGATCATGCCAAGGTATATGCATATCCCATTGGTAGGCAATGTCTTAGAAATTGTTACTTTTATTTTCAGCGGTTATGGTTACATTACGGAAACGGAGAAAGCTCTCGATTAAATTAAATTAATAAAATAAACAATATTTAATATTTATATATATATATCGACCAAGGGACTCGCAGATACCTTCTTCTGCTGATTATCTACTTTTGGCCAACGTATTATACCCTTTTCAATGGGTTCAGGGTATACAAATAAGCAATTTTCTGCTAGCTAGCTGTGAATGAGACAAGCGCGTCGATTTCCGGATTATGAACCTCATCAGCACCCGAATCTGAGAACCCGCTGCCCAAGTCCAGGAGTTAGTGCGCCCCGCTCCCGATCATCGCTAAGTTGGTCGTTTGTTCAGTATGACTGAAACATCTTTGGGTTTTTTGCCATCTTCTTTGAATGAAGCGTAGCTGGGCCTAAATAGCTCCGTTTCCCCTCAAAAGATTTGTCTGGCTGCGTGTGTCGTTCATTGAAATTTCGTCGTGTAGACCTATGGTTGTAAAACAAAAAAAGAATCTTAAAGAGCAAAACAAAATCCGCGTGTTCGCTTTGAGTATACATATATACATAAGCCCCTGCCCTCATCCCCCGCACCCAGCAAACGTTTCTGGCTGTGGGCAGTGACACCCTCGACTGTTTTCTGGCTCGTATCCCAAGTGTTTATGTTTTGATTCTGGTAGTTTCGGCATTTCGTTATATTTGTATTCAAGGTTACTCTTGTTTTCATGTCCATTGACCTATTTGGTTTCACAAATATCACCATGCAAATGAGCTGCGGGCCGTCCGATCGATCGACCAATGAATCTATCGGTTTTTTTTAGTTGTTGCTGGAGGAATTATCGGATCTTTAGATCTTGACTGGAATATATCTTAATCCTATCTTTGTCTAAAGATCTGCTCTTACCTCAATGATTAACTTGTGATATTTATTGCATTAATCTTTTTAAATTGAGTAATTATATTGTTTTACGTACCCTAAGAAAAAATTGTCTTAAAATGAAAATAGTCTTGAAAGCTTAAACATTTTCCTGGTTTTAGAAATATTTCTAAATTTACGAAAGAAATAAATAGAAAATATTTCAAAAAAGTAGAAATACAAAATTCTGAAATTCAGCCAATAGAAATGAAATTTGCTCTCTCGACTATTTAGTCAAATTTTAGCTGTTACCTGCCGTTATTGGTAACTTTACTCGGGAACGATGGGTCTTGGATTCATATCGCCTTAAAGTTATACGTTTTTTCGAATTAAATGAAATCTTACAGTGCGATAGATAACAGCTGTACGCCAAAAGAATGGAAATTTTCAAAAATTCAGAGCGATTTTATTTCTGAGTGTGGTTTTCATTGATGATTTCCAATGGCATTAAATGCTCAACTGTCTTTAAATGCATTCAAGTGCGATGTCAGCAAAAACATTTCCGTTTTATTGCCGGAGAACTAAATATGTAATAAGACTCATCATTAACAACAGCACTCAGTACTTGAATGACACCCCTTCGCTGGGTCATTGTCATTGTCATGAGCCATCGTGAATATCATGTTGTTATAGTGTGTAGTAGTAGCGACTATTCGGTAATTCAGCATTTCAATACCTTTGTATATATATATATATATATATATATATATATATAAATATATATCAGTAACTCGAGCTTTGTGTTTATGATAAGCTCGATGGGAACGTGCTTAGTTATAGAGTGCAATGCTAAAAATAGGAATAACATGAACATTTCTCATTCAATTCACCTGTTATTTGGAATTTCGTTATTCATACGATATTTGATTAACTTCTTCGTAAATAAATAAAATGCATTTAACGGCACTTTGTCTAGACTGAAATGCACAAAAAACAACAGCGATTAGACAACATTAAAACAAATTGCAATAATAAAAACACGTATGACGTATTCTGTGGCTTTGACTATAAAATATGTTTAATCTATTTAATCAGATTACGAGGGAATTTGCACTAAAGTATTTGTATTTACATACATTCATATATATGTATATATATATATATATATATATATATATATATATATATAGATTTTTAAACTTGTTCTTCTTATTGATTCCTAGAAACGATTTGCTAGATTTCCATATCTACAGTAAGCGATTGATGCGTAAATCACATTTGTACATGTTGGCATTCAAACGAGCAGCTCTACGGTTCAAATCACAAAATACAATTATTACTCAGATACATCAGTACGATGCCATGCCTTACCATTAATATTCAAAGACCATACTACATATTTTGTACACCGATTTCGAAGGCATAAGAGGACACTGTCCGTTCGTCTAGTTGTCTATACTCGAACATACTTGTGCCAGATGAGGTACCAAGATTGAGGTGCCACGCCCACTGGAGGTTGGCCAATCGATAAAGTTATGTGTCGAAGTGTAAATCGATAAAATAATTAAAATGCAAGAAATAAATTCGTTTTAAATATTTTTATTAATGTATCCCTTCATTAATTTTGAAAGAATAAAGTTTTTCAAACTAAAAATCGCAATATATCATTTTTGGGCATTTACTTATATTTAGGCAAGTATAACTGCAAATTAAAACAAAAGGCAGGAGATGTTCGAGGCACAATGATATACTCTTGCAAGCTGCAGATGTATACATTTTTCTTTTGATTTTGTTAACTGGAGGACACTTGATATTCTAATTCTAAGATACTTTAACTTTAAAACTGAGAAACTGTTTTGCATTGAAACAGACTGACACACGGACCTGGGTATGACGACTCGGATAGTGTTGTTGATCAACAATATATATATATATATATATACATTATGGGCCCAGAGACATCTCATGCTACAAACTTCACGACAAAATTATAATATTATATAAGTGTACATGTATATATACGAACTTGTACAAAATAAACTGAGGTTCTGTTCTCGGCTAAGTATAGAAAGGAGTTACGCAATCCATCCGGTAGAGGGCGTTCCAGTTTTTCGAGATACCGGGAAGAAAAAAATATATACAGTGTCTGAGACCTTATTTCGACCAGTGTCCAGCAAAAATTTTAATCACCTGCCATAAACAAATTATACATTATTTTCCAAAAATTCCAAAGACCAATGACAGGTACATATATTAACCATCAAAATGAATATATGACCCCAATACACTGGGGTTTCATCACAAAAAAATACCTTAATTTATGGTCAAAGCTTATTTCGAACAGTTGCATTATGAACACCTGGGTGCAATAAAACCCGGATTTTTTACTTCAGGTTGATTATTTTCGGTATAAATAGACCAATCCTTCGTAGTCAGCTTAGTTATATCCTGCACCTCGGGTGCAACTAGCCAACAAGGACTAAGGGCAAACGGACTACCATTAAACAACGGAAACTCATCCGGGAACATTCCAAGATCGGATATTCACATCGCCAAATAGCTGAAATGGTCAATCTAAGCAGGTCAACTGTATACAACATCATTCGGCGCTTCGTCGACGAAAATCGGATAGAGGACACGGGCAGAATGGCACCAAACAAGATTTTCACGAAACAGGAAGAGCGGAGGATCATCAGGAAAATGAGGGAAAATCCTAAGCTATCGGCTCCAAAACTGTCTCAACAGGTGCAGGATGAAATGGGGAAAAAGTGCAGTGTGGAAACTGTGCGCCAGGTTCTGCGCAACCATGACTTCAATGCCCGAGTACCACGGAAGAAGCCCTTTATAAGCGCAAAATAAAGGGATTAGATGACGTTCGCCAAAACCCACTTGGACAAGGATTTGGAGTCTGGAACACAATCATATTTGAAGATGAGTCCAAATTCAAAATTTGTGGCTGGGACGGACGGAATTATGGGTGTCGTCAGTCCAATACTGAGCCGAATCCCAAAGATTTAAGGGTACAGTCCAGGCGGAGGAATTGTCATGGTATGGGCATCTATCTCGGCAGCCGGCGTCGGAAATTTGGTGTTCATCTGAAACAACAATGGACAAGAATGTGTTCCTCAACATATTAAAGGAAAATGTACTCCAAAGTGCCGAGATGCTAGGAACCGACGTACTTTCCGGTTCTATCAGGACAACGACCCCAAGCATAAGTCCGGAATAGTACAGTCCTGGCTTATCTGGAACTGCCCCCACATGGTAATTCCACCGGCCCAGTCTCCAGGCTTAAATGTTATTGAAAATTTGTGGGATCTGCTGGAAAATAACATCCGGAATAACATATCCGATCTCCAAAATGCTCTGCTGGATGAGTGGACCAAAATCAACCCAGAAACTACCCGGAAGCTGGTATCTTCCATGATAATAGGTTAAGGGAAGTTGTGAAGTCTAAAGGATATCATACATAAGTATTAACATCCTCATTTAAGCTTTTATGCGGCAAATATGTTACTTTTTTAAGACTGTTCGAAATAAGCGTTGACATGTATTTTGGATATGTTTTCAGTTTTTGACTAATTTTAATTAATTAATTAATATTTTGATAAAAACTAAAGTTTTTTTTTCAAACGTGATATAAAATGAAACAAATTGGCATTTAAAGATTTTGTGTTTGATTCTTTGTTTAAACTTTATAGCACTTACAATTTTTTGCTAGACACTGGTCGAAATATGGTCTGAGACACTGTATGTATGTAGCTATTAACATATTTAAAGATTTGAGAAATTCAACATCATTCCATTATTTAATAATTTGCATAAGCACAGCTGATGAAATTATTTAAGGTCTTTAAGGTAGGCCAAAAAAACTTTCACTTGGCTTAAATAACAATTGTAGGCATTTAAATTCAAGCTGTAAAAATTGCAGAATGTAAAAAAATCATTTAGGTGTGTGAACAAAATGGAGTCTTAACAAATTTCGCTGTATGCGAAGGTCAACTGCATGAAATGAGCCGCGAAACTTCTCCAAATAGCTGAGCCACGTTTAAAAATTGCGACAGATAAACAGTGTAATTAATATACAATGCGAATAACCCGTTTCAAGTGAAGTCGAAGTGGAAACCAGCGAAATCCAAGCTAACGGCAGCCGCAATTGTATAATTGAGTAAAAAGGGCGCGTCCGTTGCGCAAATGCGCCTTCAAGTCGCGGTCGCAATCGCCATCGAAGACGAACAAAAATCACAATATACATAAGTAGCATATGAAAAAAGCTGGTCAAGGTCGCCCATGCCGCTGCCTTACGGGCCCTCTATGCGTATAATTGATGGGCGACAGGCGCAGACACTGTTAGGCATTCACTTAACGCCTTCAATAACTCAAGCAACTGCAATTTTATTTGTGTACTTTGTTGTTGTTTATAGTTGTTGATCTGCACTGTTGTCACTTGAAAGCTGAATTAATAAATGTATATTGAGCTAAGGCTCGCATAATTTTGCATTAAATGTCGTAATCGCCTCCCAATAGCCACCTTCAGTGAACTATGTCAACACGTCTTCGGGTTATATAAGAGCATTCGGATATTGACTCATTAACATTATTTTTTGCCATCACAGAATTATTCTTCCAAAGCACATCTGCCTAATACTAATCCCATATGTAACAGAGCAAAGAGCACAATTTAGCTCTATATACACAAGACAAGATGCTCTCACCATACCAACAACTTGGCCACATTATATGATTGTCTGAATCCACACATCGATGTATAAATGTATAATTCACAAAATATAATTAAATATATAAGAATTGTATGAATGTATTGTAATTTGTATAAAATATATACACATTCAGGAGAAGGTAGTTCAGACATAATATTAACACCATTAACAGTTGAGTCGAGCAAAGAGTTGAAGTTTTGAATGTAAGTCTGGGAATAGCATACCCAAAAACATTTTATATTTTTTAGTCAAAATCAAAATAATATTAATATAATTGCGTATTTATTTTCGAACAGCTTGGGGTTAAGAAAAAGAAGCATAGCCACTGCATAAAGTAACGCAGCTGTATCTGTGTCTGTTTGTGAATTTACTACTCTATAAAAACTGTTAACACCATATCTCTACAAAGGTACCAAAATCTTTGGCAGGGCGCTGGTTATGAAAACAAAGACCTGCAACAAAGTACAAAAAATAGTTTAAAATGCTAATAAATAAAAAAATACTGGCATGCAAAGTAGTTTTGATCATTTTTGTGGACAATGTGAAAATCACTACTATTCCTTAAAACGGATATTGCTTGAAGACCTTGGTTACTTTAATTGTTTTATTGCCAAACTTTCGTAAATTTGTTGCAACATAAAGGCTAAGAGCAATACTTTAAACGCAGAAAACATACTTTTTTTGACTGTTTTCTATTTTGGTTTGCTGTATTTCATATATATACATTTATGTAGTTTATACCTTACTATGGATGTACATATATGTATATGGGATATATTTATTTTTATTGTTGCCGCGAAAATGTGAAACTGCTGGCATATATCATATACATGTGCTTATAGTTATGGGTATATGCACATAGATACATACGTGTACATATATGCTTAGGCGTGAAGTGGAACTAAAGAAATGTGTTTTGCACGCATTTTAATTAATGGCCATTTCATGCTTAAGTTCCGGGAAAGCATCAACATTAATGTGGTGAAGCGGGCAAAACTTGACTGCTGCTCCTGCTGTGAAAGAGTGAGCGTTAGCAGAATGCCTCAGGGTGCATGGGAATGAGTGGGAAGACAATGCCACTGGGTATGGCATGTGCTGCCACAACAGACCCACGCAGTAAGTCCTTCATAAATAAATAAATAAGTTAGTGCAGCTGGCCAGAACAAATGGTCGCTTGGCATGGCCAACTGAAATAGCCATCTCCAAGAATAGCAGCATTCGACTTCCTGACCATTTGCATAAGTGGGGAATTAAGCGTTTGTTTAGTTGCACGCCATAGTTAGGAATTGCCAAAGTGATGCTATTCAAGGACCCGATTTCAGTTACTGCTCCGACATCTTGGAATGATCTTATGCAACAACTTTCGTACATAAACATTTACATACGTGCGTTGAGTTGAGTTGAGTTAAGCTGAGTTGGTCGCCGGTTGCTCGTCGGCCGTGATCTGATTACAATTCCAAGAAGGTTTTATCAGGCAAACAACAACAAAAAGCACTTGATAGTTCCCTTGCCAGCTATTGCTGACGTGTCCAACCCAGCGAATACTTTGTCACAGTTTCTGCTTCTGCTGCTGCCTCTGCTTTTTGGTTTGTTTGCAGGTGCTGGCTTTATTCATTACGTGTAATAACTGTGGTAATTGTCACGTAGACGCCGCCAAAATCTACAGCGGCTAAGGACACTTGGCCAGCTGATGTCATGTACTCAGACTGGGACTACGGCGGAGGCAATTGTGACAATTCGAGCGGAGAATGCGTTAATGGAATAAGCCATGATTCAGAGCAGCAGCTGCTTTTCATATGATGCGAGGCAGCATCTATGGACTAGATGTTATTATTAATGGCATTCACAGAGTATGCGCAAGGCTTTTACCATTAATAAGCAATCAGCTTTTACTGAATGCCTAAATGTTATATTGCATATTAATATGTTGGACTGACTCCTCTTTAAGATTAGTATACATATATGAAAAAAAATAATTACGTTCAGATAATGGCAATGGCTGGATATTACTTATACAGAAGTACCTGGTAAACGTACATAATATAAAATGTGCCAAAACAACAGTAAAGAAAATTTGCATCAAAGAATAAATAGCTAATATGCGTATTAAATAAGATATATATATATTCCTTTTTATCTTCAAAGAGCATATGTTGCATGTGTCGTTTAATGTGCGAGAATGTACGCAAATAATAAAATAAAATTTTAAATAATTCATAAAAGAAAAAATAATAATAATGAAGAAAGTCCTGACTTGTGTTATTCCTTACAGCTCATGGAATTCGTTGACAGATTCGAATTCATCAACATAATCAATGTGGCAGCACATGGCCATCTTAATTATAATAATGAAAAGACAAAATGCAGTTGCATGTATAACAATCTGTTACACACGCACACGCACACGCACACACACACACACACATGCAAATGAATGTGCAATTAAATCCATCCATTCGGTTAACAAACGACTGCTTCCAGCAATTGCACGCACTTTATTTCCCGTGGACAGGCGGAAATTGATTTCTCCTTCGAGCATGCTTCATGTATTTAAGCGACTGTCTTTAGCCGAATGGTGTATCATTGCCGTAATTTATGCAGCTGACGGAGTAAATGCGTTTGACAGCTTAATGGCCATCGGAGAGATGCTGCGGCTAGCGCATTTCTTTTATTATTTTTTTTTTTGCCATAACAGCTAACACAGCAGAAAAGTGTAGAATTAATGTGCTACTCGTTAACCCGAAATGGGCAATCAGTTCGTAGTATTTGCATCCCACACAGGCGGACCTACACATATATGTGCATATATGCTGCGATGTGTTTGTATAGTACATCAAGTTATCCACAGTGACTGCCTAATTTTTGGTCAGCTCGATGGCAGTCAATTAATTAACTTGTGTTTCGGTGGCGACTTCAGCTGTTTAGCTTCAGACGAGCCTAAAAGTATGCATTGGATGTTGCTGGAAGGGGCGGGGTCCAAGAAATATTCACCAGTCCATTTTGTGTTGTAAATAACATAAAACATTTATCGCTATTACATGTACTGCATTATTTTAATTTATTAAGTTCTTTGAAGTTGACAGGAGGGAAAAATATTCAAATTTCATTTAACACATACACCTTATTTATATTGCTGTATATACTCTATATACACTGCTTAAGCATGTGTATGTATTTTTCTTAAACTAAAACATGAAATTTATGCACACATAAATAATTTGAAAGTAGATACATTTATATTTATAATTCCTAAACACGAACTCATCTACATTTTTTGTTCTTGTTTTTGCCTTTTGTATTAGTTTTAAATTCATTGTATTAGACAATACAAATATGCATATAAAGTTTTTGTCACACTCAAAAGACTCATGAATTGGACAAGCTATAACTTGGACCAGTTTGTGAAGCTCAACATTATTTATTTATTCTTACTTAAGCTGCATTCGCAATGTGATAACCATATCAAGATGTGGCAAAGTGACAGCTGACAATGAAATAACGGGCGGTTTAAAAACACGTCGATGCTTGGACTTTTTTTTATGTTGAATCGGGGGTATATTGTATATTGTAAAACAGTCACATTTATTTTAAAAGGTATATTATTGCCTGGTCTATGACGTAGGCATCGTATTTAATTCTCGTAATTGCAAATTTAGTTCTCTCTTCTAGTCTTGCTTGTTGTCTGACACAATTGAAATACATTAATAATTCGTAGTAATGTTAATAAAATCTAGATATAGCAACATTAATATTTATATTTACTCGTAATTCTTAGTGTTTGTATACCATACTGGTAGTTGTATGCTTAACATTTTTTGAGATCTTCAGCTCTCAAAATGCATTCCTTAGTTATATTTCCCATACATTCTCTTTACTTACTTTAATCATGCTTAAATACATTTTTTTTCTAATTTTATACTTGATTGCTTGCACATTTAATAATAGTTTAAATATATAAATATAAAATTACATCTGTTTTTTGTACAAACATTGAAACGTAGCCTGTGAAATGCAGGCGAGGACAAGTCTAATGAGTTACTTATATTTAACAATTAGATTTTCAATATCAAATACAATGCAACTGTTCTGAAGTAAAAAAAATCTTTTTTTAACAATACAGTTAATAGGTAGCTTCACTAATGCAATATAAACCCAACTATTATTTATATGAATATATTTTATCCATACCCAACACAATTCCCTTACTTGTAGTAGAATCGTTGACAACCACAGATTCAGTTTCTTGCACATCACATACTTGTATTCGAAATGCGTCTACAGCGACTCTGTTTCCATTTGAACCGCATTCATTGCTTTCTTCTCGCCTCTTTCCCTATCCGTATCCCTATCCCTGTCCTTATCCGTGTCCTTATCCCTGTCCTTGTCCCTCCGCTGCAGTGACCGCGACTTTTGTTGCTGATGCCGGCTGGCTCAGAGGCGCGGACTCTCCAATATGGTATGGCTGGACATGGCCGAATTGGCCAAAGCAATCGAGTTCCCAGCCACCGATAGATTCGTCTCATTCTGGGAGCGACGTCGACATAACCGCAAACGTCCTCCATCCCACAATCGCATGCCCTTAAAGGTATCCACGAAGGCCCGTCGGAAGTTCGCGTTCATGAAGCAATAGGTTATGGGATTGCAGCAGCTCGAGGAGTAGGCAAGCAGCTGCAAAAAACTGATGGCCGTATAATCCACATACTCGTACACCGCTGGTCCAATCAGCATAGTCAGCGTATTGATCACATACAGCGGTGTCCAGCAAATGAAGAACTCCAGCACCAGCACAAACAGCATCTTTACCACCCGCTTCTTGCTCTCCAAGCTCTTAGTATCGTTGGATCTGACCAATCAAAAGTTGCAACATTATATTGCATATGCTGCAATTAAATAGGTGGCAAGCCGACTTACCTGCGCAGTGTCGCCTCTGTGATACGCAAACTGGGCGTGGATATCGATTTGCGTCGCTCCCCCTGCCCATTGGTCATGCTCATGCACAGATGCTGCTGCTGGTGTTGGTGCCGCAAACGCTGCAAGCGGACACAACAGTCGTCGGATCCGGTGAGTTGTTGCTGATTTTGATATTGTTGTTTTTGTTGCTGTTGTTGATGTTGATGCCGCACCGACTTTACCGAAGCACTGCGCATGCAGTAAAGATGTTGTCGCCCATTGTTTGAGCCAAACAAGCGACGCTTGCTGCCGCCATGATTGTATCCATCTGCTGCAAGAGAATGCACGAACAAAAATCACAATTGCAATTCGAGCTACAATTTAAAACATCAATTATTATTGAAGTTGAAGCAACAGCAAAATATGCAATTGTTAATAGTATCAATGCTTTTAGCTTGTCAACATCAGCTTCTAATAACATCATATAATTATATATATATATATATATCCACTCTGCGAAACTGGATGAAAGTCACTTGTTTTTGTTCCTTATAAAATTGAAAATAATTTTTTTTTAATTTTACTTGTTCCACAATAGTTACAATAAAAAGGATATTAAATTGATAACATTAACAGAAAATTGTTTATTCGAGTTGTTTTTTTAAAAGTGAGGTTAATGTGCGAAATTCGATTAAAGGCACTGCTATTAAAATTAATATAACATATAGAAATGGCATAATATTAACAAAAAAATAAAGTGCCCAGCCTTTAGATTTGTTTATAACTTTAAAAGTTCAATTTGTGACCATTCCTTAACGACAGCCTTTCGTAGCAGCTCAGCTCTCTCAAACTTTCGATTAGCAGAATAAACTCGACGGCGCAGGTTTCACCACATGCTTTCTATGGGATTCAGGTCGGGTGATCTTGCTGGCCACTCTAAAAGCTTAAGATCCTTATCGCGAAACCACTCACGACAGGCCCGCAACACATGCATTGGAGCATTATCCTGTTGGAATAAGGCATTTGGGTCTGGTTGGTGCTCTATGAAGTTCACCAAAACTTCGTCCAATAGGTTTATATAACTCTGCAAGTTCAGACGGTCTGAAATTTTCCATATGCAGCCCAGTTCATGTGTGAAGCATCGCCACACCTTCTCTCAGAATTATTTAAATCGTGCCAGTAATTTAAATCGTTTAAACCATCGAAGTTACATTTTGTGACATGTGTTCTTTTGCAAAATTTAATGTGGCATTTGTTGACTTTGGTTTCATTTTCTTGTAAACTAATCGATCATAAGTTTATAAAATTAGTTAAACACGATATTTCGATGTTTTGAACCTTAAACCAAATACAATTTTTGATGGTTTTAGTTTGTTTTTAAATTTTAACACATTATTTTTAATTTTTTGTTCATTGATATTTGCCTGTTGACCATAGCTATCTCCTCAGGCTAGAGTGTTTTTTCCTTTCCCATTCCAAATTTCTGTATGCAACTAGTATGTTCCTACCTATAAAATATTAAGTAAATATGCATACTTAATTATGCCATTCAAAGAAAATTCACATAACGCCATATCAATTATTTGTTATGTATACATTGCACACATCATAAAGCACAATATATTTTCATTTCGATTGTTTGTTCACTGTCACGCATATGAAGACGTTAAACATACGCAAATAAACATATGCGTTTACGCACGATTTTGCTAATTTGCAACGATGGTGCAAAATTGATTTATTTGCAAATAAGCAGCAGCTAATCGCTTGCATGATTGCTAATGGAACACCAAATGGAGCAAATATTTGCATATTATCCAATTAAAATGCATTAATTAACTAACCTATGCTCTGTATGACACTTCTGCATTGCTGCAAAGCTTCAAATGTTAAATAACAGCGTAAATTTCATAATTATTTGCTCGAGATCGAGAGTTGAGGCTCGCTGATGTGCTGATACCAGATTTTATAGACAATTTCCTGAAAAGCTCGATTGTATTTCCGTTTGCGTGTAAAACGCAACAATTTCACACTCGTTAACTTATCAAATTCGAAGCACAACACACCAATATCAATATATGTTTGACAGCTGGAGTTCCGCTAATGTTTGAATATATATCAAATATAATACTGCCAATAATGTGGCTAATAATTCCACTGTTGGTTTTCATTGACTAGTTGGCCTGGCAGGCAAGGAGCTTAGGGAAAGAAGTCATATTGTGAGAAAGGCAATTCGAAAATTCTAATTAGTAGAAGTGAGGCTCGAAACTCTCGACTGTTTAGTACACCTGACTTGCTGTCAAGGAATCAGCAATGCCTCATTTTGGGGTAGCGGTGGTGGCGTTGGTATCGTGATGGTGATACACAAACCATTCTGATGCTGTATTCATCAATTCAACGGTTCAGTTGGTTTCAATTGAACAGAGTATAAAGAAATATTGATTCCTAAATTGTATAGTCTTCGATTTGTAATACAATATTTTGATCATTCCATTAAGCTTGTCTGCAATTTGCAATGATAATATGATATAGGCTAATTGCATATATCCATTAACCTTTAGTTAGTTTTAAGCTTTACTATGAGGAGGAGCAGACGTAGCTCTGTCGCGAATCCTTGGCCAAGCTGATGGAACTTTCTGAGTATCCTATGCCTTGCTATTATTTAATTCATACCGGTCTGAGTAGGCCTTAATGTTACAACTTAACCAAAGCTGGCCAACTTAAAGTTCGTGTAGAAAACGAAAAAAAAGAAAAAATCAACAGGAATGTGTAACTGGCGCATTTGTCTGCAGATCGTGCTATTTCTGTTGATTGTCATATGGGGTAAGCAGGAACATATCTATTTTTAGCGGAATTGTGTGAAAAACTTTTGCTTTTTTCAGCGTTTTTTTGCGTCAAACTGTTCCTTGACCATTTTAATAGAATTGTGGAAAGTGACACAACGGATACGAGACAAGAATCGGATAATTATGTTCAAATAGGCCGATATCAAGTGTTCGACAATAGATATAACAGCCGTCTGATGGATTTCATCATGAAGAGTAACATGGACCGCGTTCAGCGACTCGAACTTAAGCAGCGCCTGGCAATCGCTCGAATGATTGTCGAACAGTCTGCGGAAGCATCCGACGCCGAAAGGACTGCCGACATTCGCCTGGTGGACGCGAAGGACTGTCTGCCCATCCGCTCAGGGGAAGTCATTGAGGCAAAAGGTAAAGATTCGCACCTGCTGTCCACTCGTATTAACCACTAACATTTTTGTAGAACTGGTTGCTGCTGATGACTACAATATGGCGCACTTTAGCGAAATTTAAATTCAAATTGTTTGACCAATATATTATTTTAAATAGTTGTCATGAAATTCAAAATACTTTAAATACACAGCTACCATAGGTTAGGTTAGTCAGATGAGAGAGCCCCTCACTTGACCCATGTTTAACTTATTGTGCTACCCTGTCCCTCCCTGCATTATACATCACATTGGAGGCACAATGCTTCATCCCGTGGATTGGACGAACGCGGCTAGCTGCCTTGCTTGGATATCAGAAAATTCCGATATGTTTAAAAAAATAGAGAGCCCAGCAGTTAAATATATATATATATATGTCCCCCCAAGGGCTGGCAAATAGCAAAAGAAGGGTTGGACCGACTCTAATTTTTCTGATTCTCTGATTCATCCTGTGATCCGGATGGGGTCATCTTGCTTGGCCATTTCATGTAGAGATCTGCGACAGTTGCTTCAATTACTATTTAAGGTGCAATTTAATTTTAGATACTCATTCTTTTGTTCTTCCCTAAATTCTGCTTGAAGATTTTTCATTAATTAATTTTCAGTATTATGTATTACGCATTGCTTAGTGCTCTAAGGAAAATGTTGTGCCAAAATAAATATTTAAAATATAACAGTTGCTGGGCTGTTGAATTTTGGGCATCTTTGATGTGACAATTAAAAATATTTGAGTGGCAGCTAAGTAAGCTAATTACTTTTTTATTGACACAGTTTGAATTCTGGATCCAAGTAAATAAACATTTAGTCTTTATCGGTGCCGTTTTACGAGTCATGGCTGTATTTTGATGCCCTATACGGGGCTTTAATGAGCTCAGTCATAATAGAAAACATAATGGGTTTAAGGCTCTAATTGTATAAAACTTGGCTATGCAAATTACCAGCAAACCGCCAGCACTCTGGGCATTCGACAATAAAACATTTTTGCCTTATCCTTGTCGGACTGAAATAAAGAATGAAGAATGACTGACTAACTGCCTGGCACGGTGGCTGGTGTGCATGGTAATTTATGACACAGAATTGTTAAGTGCCGGCCGTAAATTGCATAGGTTTTAAAATTTAATAAAATTTATCATCAACTGGCATTGAAGATGGTTTTTTTTTTGTTTTTTTTTTTTAGATGTTTGTGGCAATGTGGTATGGCTATTTATGTAAGGCATGTGGCATGCGTAAATGTGTCACCAATTGCCATGACAGATGTGGCCCAACTAATTTTAGCTGGAACTCTTTGGTCGATAAACGAGATAAGGGCATCAAATGAGTGTTTAAATGCTCGACCCTAGCATAATTTACGGGATTTAATTTGACCCTTTCGTTGTGAATAGCATTTCAAATACTTGAGTACATTGTAATGCAAAGCGGATGTGGAAAGAGCGTGCAAACGATACTCATCTTCCAGCTGGTCCAGCGATAGCCTCAAGGGGCACCCAGAGCTTAGTATCCTTTATGGCGACACTCTGTGATAATTCATTATTAGCGTTGAGCCATGCATTTAAAAGCTCTGGAAATAAACGAAAGTTTATGCTAATATGCAATTACTGTTTACTTATTTAAGGCGCTTTCATGTTAATGCGGGCGTTCGTGCCGACAGGGTTCCCAAATGAAAGTGTTCGCTTTTATACAAAACACCTATTAAAATGCCTAGAAAGGGTATCATGAAATTCTACAAATATGTACTACAGCCATATCTAGGCATCTTCAAGCACACAAAGTGTATTTAATCTGGAAACTTTTTATTTTGTATAGGCATTAACTAAAACCTAACCATATTTATTTGACAACTAGAAATGATTTTCAGGGCAATCTTTAAGTAATCGGTAAGCCATGCCTGTAATTGATTGACACTTTGCAGACAAGCACTTCGCATGGGATCTGCCCAAAAGAGAGAGAAGGAAAGTGGTAAGTTGTTGAGCACTGGCAAAGTTCTACGTAAATTCAAATATCCAGCTAACTGGCATTAGTGACTAAGCCGAAAGTGCTCCAGTTAAAGTAAATTATACAACTAAAGCGACTTAAAGCTGTTCAAAAACGAATGCAAATTAAGGGCTATTTGAGTGGCTCACTTGAAGTTATCAATGCTATGAAATCAGATTGAATCGAACCTCGGCGCTTTACGCATGCAGCAATTTATAGTCCGTGTGCCAAAAAAACGACTGTCTAATGCGGCGTATGAGTAACGTGGATATTGCGCTTCGCATCTCAGTGGAGCCACCACTACAACAGAGCGTCAGAGCGGCAACGCGTCAACTCGACGAAGCGGTTGAACGGCGGAAATTCCCGCCAGTGGCGGAAAAAATGTAGAGCGCTGAACTGAAGCACATTTTGCGCGTGGATGACTTTGGCATGCAAATTGTGAGTGTGCCGCAACGAAGCGGAAGGACGAAAGGATGTGGAATTCTTCAGTAACGGTTGCCAGCACAAAATTGACACAAGCGCCAGCAATTGATGCCGTCATCTTATGACTTTCAAAGCTAAGAAATTTTCTTTACCCGAGTTTACATATTGAACCAATTTCCTTTTTTAAGTAAGAAAACCAAATTCCAGCTCAGCCTCTTTTAAAACCAAAGGTTTTGGATCTGGTAAGGCACAAGAGAGCGTTGGATCTAAGGGACTTTAGGCGGGCTGCGCACGAGCTGCGAAAGCTGCTGTTTGATATTAAGAGCAAATATTTCCAGGATATGCTCCGCAATGCCGATCTCAATAAGAATCATGGATTCAATTTGTGGAAGGCAACGCGTTGTGTCAAGCGGCAGCCCCTGAGGAATACCCATTATGCGGCCGGACAACACTTGGTGTCGATCGGATGCAGAGATTGCATCGGCGTGCGGAGGAGCTGCAAGGTCGCTTCACGCCTTTTGCACGTGCATCACCCAGCCAGGTACAGGATACTGAGGTATTTTTCAATGCAGATCTCGATCCTGTACAACCGATCACACCTATCGCCCCTAGTGAGGTCCGCTTACAGATTCGCAGGCTTAAGTCCACTAAGGCCCCTGGCTATGATGGCATTGACGGCAGAGTTGCTAAGGCCCTCCACAGTGGTTCCTCCATGGTTCGCATCCACCACTTCCCCACTCCGTGGAAGTGCGCTGTGATTGCGATGATTCCGAAACCTGGCAAGCCGGATAATCTTGTCTCGTCATATTGACCGATAAGCTTGCTGTACACTTTCTCCAAAATATTTGAAAAAATATTTCTTGGAAGATTGTCGGCAGTAAGTGGTTTCCAGAGGGCCATTCCTGATCATCAGTTTGGCTTCAGGCATCACAATGGTACACCAGAGCAAGTTCATCGAGTAGTACAGCATGTCCTCGAGGCCTTGGAAAATAAGCAGTACAGCTCTGCCGTATTCCTGGATATGCAGCGTATGGCATGATAGCTTTTAAGCTTAAGTGCCTGCTACCATCGGCGTAGTATTTACTGCTCAGGTCTTACCTGCTTGGCCGTTATTTTATGGTTGAAATTAGGGGCGAGCGATCGAGCATCCGCCGCATTAGAGCGGGTGTACCGCAGGGTAGTGTCCTTGGACCTGCCTTGTACACATTGTACACCGCGGGCTTGCCGATCCGAGTAGCCACAAACACGATGCTTGCCATATACGCGGATGACACTGTGTTCCTTGCTAACTCCACCACTGCTTGGAGAGCAGCTGCGGTTACGCAGAGGTTCTTGGATGGCCTTAGTACTTGGGCCAACCGGTGGAACATCTGCGTCAATGGGAGCTAGTCTCAGCATTGCACGTTTGCGCTCAGGAATCGTAACTGTCCAACTGTTCGGCTCAACAACATGGTCATACCTCAGAAGAACCATGTTCGCTACCTGGGTATGTATCTGGACAGGAAACTTACCTGGCGCAAACACATCCAGATCACGGCAGCAGCGTGTAGATCCAAAAAAACGAAACTCAACTGGTTGCTGAGGCCATCTAGCAAACTCAGCTTGAGCAACAAGCTGCTGGTGTACAGGAGCATCATCGTGCCCACATGGACATATGGGATTCCATTTTAGGGCACAGCTGCAAAATCTTGGATAAGCCAAATTCAAGTCTTGCAGAACAAGGTGCTCCACCATACGTGAGTAACAGGACGCTGCACAACGACTTCGGTCTACCGACAGTCACACAACAAATTAACCGACATACGAGTCGGTATAATGACCGGTTGCACAACCACGTCAACCCTTTGGCTTGCACACTTGAGTCAAATACAACGCGCAGGAGGTTGAAGCGCCTCCACACCAGCGACCAGGACTGTTGGGCGTTATACTAATGTGCTCACAAATGTAATATTTAATGTTATGTATTATCTGATAAAATCAGTTCTATGTTTATGTTATAGATTTTAATTCACTGCTATTTTTCATTCATACCTTTACAAATCAATGTTCTATAGCCTTTCAATAGGTTGATTAATGTTTAAATATAATTGATACATAAAAAAAATATAATAATAATAATTGTGCATGGAACAACCGTAATGAACCTCAAAAACAAACCGTGCACTCAATTGCCACAGTTGTTGATTTACTTACCGTAATAGTATTGGGGTGCCCCAAATTGCTGCTGCATATCTAGCTGAGTGGCAGCATCGATACCCGATGCCTCCTGGCGCATCTTTAGGCGCTTTGACTGATTCGGGCGACGGAATCCACTGCTTCCGATGTTGTTGCTGGTGCTGCTGCTGTTTGCGGGGGGCAAGACGTCGTCCGGCCCACTACTGCCAAAATTCATGGCGCGCTCATTCCGCATGCTCACATAGAGAGTGCGAGTAATAAACATATAGGCAAAGCTGAGCGCCAGCAGCGGCAGCACCAGGAGCGCCAGATCCAAAAATATGTTATACGCACGCTCATAGGCCAGTGAGCCGGCTGGCCACTGTTCCCGGCACTTGCGCAGCCCTGCAAATCAAATTGGGATTGGAGTACATATTACATAGTTGAAATGGGCTTGATAGCACGCACCTTGACGACTGGTCGGCATTAGCTGACTAAAATACGCAATTGGCGTCATGCAGACCAGACTGCCCAGCCAGATGAAAGCGATGATCTTATTGGCATGGTTGATCGTCTGCCAGGTACGAGATCTCAGCGGGTGACAGATGGCATAGTAACGTTCACAGGATATGGCGACCAGTGTCCAAGAGGAGACGGCCACCGAAGCGGCTGTAAAATTATAACAATTTATTCAAGTTCATTAAATTGGTACACTCAGAAAAAATCGTCCTGAAAACTATAAACATTTTCTAGATATTATCAAAAATGACTAAATATTCGAAAAACATTTCTAAAAATTCGAAAGGCTTTATTTCTATGTTTCAGAAATGTACTTCTTAATAAAAGAAAATATTTCCAAAAAGCAGAAATGCAAATACTTATTTTGAGAAAAAATCCTTTCCGATATAGCAATGAATATCTGAAAAATACTAATGAAATTTGCTATGCTATGACTGCCATGTTAGAGTTAAGCTTGTGGTTGCTCAGGGATTCGGGTTCGAATCGTCTAAAGATTTTCTTTTTTTCCAAATTAAACTATATAAATTCATAAACATCATAAAATGTTTGTATGTATGAAATCTTCAAATACTAATATTTTATAATAAAATAAATAAAACCAAATTTTCTGAGAACGCACCATGAAAATAAGAAATGAAAAAGCATTGTTTTTAGAAATACACTCATACCTCGCTTTACGGCCCAGATACGCTTCACGAAACTTGGCCGCAAAGCGAAAAGCCGTATAAGCAATCAATTATTCTAATACAAATTCAATGGGATCGGTTCGAAATTTGTTAAAAAATGTAACATTGTTTATCATGCATTTAAATCAAAAATACAATACATAACAAGTACATAAAATAATAACAGCCTCCAAAAACTAACAATAATACATAAAATATGTGTATGTATACATATATAATTTTTTTTTTAAATGGCTTTAATCTGAAGACAATGAAGAAAAAAGTTTGTTCTTTGCCGTTATAGCGAAACGATTTGGGCCGTAAATCGAAGGCGTGCCTTAATTGAAGAGGGCCGTTATAGCGAGATATGAGTGTATACATTCAGAATAATAAATTTCGAAATTAAAAAATTCAGTTCGATTTTTTTCTGAGTGTAGTGACACTCCCAGTTTCCATGGCTTGCACCATCATAGGAAGTAAATAAGTCAGCCAAAGTGTAATGATTAAACTTTCTGAAACTTTAGCAAAAAGCTAGTTTTTGGTTTATGTTTTTGGTACTAGAACAGCAACTGAAAGGCAATTCGGTTAGCTTTCATGAGCATACCTATTAAATATACAACCGATTTTGTCATGAAAGGTTGCATCTACTATCGGTCAACAGTAGAGGAAACTCGTGGTGCGCTTCATAATTTAAATGCAAATTTTATGCCGGCTTTGGTGATGGTTGTGGTAGAGGTACCGAATTTGTTTGTCGACCCTCGGCATAACCAATGTGATCCATTTGGTCGACGGCAACGTTAATGATAATAATAATATTACCATCGCCAACATTTCGCCCGAGTTAACTTAATTTACATGCCAACCGCATGCTGGCCACATCCCTACTGGGCGACAGCTTAATGAACTTACGCGCTCCTGCCATACCTGGACAGGTGTGCCAAACTTATCACGGCAACTTATTAGCGGCAATTGAATTACCAAAAATATGAATATATCTGCACTGTGCCACAGACTGCTGATTATGAGTGGGCTGACAGCTAAAGCGGAGTCGCGTAGTCGCCGCTCTGTTGACTAACGTGAAGATAAATATAAAAACAACAAAATTAGGCGCTCCAGCAAAATAAACTTCCCATATCCCCACTCAATTTGCATCCACTCACATGCAGATACTATGTAAATATAGTACACACACGCACACACGCACACACTCATGAAAGTACACATAAGTAAACGAAGTTGGATGGTGGACATAAAGGAATGGGGACGAGTTCAGAACTCTGAATTTTGGTGCTGTATGTAAATGAGCCGCTTAAGTTTGCACTGTTTATTTTTCTAAGTCGGAGGATGGGTAACTTTGTATGCGTTGTGCTGGAGCGGGGCAACCCATTAACTGGGCATGGGCAAAATTGTTAAACAAGCCAAGCTCATTAGCAAAATAACAAAATTAAATTTAGCTTGGCCGACATTACAGCAATGCCACTCTGGACCATGGCCATGGTTCAATGGACTCGCCCGCAAATAAACATGCAAATTTCATGGGAATGCTAAATATAGGAAATTGTTGTGCGACGGACCATCCCCACGGAGATCTGGGCATATAGGTAGCCAAAATACATTTAAAGAAAGAAAAAAACACAAGCCCCAAAAGGAAATTCCTTGAAAGCAGCCTAGAAGTAACAAAAAAGAATGCGGCCCAAAATATTTCGAAAATGTAAATATAGTTCAAGTAAAAATTGCGCAGGTCGCACAATCTTAATAAATAAATATATGTATATATATATATATATATATATATGTATATATAGGCAAAACAGTACTCCTGGGGGAAATTAAAATTCCAAGTCTTTAAGTTAGCCAGTTTTGTGAAAATAATCAGTTATTTAATGGCATCTTCTGTACATACTTCTAATTAAATACGGAATAAGTAAATAGATTGAAAGCAGCTGGACAACTTTAAGACGTAAGGTATTTATATCCCCGGTACTTAGTGAGACATCTTAATTCCTTCTAATACTCAATAAGATACAAATAATTAGATCTGTAAGGTAACATGAGCACTTGATAATTAATTTGAAATTTATTTAGGCTGAATCACAACTTAGGTATAGTTGAAGCTAACTATTATGGATTGGATATGTTTAGTTAAATACTTGAATTACCTATCTGTTCTTAAGCTATAGTCAATTCTTAATGAGCTACTTCAGGTTAACTCCACTTAAGTTTTTGCTTAAGCTTAAAAATGTATTTATACGACTTTAGGCTGCTTTTGCCTTAGTTTAAGCATTCAAAATCTATCTGATATTTTAGTACGAACTCGTAAGATATTCTCTGACTGAAATAATAGATTGTTGTGTGCAATGAATCACGAAAAACTATCATTTATTGAATGTATCCAAAACGATTCTCAACTTTTTTTTTTTTCAGGCCATAAGTCAAATTCGAAAATGAAATTTGGTTAGGCAAGTCCTTCAAGGTAGGTTGATGGCTGAAAATGCTTTAATGATATTTGGGCTATGCAAAGGGTAGGCAAATCACGCTTTTATCACACTCCAAATCAAACTGTCTCCTGGGGATTTGGCAGCGCTGACGAGGGACTCCCCGCCATGGAAGGTCTGTGTTTCTGAATCAGACAGAATGCAAATGTTTTGCTTTACATGTGATATCTAGACATAAAGCCTTGACGAATGCATTAACATAATAGAATTGAAAGCATGAATCAATCTGTTTTACGTATTGGATATATCGATCATATATGTCTTTATTAAAAGGGATATATTTTTCAGTTTGGTCTCTTGGATAACCCCACAATCTTTGAATGCAGATCGATAGAGTTTATGTAAAATCTTCTATTAGTAAAATTAATTATTTCAATTATTAAATAGGTCAATTCCATGATATATAAAAAAAGTATAAATATATATATATAACCATCCTTAAAAGGCAAGCCTTTTAACAGGGGCAGGATGTTCAATCTTCTAATGGTAAGATAACCAAGGAGGATTCTTATCGAGAAGATATGTAAAGACGTGAACAGACACGTACGCGGCACCAGGCGTGACCGTAATAAGACCTCCCGCGATAAGAGTTCTCCGAACTGATAGGATAATGAGTCGCATTTGCAGCAGTATAGATAATGTCCTAAGTAGGATGATAATAATTGCATATAGCTGTAAGATAATTTAGAAGTTTTCAATAAACCTGCCGAAGCAATTCGGCAGCAGTCTATGTTCAATACTTAAACAACGTCGTTGTGTTCTAAACTTGCTCTTGGGATCACCTTCCAGTTGTACTTGTGCCTTATTATTATACCGCTTGTAAATTACATAGTTTGTCCTTGCGGTATTAAGGCACCATATCTTTAAAATACATGCAGGGATATGACCGAGATATGTGCATTTTTATATTATTTGTGTATGTGCTATGTGTGCTCCTAAAACTATGCCGCAAATTTGTTACTGGGTGCAATTTAGCCAGTGCAGCAACCTGCTACAAATTACTAAAGAGCGTACATAAATTTACACAAATTCCTTATACCCTTTTTAACAATTTTCAATGGGTTAAGGATTTAAAAATTAAACCGAAAAGGTCTCCCAATTAGTTGTTGATAGATTAAAAGATGAAGACACTCTTGTATTTCAAATACAAATTTTAATAAGTTTATTATGTATTGAAGTCCGACAATTTTATTATTTACAAACGAGCAGGTCATAGAGGTTATCATAAATATTTTATGAATTGTACATCATTGAAATATGATCGATAATTTGACTATATTTGATACAATTGCATAGCCGATACAACTAGTTTTAATTTACGACACATATTATAACATTTTTTTAAGTGATTTGGTAAATATATTGCTTAAATTTGTATAAATAATAAATTGGTATTAACTTTTCGTCACCTCAAAGATTATTACATTTTAGTTTTGCTTCGCCTTGTTGTCATAAAAAATGTAAAAATTAATTTTTTTTTTTTCAGATAGTACATTTTGATTGTCCCGAAATCAATACGGACCATTCGAGCCAAAGAGCTTAAAGCGTTATTTTGAAAATATGCGACAATTGGATTCCAAAACAAAATGGATTATTGTGGGTCAGATGTATTTATAGTTTATATTCACCAGGAACACGAATTGTCCTTGTTTTTTCTATTGTTTTGTTTGCTTGTTGTGGGTAATGCTAATGCAGATTGTATTGTTGTAGTATGACACGCGTTGCATGCCGCACGATAATACCACAACACGCCCACACAAGTGTGCGAGAAAATGCATATTTTCTCGGAGCTTCGCAACGCAATTTGGATGAATTCATTTCAGTCCGCTTCATCGAACTAATAATTATGAATTGTCGTGCTTGTCAAATCCGGTGGAAAATGCAAAATTTTAATAGAAACTTGCTTTATTATTGACATAGCAACACATCAGCCACACTTTTTCGTATATATTATAAAAGAGTTAAATTATTCTCTTTAAAAACAAAATACGATGAAACTGCATTCTGAATATAACTTTACTTTGTAGTTTTTATTTGTTAATTTAGAGCTTGATATATTTTGTTGACATTTAGTTCGCTATGCTTTGGTTATAAAAAGTCAAAAGTGAGTGGAAAAGGTTGTTTGGGGCTGTGCAGAGTTAACTGATATCTTTTTGGTCGTTCTTAATAAAAGCAAGGCAAACAAAGTCGAAATCGTTGAAGCAAATTCCACGTAAGAAGATCAACAGATGCTTGATATTGAGTAATGTAATATCCAACCTGGACTTATTCCTCTTTTCCTTGGGACATCATGCGGTTGAGGAGGTGGTTACTTAATTTGTACCAGACCACATCTTGCAAGTCTCATTCAATTTGCCTAGACACCATGGAATTACAAATTTGCATACACTACTTCGACCGCAACTAAGTTGCTGTGCTGTTACCAATTTGTGTGCAGCAGCAGCAGCAGCAGCAACATGAACATCATCAACCACGTTGCTCAGTGAAATATGAAATTAGTCATGGTGACGAGTGGAGCCAAAGTCGGAAGTGGAACAACATTCGTACCGCATTCGCGTCTGCATCAAAGACTTTTGCTACAAATACAGCCAACGATTAATTAAATATATTAATGAATTCTGTAAAGTAAACAGAAGTGCATCATAAAAACTGACTTTTGATTGTACTACAACTACAATTTGGGGCTACGCTGACTTGCCCAACAATGCACCCAAAAGCCCATAAACAAATCAAGTCAACTTTTTCAATTTCTATTTATATGGGGAATGTATTTTAAGACAAGTAAGTCTCCAGCATTTGTCAAGAATTCATATTTATAAGTTACTTTAGTAAAATTTCCGGTTGAATATTTATCCGCCCGTTTTGAACATTTTCTGTAATCACTAAGAACCTGCAACCATTTTCAATCTGGAAGACATATTTAAAGCAATTTAAATTTAGCCCTATAAATGCATTTAAATATAACATCTTTGCTGTAGCTTTCAAAGCACACAGTGTTCAGCGAGAAAATGTAATGTAATGAAATTAAAATTTAAAGAAATTAAATTTTATACTCTAGTATCCTTCTGGAATCAAATATCGACTAATAAAATGTGCACAACGTGTCGGTGTCGTTATTGGAAACTTTTGTAATCGCACAGGGCTCTTTTAAAGATTATTTCACGAGGGTTTATTTTCAAAAAGATTATCATATAACAAAGACGCAAACATGTTTCGCACTCACTTGCAAAATAATCAATGAGAAATACACATGCATAGGGCAAATATTAAATATCTCTATTCTGTTTCTCTAGACTCTAGACTTAATTGTCAGAAATGATATAACAAATGTAGCATAAATCAGTTGGGATCAACATGAAAAACGCTTTTAGCTAGTATTCAAATATCATAATATTGACATAAGAGGGGAATGCCCTGGTCGTTGTTTTGTGATTTAGCACTGGGCATTTCGTTCATAGACTACTTGGTAGCCATAACTGTGATTTCATGGACTGGGTCTTTGTTTGTTTTCAGCTGAAAATCGAATCTGTGTCCTGGTAATGAAATGCTCAACCAGTTGCCAGTATGCTTGTGCGCGTGTTCTCAATAAAAATCATTTCAAATTTGAGCTAACAATAAAAATGGCAACACAAAAGCACCGGTCGTCGGAAAAAATATATCTATATATATATATATATATATATAGATGACACTGATCGGCATTTCCGTATTCAAATATCAACATGTTGATATAAGAGGGGGCAATGCCCTGGTTGTTGTCTTGTGATTTACCGCTGGGTATTTCGCTTATAGACTGCTTGGTAGCCATATCTGTGATTTTATGGACTGGGTCTCTGTTTCGTTTCAGTTGAAAATCGAATCTGTGTCCTGGCAATGAAATGCTCAACCAATTGCCAGTATGTTTGTGTGTGTGTTCTCAATAAAAATCATTTCAAATTTGAGCTAACAATAAAAAATGGCAACACAAAAGTTTCGGCCGTCGCAAAAAATATATATATGAAGCTGTTAGATGAGACTGATTGACCGGAAGATACCCTTTAGCCCGATTATACAGATAGTATTTACAACTTGACAAAATCGTTCACTGTCCATGTTACTGTCTATATGTATATACATATGTATGTATTTAACTAAGACTAAGTACTATCAGTTGTCTTTCCTTTTTAAATACAGGGTATACCATTATAGCCACTTTATGTTGGAATGTGGGTGTTGGTTTATTTTTTTGTTATTTTCAGCTGTTGTTTTTTCATTCCGGCTGGGACTAACTTATTTCTCCAAAAATTATAAAAGAAATTGGTTTCCATTGTCTTTTTTATTTTTATTGACAAGGCAAGTTATTGTCTGAGTGAGCTGGCGGGCAAGCAGAACCAACCGTCGAACGCTCAATTTTATTGGTAATATGTGTTATTTCCATGGCCCTACACTTGCAATGATGTTGTAAATCACATTGTTAACCATAACAAATTAAAATGTGATGCACACGCGCCATGCCCAAATTGATATTGGCTGCTTGACAGGAAGGGGTGGGCGGAGAATGAGGAGGAGGAGACACACTGACAATGGCAGTGGGAGGTGGCGGCGGAAGCGAGACACGAGTTTGCGCCATTTCAAATTCAGTCTTAATTAACGATGTGCCATCCTCCAAATGTTGGTATAACTTATGCACGTGCCCAGATGTTAAATGTTTGTTCAAAGTTCAATGAAAAGTCTGATTCTCAATCAAGAAACAGAAAGTTCTCTTTTATAAGATTAATATCCTTGTAGACTAACATATATATTTATCAATTTGACTGACGCATATACAATCAAAAACGTTTGCTAATATTAATATAAGTACAAAGTGATTTTTTGTTCTTTTTAAATTATAAGCAGCTTTTGAAAGAAAATTAAAAAATATTTATTAGTTATTTTATTTTTGAGCTCAATTAGAGTTAATTTCAAAACGAGTTCAATAAGCAAACTTATTAACAATATATACTTAAGAGGTGAATACTCAGTTATAATTAATTAAGTGCAACTTGAATTAAACGTTTGTTTGAACTCTTGACATCTTTTTACCAGACGAGAGGGGTAGCCGTAAAAAGTCTTTAAAGTACTGAGTACACCTTGCCAGCGCAGGCATGGCCAAGTATTAAGTTAACTTTTACCGGCTGGGATATTACAAAAAGTAAACAATCTTTGTGAGGAAATCGAGACGCGCAGCATTCAAAGGCATATCATATATAAGCATGGCTGGCAAAGTTTTTAAAACTGTTAAAAAAATGTGGTTGTTGCTTTATCGTTGAGCGGATGATTGGATGAATGATGGAGCTGGAGAGCTGTGAAAGTCGAACAACTTTTCTCTGCTTATAATAAATTCCAAAATAAATTGTGTGTCAAAGTGGTCGAGTTGATTTGCATGTAGCAGCAACCCCCAAATGCCAATTGACTAGTGCCTTGGCTCACATTTCATCATCATTTTTAAGGCTAAAAGCGATACATAACGGGAGCGTTAGTCGAACTTGGGTCGACAGTCGAACAGATGTCGTTGCCGAAGCACTACCTATGCCTATGCACCTGCTTTGCGGCATTCCCAATGAGACTGCCAGCCTCAGTTCAAGAACCTTTGTCAAAAAATGAACTAAATCAGAGTCTTGCAAAAGTTTAAATTGCCTATAGGCATAAACATTTTTTCTTTTTCAAAAAAAACGCGTTTCAAAAATGGCAGCTCATTTGTATGCTTTTGTGGCATGTGACAAGAGCAAACACACGTAAGTAAATACACACACACTCGCACATAAATTCGCAAAAATGTCACCTGGGGCTTCCTTATCCCCCTGCTTCAAAGCCCATTTCATCAGCTCGTCGCATTAATTTATTTGTGCTTGTGGAGTGCGATTTCCTTGCTCATATTAGTCACACCTTGGTGTCAATTGATCTGTGCTATATGTGCATGTATGCGCTTGTGGGTGTGTGTCCCCGAAACACAAAGTATGTCTATTGAAAACAACAAGAAAAGGCTTTCGCATTCAAAGTCCTCCCATATGGAATTGCTAGTGTAAGGAAGCAATAAATACAAATGCTATGATTGATGAAAGAATACTGCAATTAACACTAATCAAACTAAAACTAAAAGAAGAAATGCAATAATAACTAATAAAGGAAATAAAATAGAAACATTATAAATAACAGTGAAGTATTTATTAGAAATTATTCATTTTGCTTTTTTCATTTTCGATTAGTTATTTATAGTTTCAGCTCTGCTTTTATTTCCTAATTAAATTTCCAAGCTAGCTTAAATTGAAGTACTTTATATTATCACAACAATCAGGCAAAAGACATAAGCCTCTTATTAAAAAAATATTTCACCGAAATACAAAACGAACTCAAACTCAAAAGCACTCCTTTTGTTTCCGTTGAAATCGTTTTTTAGTAAGAGGCTTATGTGTTTATATATTGAAAATTTAACACACACAAATAAAATCATAAGCAGCAATTGTCCCTTCTGCAATAACCCAAACATTAATAATGAACAATTAATAAAATACTGTCAACATTTCTTCCATCACCTTCAACCACAACCTTTCTTTAGGAAAAGCCACTTAGAAAATAAATTATGATAAAAAAAGATATATTAAATAGTAATTTTCTTAATGTAGCATAAGAATCCTAAGTTTAGAAATAGTACCAGCATGTCAATTTTTCTTGGCATTAAATTGTTTTTTTTTTCTTATTACAAAAAATCTAAAAAAAAGTAGCAGTAACCGACTACGAAATACTCTGATACCTATAAATCATACCATCTGTTACCAGGGTATCAGCACAGGGTGGGTGAAAATAAAGAAGAAACAATACAGATACTTAAAGGATGTTCCTAGTAATCTACCCTTTAAGTTTGCTTTAAAATTGTGGGAGATGTAGGCTTTTGTGAATTCTGGGGGGCGAGAGTGGTCGTGGACGAAAAAATATTTGAGGAGGTTCCTTCCAAGTCTGGTATCTGTCGTTCCTAAATTACGGGATATATGGGCTTTTGAGCATTTCAGATTTTTAGGGTTTTGGTTTGTCGGAATTGTTTGGTTTATTTGAGCGAGCGCTAAGTATGACTTCATTTGTGCAAATTTGACATAAAAGACTAGTTGGCAATATAATTATGCTGGCTTATATACGTGGTAGACCTGCTTATGCGCCAAATGTCCTTAGATCGCATATTGTAAATCCCAAAGCACAACAAGTACATTTCACCGGGATTATTCGGCTACCAGAAATTGAAAGCCGTAGCGAGAAGGTTCACGTCGCTTCTTTGAAGAAAATTAATAGCGGCAAATGCTTTATGATGCATAGCCTGTGGGGGACACATGAGAATGGGGCGCCATGTGGGACATTGAATGGTGCGGTAGCACTGTGCTTGCCTTTCAGTGTGTGTATATTTTACAGTGAGTGCTTTACATTTGCGGTTGGCTAACTTTTATTAAAAATCGGGGCAAACAAGATTAATAACGCTGACAAATAAATAACATATGAAGAAAAAAAGAAACTACTTACTTTAAAAGACAAAAACTGTTTCTGTGATACGAAACTCAACATGATTTTGCAACTTAAATTTAGAGAATATTGTATACAAAATAACACTAGCTCGGTCATATTTGCAGATCAAGAATGGATCAACCCTAACGGTGATTCAAGAATACACCTATGATATGATTGCTTTTTTTTTATATGCAAATTTTCATTTTTTCTTCGAGCAGTTATTCCTTTGGGTGGAAAAGTTTCGGCCGATGTCTGAATTTTTGTATGTTGCATGAAAATGTTTTATAAATTCTGAAAATCAATAAGTGCAAATCGCTAAATCTGTTTCATGCAAGCTTACAAAAAAAGTATGCTCATTCGAGATCCTTAAGGAAATGAAAAATATATGACCAATACAATATTGTTGTATAAATAAAAACAAGCTCTATTTTGGTAATAGTTTCAAAATACATATCGCGCTCGGATTACTATCCCAATGCACTAAAGCAATGAAGTAATGAAAATAGCTTAAGGCACAAAATCCTTTCTTAATATGAAATCAATCTAAATGCGTTGCATGTCATTTGGACTTTGTTAAAGTAATTGGATAAAGTAATTGTTCAGTGTGAACTAGTCCAGAATCATTTTTCACTTCTTTGAGCCAGTAGGAGGGAAATAAGAAATTTAGATTATGTACTGGTACTCAAAGGATCTCATCACTCATCACCTCGACTGGATAATGAGTCTAATACTCTTTTAAATATAAAAAGACCTTTCCTTTTACTCTATAGCCTAAACTACAAAAGATTATCCTTATTAAGAACGTTGACTTTTCAACAGCACAACAACAAATAATAGAAAAAGAAATAGCGCCGAGGATACAAAAATCAAATTATTTATTAATTTGGCCGTCTAAGATTTGAATAAGAGTGATCAGTTTTCCGGCAGCAGGTAACATTTACTACCATGCTTGACTTAATCGAATGAGTACTGTATGCTGTATATGACTAATAAGAGACTCATGTATGATGTGTATTTAAATATTAATATTGCTGTGAATTAGGTCGGAAATATGTAGCATACATATTAGGGGCAACCTCTTATCTGCGTGGGAACGCGCAAGATGTTCGCACTCGGCAAACTGACAGCCGTCATAAGCCGTGCGATTGAGGATTTGATTTGAATTGGCTGTGGAGCATTGTCAAGGATAAAATGTGAAAATTGCCAGGCAAATTGATATTTGGCCGTAACCGGATTCCAAAACTTGAGAGTAGACAGGAATTTGGGTTGGGCTGGGACCTTGTTTTGTGTTTCAGTTTGAGTTCGAGTATGAGTTTTGGTTTGGTTTTGAGTACCCACAGTGGATGCGACCAATACAACAAAAGTTCTGCACCTTGACATATTGATGCCATAAATTGGTGTGTCAGGCTAGCCAGCGACACATTTGAAATTTATAAATTTACGAGTGGATGTTGTGCAACAGATTTGATAAAACTCCAAATCATATTCGTCAATGTGCAAGTTATTTGTTCGGCATTGTTATTATGCTGCTAATAAGTTGAGTATGTTTGTGTCAATTTAAAATATGAAAGCCCAACAAAAAAACATGCACGTAACAACAATTTCAATTTTAAAAAGAGCTGATAACCAGCTACAGCGAGAATGGCAACAAGCCCGGAAACGGAAGTAACTCATAAAAACTGCATGTGCCAACAAAGGAACACCAATCACCAGCAGCGTTGCTACGCTATGATGAATAGTGAAACGTTATAATCACATTTCATAGAAAATATTATAATTAAAACAAAAACTATAAGAAATACACTCAAGTACTCCGGTGCTCTTTGTTCCGTATCTTTTTCTTCACCACCACAGATGGGAGCGTGCTGAAACCGTGTACATTAGCATATATTTAACTTTAAGTCTCAGACTCAACGTACAACAACAAAAGAAACTCACATTCTCGAATCGTCAAGGCATGGTAATGTATTTTGAAAGCACACACCCACCCACCCACGCAGACAAAAAGAGACATTTGTACAGTCTCGCAATTTTTCACATTTTCACAATGTGGTACGACTCATGATATGCAAAGACTAGCCTAATTCGCATTGAAAATAAGGATTTATTTCGTGTTACTCTTAAGAGTCATGTTAGCCAGATTGCCATTTGTCTTGGCCTGGACGCAGATGCAGGTTGTGTCCAGAGGAGTCAGCCACTTGGCTTGTACAGCAGCTGTTAATGGTTATTTACCTATATTTAAATCTGCCAAACGCATTAATGGATATACACATTATTAAATTATTTGTTTGGCCGGTGCTTATCGAAACTTTTCCAGCTGCACTTGCTAATCAAAAATCGAAGTCGGATATTTTGAAAAGGATTGTTCCTTCAACTCTTTGGTTGGCCGAGTGGTTTTGAAACAGCTTTAAGCTAAGTAAATAAATTTCACCAATTATATAAGCATTTGTGACAGGTGCCAAAACAAATTCTGTAAGCTCTTGTTAACATTGGCTGTGGGAGGTATTGGTTTAGTAACCCAACTAAGTTGATCACCACTTTCTGCTTCACAGGCACTTTATTTCTGTGATGGCTGCGCCATGACAACAAAAGGTTTATACCAGCGATGGCAAAATCCATTTTATGGCTGAAAAGTTCTTTAGCCTGCTTCATGAAGCTAATAACTACACTAAGCAAGTGAGTGCCTCTCTATAGTCGCTTATTTCCTTATGCTTATGTGCTCTGTGTATATGCATATTTCAAATTTTGAGCCCATTGTGATAAGTTTTCTGCGATGACTCGTTTGCTGGCAGTCGGCTTTTAGCTCCAGCATCTTAAGAGCTGTATAATAAGCAAATGAAAATGCAATGCAAGGCAAGGATGCTCCACTAGAACATATCCTACACGCTGACCTACTGACGTATTTTTATACGATGCTATAGACAGAATTTGATGATATATTGAAGATGAATTGTGTATCAATAACTATCGATTGACAGCAAACTGTGTTAGTTTCTAGAGGAAAAAGGCTACGGAAAATCGTTAATCGTTATGTATGATGGCATTTTTTATTTTAAATTATGATGCCTGGAAAATCGCTCCTCATAAATAATTGAGAGTGCCTTATATAAAAAGTGGTCATAAAATTGAAATCAATTGTAATAAAAACGGTATGCTAGATTCCTTAACATGTGCATAAATCGAAGTTAATGCTTTCTTACTGCTGTTTATGGAAGTCAGTGGTAAACCAATTTGTTTTTTAAGGGGTGTTTGATATGGTACTAAGAGAACTCAAGCACATAAGTGGGTGCGTGTGTGTATATGTATATATGTTCTCAGCTTATAGTGCAGACATATTTTTATGTTCTTGACAGCTTATGCTTACCAAGGTCGAGCTAGCAACTTAAAGTGCCCATTAAACTTGTTAAAATGGCTCTTGGTTTGGAATAAGCTTACACTATTTGGCGAATTTGAATCAACAAATAACAAAGTGATATTTCATCAACATTTAATGTTACCCACGTCCTTGGAAAGTTCTGCTTTTAAATGTATTTCGCAAGCTCGTATTTTTCATATACGTAAGTAAGTGTAAATGTATGTGTATGCTTACTATTTGCATTTCTAAAGCGATTAGTCCATTATGTCATTAGAAAACGTATGTCTGTATATGTTTGCATTTGTACAGTGATTAGTCCATTATGTCCTTAAAACACGTACTAGCAAACTTGTCACCCGTGCTCATTTAGATAAGCCAGCAAAAAACTCATAACATTTAATACGCACGCAAATTGAGGGTGCTTAGTAGGCATTTTAACCCAGCTCATTTCGAGTGGCATCAGGTGAACTTAGAGTGCGAGTATGTCTCACATACTTATATGGCCCAGATTATATCCATTGCCATTGGCATTGGCCAGCCAGGAGATAATCAAGCATCCTTCCGTGCAGTCCTTAGGCCACTGCATGAATTTGTATCAGTAGTTAAGAGATAACATATCCACACTTGTGAATAGACTTAGATGTAAAACACACAGCACAGCAAGGACCTAATCTATAGGACCGTGACTATTTGCAATTCAAGTGGCTGGCAACACTTAACGCTCGCCCTCGGATGGCATAGTAAGCTAAATATGTGAATAATCTATGCATATATGGGCATAATGGCAGACAGATGGTAATATCTCGCAGAGTCCGAGCACTTGCCGGCCCACATGCACTGCATGACTCACCTTGAGCGAACTGGAGAAGCTTGCATAGAAACTCGCCAAAGATGAAGTGGCGCAGCAGTGTGCCGACCAGGGTCACCGGCATGCAAAGCACGCCCAGCAGTATGTCGGATATGGCCAAATTAAGCAGAAAGACGTTGGTAATGGTGCGCATGCGACGATTCTGCACCAGGGTAAGCACCACTAGCAGGTTGCCCACCACAGCGCATAGGAGTATAATGCTGTAGCAGGGTATCACCCAAATCGGCACATCGGCTATAACACGCGACATGCTCCGATTAGTCGGTGCCATTGGCGTGGGAACAACCGTTCCCGAACCAAATGCTAATGCAACGGTTATCGCATTCAGCGGGGACGATGTGGCCAGCGAGGCGGACGATGAGATTTGCTCGAGATGAAGTTCGTTGCCGTAAACGTAAAGATCACTGCCGTTGATGCCATCGCTGATGCTGTCGCTGGCGCCGCCGTAGAGCTCCACAGCAGCAAAGCTGGCATTGAGCTGCAATGCTGCATGGGTTGTCAGCGGCGCGAGCGCAGACAGCAGCCGACGATAGTTCAAGATGGCTCCAATCGTGAGGCTGTCTCTGACAAATTGCACTTGCACTCGCGTCAACACGGGCAAAAAAAGTTCAAAGAAAACGATAGCGAAAGATACAGCTAGCGAGCAGGCAAGCGAAGAAGCAGGACAACCAACTGGATAATCAGCGGAAGCCGCGCTGTGTGCCTCCGCTTCGTAGACTCCGTCGTGCACTGATTCCCGAAGCCCGCCAATGGTTCTTTGTTGGCTTGTTGGACCAACAGTTCTGGCAACAGATGCTAAACTCACCACAGTCATCAATATCAACATCAACATGAAAACATTAAGCAGCACACATACAGTTCAGCAACATGTTGCCAACGGACTTGTTGCTACCACAGTCATCTTTCATTGTTTGTCTGCGATATGGTTGCCTCTCCTATTTCTCGTAGTCAATTTGTACAATATTCAACTTTGAATACATAAACATGCATGTATATACTGTCGAGTTTTCAATTTTACATTGTCTTCATAGACTATGTTTTCTGTACCTCTAATAAAAGCATAACCCTACTAGACTCAAATGTTACATATTAACCGATACTCGTTATGGGCTTGCAACCGAGTCAGTTAAGATTAATCTGAGTCCCATAATAAATCTGAATTCACAGTCTCATATTCAAGCAATAAAGTACATATTTTTCAACTATGAAATTTAAATGCTTTACAATTTTGTTTTTTAAATCTGATCAGATTTGATATATATTGAAGTATTTAATTAAATCACATTTCACCTTTTGTGAATCTGACATTTTCTTTTGTATCTGCAGTGAGGTATTTGTAGAATATTCAGCATTGAATAAATGTTTAATGACCGCAATAGAAGTCATTTACATAACTAAATAGGTTGACAAAATTTGCATGTCACAAAACATTTGAGCCTCTTCCGGAGTCAAAACCGACGCAGTCGGGCGGAAAGCTCGTGGTGTAACAGTATTATTACAATCAGTGGCTGCCAGTGCAAAGGACATCATATTTGTCAAGTTAATTAGCGTACCGGAGACGACTTCCACTTGTTTACACCTTTGGCTCATTATTTAACCGCCATTTTGTTTTGTTTGCCCGCCGACACATTTAAGACTGCTTGTGTTTCCCGCCTGCCATATGCTCTTTGTATACCCCGTACTTATTTAAGCACTAACCAGGGTGTTATGTAGTTGTTTAAATGTTTGTTTGGTCTGTTTGTGGTTTTTATAATTGGTAAAAACTTGGGTATCTTCTAGTCAAGCCCTTCGTTGTTTTGTTTTGTGTTTATAAATCAAGTGGCAACTTTAACCACAGAAGAGAATGAACATTTGGCACAACTTTTGTTTTTGTTTTTTTGTTTATTTTACTTTAAAAAATACACTCAAGATATTTTGGACATTAAGGCAAAAGTTTATCTTTATTGTTGATTTTGTAACATCTTTGTCTCTTTTTTCTGTCTGAAAAAACTGACTAATTCAATTAAACTTCTGGAAGGACCCAAAAGGCACATAAATAATGCCGTTGCATTAATTAAGATCAAGCAAAGCCGTCAAGATTTCGAGTCCAGTTCGGAGCTCTGGCAACTTGGTCCATTTATTTATTTACTTTGTTTTAATTAATTTCAGTTATTGTATTTGCATTTGTTCATAACACCCACAATTTAACTAGATGCCTTAATTTTGGCAAATTAAAAGATGGCCGGCAAATACATCTTTAAATAGCCTTAGCTGACTTACCACGTTAGTATTTGGAATAGTACGAATTCAATTTGTTCATAACAACTTTTGACAACTTTCGGCGTTGACATTGGCAACAGGTAATTTAAAACCTTTCTTTTTGGTAAATCAAATTATGTTCAGTCTGCATACAATCCACTATATCCGCACTATCGCTGAATATTCAATAAACTCTGTTGACAACTAATATCGAACATTTGCCCTAGGATATGGTGTGAGCAAATGCCACTGTTTTAACTTAAGCCCAATGCACTTTACTTTGACATTGTGCTGTACCAGCTACACACACAAACAAACAAACAAACATAAAGCCGGGCTATAAATGTGTTAGTTAATTGGAGGAGTGAATTCAGGGATACCATCAGCACTTAGCGCTGCTAATGGATAAGGAATTGCTGTGAGCTCTGCGCGTCTAACTGAGGATAATGGAAGGTTGATGAGTAAGGTAACTTTAGGAGGCTTAAGACTGACAAATTAAGAATTGTTAATGTTTGGAGGAGTTTAAAGTTTCAGCCTCCCAAAAATTACATACATATGTAGCTCGCATTCTTATCATTATGATGTTGCTTTTCCTTGGTCGTATAGTCATTAAGTCATTCATAATGCACAATAGGTAAACCGAATTTAGAGCTCCTTAACGACTTAAGAGGACCTCTAGTCCTGGCATCTGTTCAGGTGTTTATTAAATGGCTTTTATTTTTAGCGAGTTCTTTGATGATTTGAGTTATCTGGCCGAGTCCATGTAAAAAATCAGGACTTGTATTGGCCTGTATTTCTTTGAACGCAAAATTTCTTTTTGGACTTCACTGCAAAATTTCGGTGTGGGCCCTTTCGAAAAAGTTTTATTTGTGTTTGCACTGTGATTTTGTTTGTGGCATTTCTTTGCTTTGTTTGCAGCTAATGCCAGCATTTTATTACCTTTTATTATTATTATTGTTGTTTTTGTTGCTGTTGGCGTTGCCGTTTCTCTTTTCTTGTTCCTTTCGTTTTCTGTAAGCTTAAATTATGCTGCAAAGTGCAGTACTAAATTTGCCCCCAATGGCAAACGCGGTAAATACATAAATCGAGACAACTTAACAACAATAAAGAAATCGACAATCCGTGCTAAAAGCTTAAAACAAAAGCACTACCTCGAACATCATTGCTCGTCCCTGGCCACCCACCTTTATGTTCATTAGGGGTCGCTCCGCAATCTGTTTGGGTGTTGACTTTGCCTAACTTGCAAACGAGATTCATAAGGATGGGCCTAAGCTAATAAATTCCAAATATATCCAAGATATTATTAAAACATCCCGGTGAAACAACCACGCTGTACTTGACCTACTTTCTCCATGCCAATGCGATACTATTTTTCATTATGCTTAGTTCATCATTTTTTATTTTTGTATATTATTGCAATTATTGAAATGAATTTCACCGAATTCAAATGCCCAATGCATCAGTAATATGTATTTGTTTTCGTTTTAAATTCAAATATATGTACATATATTGTGGAAAAAATACACTTTTATATATACCCTGATACCGAAGATATATAACTATATTGGTTTTCTTCAATATTCATCACGGAGTTCGCGCGTCTGTCATAGGAAGTTTTTGAATTGGAATACTACGCTCACTAGGAGGTTTAAAATCAATAGATCCAAAATTTAAATGGTACATTATTGATCATGCAATAGTCGAGGCAAACCCACCCCCGCAAAAAGGGTACTTGTTGATAAAAATAAAACCGATTCCAGAGTATTCCGCAATCGGTTATACCTGTCTGCAGCGTTCTCACATGTTATTAATTATGTTCTGCCATACTGGATTTATGTTTTGTGTGTGCTGTTGGTTGTACATGCCTTTTGCGCACATATATTTTATTATACATGCTCCCATTCGAAAAAAAAGCCCGAGGCATCTCTCTCCTGCTTCGTTCTTGGGCTTAGTCCGATTTCACAATGGGAGCTTGGCCCCGTTGCAGCCCTCGATGCGCGTTTGACAGGCGACGCACGTTTTTTTTTTTTTGGCCACATGACTACACACCGACAACCATAGCCATGCACATGTTGTGTATACCCTGTATCCATTCAAGTGGATTAAGGGAATATTTTTAGGTGCAGCAAGGCAACATATATACATATATTCCCGTTGCTCTTAGTCGAACTCAAAGACTATATGCAATATATGCTTTAGATATTGACACCATATATTTATGATGACAAATGTGTTCGAAGGTAATGAGGTACTTTGGATAGGCTACAGGCTATTTTTTAGTCAGACACCTCTCACTAAGAGCCCTCTTCCTCGCTTAAATTGGCTTTGTCCTCAAATTGACGATTGCCATACGGCCTACGGTCTATGTTACGGTGAAATGTTTATGTCTGCATTTTTCCTCCATATTTTGGAGTAGCATTACTACGTGTGTGACATCTTGTCCAAATAAATCAAACACAAGCCCCCTCCCCCGTCCACATATCCCCGCGGCACAGCATAGGCAAATTGCTTGTGCGCTGCTCAGATTTGTTACCATTAACTCAGGGCTATGCATTTGGCTTAACGAGGAAATGTAATTTACTCGCTCAACCTGAAATTGAAAAAGCATGCAATTTGTATGGGAAAAGCCGAACAAGCAAGTTGAGCTGTGAATGGTTAATTTTATCACCTGCCTGGATCTGAGAGCAGAACCCCAGTAAAGTGTCATCTAAAAAATTACAGCATATAAAAAAAATAGTCAAAATAGACAACCGCTGCGTGGCAACCGAATCAATCAAAGCAGGAATAATACTAATAATATCGTAAATGAACGATAACCACACACTGTGTGTGTGAAGGTCAGTTGGAACATGGTTGAAACCAAACCATAAATATTAATATGTAAACAAAATGAATAAGTTCAACATACATTGCATCTAAAATTATAAACATATAGTACACTTTTGTGTTTTAGACTTTGGAAATAATCTTTCATACAACTACTTATTTCAGGAATTGTGGAAAGCAAAATATCTTTAAGAAAAAAATTGGAGATTCCCAATTGATTCTCGTTTTATTATAAACTTTGATTATAATAAATTTGTAGGTGCATCTGAAATAAATGCAAGAGTGTTGATTAATGCTTGTTTTAGATCAGAAATCCTTACATTAATAATGCATATACCAGTATCAGGCATGCAACAGAAGCCGGCAAATACGTAAGCGTGCAATATTTTAATTCTGATTGATGGCCATGTCATAATTTATGGATCGACACCACATCAAGTAAGCGAAAAGTGACTTAAACTCGCAGCTCTGATGAATGATAGCAATCGCAGTGCGAACCAATGATTACCTAGAGGAATCAAAACTGGAATAGACAACATTGACACCACGTGCCGCTGAATTCAGATACCCGTCAATTTCAGCTTACCCTTTCCCTTCCGGTCACACAAGTGTAGCCGCATTGCATGCTAAATTACAGAACATAAAAATTCCAAAACCCACATAAGATAGGCCAAAGAAGATTAAATACCCTGCAAAATATATCACTGGAACCTCTTTAAACGGATAGAGAAGTAAAGCCTGCATCGGGCTGCAGTAGCACGAAAACAGCAGCAGCAGAGCTTGCATAATCATGCCACTTTCCTCTTAATCCTGCACCCGAACAAATTGTTGTTATTAAATAGAATATCGTGCAGTTTGACTAGCTGCAGCTGCAGTTCTTCTTTTTTATTATTTATAATGCGCTTTTGGGAAATGTTTTTATGTTTATTGATTCACAAACAGTTTACTTTTAATTGTATATTTTTTTTTGTTAAAATATTAAATGGCACTCAGCAAAAAAAGAAAAGCCCGCACCTACAATGGTATTGGACAACTGGCTGTTGAGCCAAAGTCATCGATTTGGGTGCGCTATGTGATTTATAAACAGTTTACCCGTGCAGCAGCCTCCCGTTGCACCACTCTATATAGAATGTGTGCCACAAACGAAGTGCATTTCCATTTCCGCGTGTTATTGTTGAACTTGTTTTCCACTGGTTGTTGTTATTCCTATTGACAATGGCACACAGCAACGCCTCCTTGCTCACGCGCATACACAACAGACAAAAAGTGGCATACACACACGTGAATTTATATTGCTCCTTGACTAGACAATTTCCAAGTCACTTCCGTCTTGTGTTTCTGACGTTGATGTTGTTTACTGAACGACTCGCAACTTTCTTTCACTTGTGAGCTAAAAATAATGTTGGCAGCTCAGTTAGTTTTCCCTTTAACCCTTCTACCCCGACAAACCCATTGCTGGCCCCAGTGCATTATCTTAACAAAAAGCAAAGGCATCCAGAATATAAGAAAAAACATTAGTGTCAAAGCAAATGTATAAAATAACAATAACATACAAGAGTGCTCTAGTCACGAGTCACCCGACTAGACGATATCCTCTACGAGTGGATACACATCCATATATACACATATAGTGCATGTATATTTATATGTGCATATTGTTGTCTCAATATGAAAATAAGTTTAGTTTAACAACTTCTGTATTTCTTAACCAATCTTTATAAAACTGTCATGTTTATGTACGTACTTTGTGAATATCGGAAATGTAAATTATAACGCGTTACTTAGTTGCTGTCAAAATTTAGCTAATGTGTCTCCGCTGTTAAGGCATGAAAGCGCAATGCCAGCAAAATATTTAAGGTACACAGTCGTATATAAAATTAATGTCTGAACTTAAGCACATAAAATTTGGAATAAAACAGTGACCAGTGAGCTACAAAGCCTTAGGGCCAGTTCAAAACAGCGCGCTTAGTGCAGCCATTGCAGATGGCAGCGGCTTATCAATGTTTAAACAGCGCTACAAAAAACAACAGCGGCAGCAACAAGAACATCCGGATATGCAACAGCGAGAAACAAAACGAGTAAACTCAAAGATTTTAAGACGCAATTTTATGATAATTCCGGATGGCGCCTAAAGAACAGTTGAAGCCATGGGAATGGGAATTGGGCAGATGCGGGTTAGGCTTTGTCGTTTTTTTTTTTCACTCCCTTTATTTCTTTCTTGTGGCAAAGCTTGTGGCAGACTTAGCCCTCTAGGTTCTGGCAACCACGTGTCGTCAGTGGATGCTCATTTGGTCCATTTGGCTTCGCTTTGCTTCTTTTGCTCGGCTGACCTCTTTATCTTGTTCACGGCCTTTTATGATTGTGTTGGTCGTTGTAAACTTTTGCGGTTTCTTCACTCTCTTGAAGTGCGCCTTATCTTATATTTTTTAAAGGGTATATGTATGTGCAGCGCATTAAAGAACACATTCCAGACTCCATACATTTATCCCGTAGTGAAATTGAAGAATCTGTGACTTATGATGACACATTTCATAATTAACTGGAATTTTGAGTGCAAACATAAGTCGCATGTGTGACATGTTCTTAATAAGAAATTTGGAGTGAAAGCACAAAAAAAAACACTGGTAAATTGATGTGACAGGTAAAAGTGTGCTTTAAAATCTAATTTCAAATTTCGTCTAAGCTAATTTATGAATCTTAGAAGCCACTCTTGAGCACAACACAGACCATATATACAAGTAAATAAGCTAAATGAACTTTTAAATAATGTTAACAATTTAATATTAATAAGATTTAACTATATTTATATGTTCACTCTTATTTGTAACCTAATTATATTCTCTTTAATAACTCTTTTGTGGGTAGCGTAATAATTTATAAGTTCCATGCTTGTAGCGCTATAATAAATAAATAATCGCACACACACTGATAGATACACAGCCGCTCCGTGGATGGTCACTTTCCACGGTTGCTGAATGAGTTGACAGCTTAGGTCACGCAAAATCCGTTTTTAATTAATGAGTATTTCATTTGTGTGCATCGCCCTGCTAGGCGAATTAATTAGCGAGCATCAATTTGCCCTACCCACTGCAAGCTCACAGCCAGCCAGATGACACCTTGACAGTCAAGGAGCAGACCAATAAACCACCGACCAAGCGACCCAGCAACCCACTGACTTAGCTAAACAGCGACCCATCGAGCCGCAGCTCATTTCAATTACTGAACTTCAATTGGGCCCAAGTCCCAAGCGATGAGGTCCTTCTACCACTCTCTCCTTCTTTTCTATCTCATGTTCTATATCTCTCTCTCTCTCTCTCTCTCGCTCTAGCCTCACTGACAATTTCTTTGAATTGCCGCTGTTTTTCTTACTAAGCAATCCACCAGTTCTTTGAGCCACAAGCCGCAAGCCCATTGCTGCACATGGTGGCTATTAAGCGGCAAAAGGCATTTTAATTTTAACGCTAATCACATAAGCAGTTAGTGACCTCATGCTCAACCCTCGACGTACCCTCAGCACGTACCCAGACCAGCCAGTGACCTAACCTAGGAGAGCAAATCTTGTGACCCACTTAAGTGTTGGCCCTTTGTAGATTGAGCAAGGCAAAAATGCGTGTACAAGCATAGCATAAATATTATCTTTTTAAACCCTTTTCAAAAAAATTGGTTAAAGACGACTGTTGATTTCAACCAGGGCCAGGAAACAGAAAGCATTCCCAACTCAACAGAATTTATGTACTTTTTGCTATAAAGTTTGAGTTTGCTTATCGATAGCTTCCATAGTTTTCCTAATATCGATAGCAATCGATATCCGATTGCAATAACAGACACAATTGGATTATTATATATTATTACTGTATTACAGTGGCCCGGCATACCTTGTTAAGCATACGAACTTTCATACGAGAACTCATGTTTTAACTAATTGCTTTTTATTTAGTTATAATACCCTCTGCTCGAATAGAATAAGATATTTATTAATTGGTATGTAGTTTGACTTCATGTGCGGCTTAATATCGAGTCCATTGAGAGCTCCCACCGGTCGTTTCTTACGCTGATTGCAGATGTACATAATTGTGAACATGCTTATTGGTTGCCATGCGAACATAACAAATATATATGTATCTAACCAATTACAATTGTCCAGGCTGCTGTTTTGTATACCCTCACCTTACTCGTGCGTCTTGTGTCTGGTGGCAAGTTCGTCGACCAAGAATATTCCAAAGAGGTCAAAGCTCCACAACACAAAAACATATGCACATACATAGATAGTTAAATAGTAGCCCCCAGCATGTCTGAATACTCATTCGATGGCTGGGAATTGGGAAACATATTAAATATTTAAGCATGAAATACAAAAATGTCAATTTCATGTATTTACAAACGAAATTCAAGTGATTTCAAGATGCCAAAGTTTTAATACACTTACAATCTTTTGAGACATGGTAGTCTTGTTAAAGAACAACAGAGAACACAACAACCGAAATTCGGAGGTATATTTCCCATGTTAGCTTATAAAGATATTATAATTAGCCTGGGATTCTATTTGATTCAACTGTCTAAGACATTATGAAAATAAAAATCGAAAAAAAATACTTTTTTGTTTACTCATCCACAGATAGTAGAGAACACCTTTGGTTTGATCGAAAATATTCGATTTCAGAGACTTAAAAATAATATATTATTATTATCATAGATGCATTCGAACTTAGCAAATTAACAAACTTATTTACGGCTCCACGAATTCTTATTAAATTTGAGTATCTTGTGTTTTAATTTTAAAGGGTATTGAGCCCTTCTGGATAGCAGCCGTCTGAGCATTGGTCACACGCCACAATCCAATCGCGACGTTCCACATGCCACATGCCACAAGTACTAACTGATGCTGATGAGGGTATGTGTCGGTCCCTGTTCATGCTGCTGGACCACTGCTTGTGTCGTTGCCAGCTTCCATTGAAGTTTGCAATTCAAATTGATACACTCCTATGCTGTGGCATGCATGAATTGCTCATCTGAATTTCGGCTCGGCAAATTGCCAATTTCTAACCAGAGACGCCTGAAAGTATGCAGCACATTTGGAACATCAACAGTTCGCTTCTCGTCTCTAAAAATCATTTCATTTGAACGATAATTTTTTGTACTCCTCAATGTTGGGCATTTAGAATCATCATCGCTCATACAACACACATTCAAAATGTACATTAAAAAATAAAATAAAAAGCGCAAAAATTAAAACAAAACTTTAATTGAAAAGGCTAATCCTAATTATCGATCCCTTGATTCACTAAGCTGTTAGCATAATTAGATGGCATATGCCTTTATGCTGAGAACTTTTCTAAATTTTTAATGCATATAATATGTTGACGTTGTTTGCTTACCAAAGGACATGTTGTCCCTTGATTCCATTCTTGGTAAACAGCAGGAAAATGGCGTGGCCCCAAATGTACCCAACCCAACTCACAACCGGCTTACACCAATGTTATATCCGGGCCTGCTCAGATTTTTAGCTTCATTGTTGTAGCCCTTTAAAGCGTTTCGAAGTAGGAATTGTAAGCTTGAACTGTGTTTGTGCATGTGTAATTTATCAGCTATCGTCGTCCTGTATTGATTGGCTTTTCGTAATCAATTTTTGTTAGTGTAGCTTTTCGCTGCCTTATTAGCATAGAGTGCTTGCCCCTCCGCTGCATGCCACCTCAATATACGCATAACAGGCATAACCAGAAATGAGAAGCTCCTACTCATTTTTCTTGTCAACAATATAATGAAATATTCTTTAAATTATTAATTTCGATGAAAACAGTGCATGTAAATACACAAATTGTCGCAAATTTTTCTCATCATATATGTATTTGCATACATATATGGCAGGTGTTGTTGTAGTTGAGAGTTGTATTTGTGTTTGAAATCAGAAATTTTGTTCTGATTTAAATCATATTTAAGTAATTTTTTAAGCAACAAGTATGTCCTTATTTGTTCATGCTGCTTGTGGGCTTTTAAAAGTATGATAACAAAATATATACCTATTCCAGATTACTAGTAAGTAAAGATATTGGAAATTGTTAATCAAATATTTGCCATTTGCAAGACTCAACACATGCTTAAAATATGCCAGTTGCTGCAGAAGATATTGATTTACGCTTTAACAGTAAATATGTATAGATAAAATGGTTTACGAATGGTAATTGAACACGATATTGTATTTCCACATCCCGCTTAAGGAACTAAGTCTTGGCTTCGAGAGTACGATATTAAAATATATATTTTATTAAGGGCAATTAAATTAGCTTTCCAAAAAGTATAAGCTTCTATGTACAGTCACGCCCTAAACGCCCTAAAAAGTCTCTGAAAGTACTACCACCAGAAATATTCTCAATGTACATATTAATAGAAATTTGGGTTGGATGTGTGTACTAATGTATATAAAGTCGCCACCTTTTATTGCGTCCCATATTTCACGTACATGAGCAGAGGTGAAGCCATACAAGATAAATAATATATATATTAACTGTCTCAAATTTAATGTAACATGATGTTGTAACGGGTTCCGTAGTTGTTTATAAAGGCTTGCTGGTAGTGGATACATTAGCAGCACAGACGAGGTCCCATGTGCGTCAGTGGCCGCATTTGGCTTAAGGCATCGGAATTTGTTCTTAACGCCAAATCGAAGAACTGTATACAAGTCCTTTGTGGAAGAACGAGAGACACTCAAAAGCCGTAAATTTGTCGGCCTCTATGGCCTTGTGGGCCCTTTCCAGCCATTATCTCTTTGCCTTTGTCTCTGCCACAGTCTGTCTGCCATTTGCCGTCTCTGTTGCACGCATAAATTGCCAAAATTTTAATTTTCCACTAGATTTGCGTGGATTTTTGGCACGTGTTTTGTTTGCTCTGTGTCTTTTTGACTTTGCTTTGATTTTTACAATCAACTCTGTGTGAATGCACATTTCTGTGGGTGTGTATGGGGCTTATGTGTGTGTGTGTGTGTGGTGTGCGTCTATTGTGCTGCTCTGCTCTCGATAAAGTATGTGAAATTCATGGGCAACAGCTTTCCCGAGAATTCTTTTATCTTTTATTGGTGTGCTCATTGTGCAAATGCTGGTTGCATTCGCATTGTTATTGACTTCGTTCGTGCCATTTCATCAACTTTCAAGTCTCCCAAGTGGAATAAAAACTAGATTGAAATGAATTTTGCTTGAAGGTCGCTTTCTCTCTGCTGTGCTCTGACAATGCGCAGTAATTTCTTGCGCAACCTCCTTAGCAAAGAGCAGCAAGCACGAAAGAACAAAATGTTTTACTAAATGTACGCTTCAAGTATTAAGTTGGATGCAATTTAATTAAAATTACCCAACTTATTTCAACCGATGTCTCTCCGAATCATGACATAAATTGTAGTTTATATCTGTCTATTTCAATTGTCGAAAGAAACAAGTTTAGAATTCCCTAATCAGGCATTTAATAGCAAAATTTATATATTATTTGTTGCATTGGAGAAAAACCAGAAAATGATTTCTTAATGATAGAAATAGAAGACTCAGACAGAGTACTCGAAAAGGTTCATGCGAACAATAATTAGTTGTAGAACTTTCAAGAGAAGGTGGAAAGAAAAAACGGAAAGGTTTAGAGGGAAAATGCAGAAAATGCTTGCGTATGCCGATAGTAATGAGATCAATATGAGAATACTATTGGGTATTGGGATTTCTTATCCGATTTTTATGAAATTTTTATTTGATCAAGAATCAAAGGCCCTGCCTTTACAAATGTGGCCTTTATTGAAATCGATTTATATCGATATTCTCGAAACGGGTGGAATTGTCGATATACATATATAAATAAATAATACACGACGAGCATGGCTAGGCCGACTTGGCAGGTTGTGCTCCTCCTGGCAATTACATACTTTGGCACAACTTCATCATACCATTTCTACCCATTTATAATGTGTTCAGGGTATAAAAAGGGACTTGGTCGTTCGCGATTTGATTAATTTGGAGGTTCTGCCAAATGGCATGAAGCGCCCCTGCAATGGTCCAAGAGCGCGGAAAAACTCAAACTTTTTCATGATTTATGAGTGTGATCAAAAGACGTCAGCGCAAAACGTGCAAAGTCCAAAATTAAAGTCACACTGTCAAACACGAACCCATACAGTTGAGCTCCATAAGCATCTTACTTTTAGACACCTCCTGCATCCCCCTTCTCCCCACTCTCTTTCTCTCTCCCTCTTCTTTTGCATATGACACTTGAATTGCTTTTTTCCGCCTTTCGGCATTTGCAAAATTTTTATATTACCGCAAAATTAAATTAAATTTTGCTTAAAGTTGCCTGCGAGTTGGCTGCATCTTGATTAATTGTTTGGTTAATTGTGCGACAATGGCTCGCTGACATGTTTTTCTCAAACTTCCGTTTGTCCCGAGCGATGAGTGACGGATGGGGTGAGGCATGTGGCGTGTGGCATACGTGAATATGGATGTGAACTAATTACAGTCTCAGTTTGATCGTTGAGTTGGTGGCACAAATTAAACACGCACTGCACTGTAATCAAAACGATGGATGCTGGCCTGTTCCTTGATGCCATAGACATCCTGCTGCTTTTCCTGCTGCTTCACCACCACCTCCAAAATCTGGACACCTCCCTGTGTAAGTTCTAAATTGATGTGCAAATATGCAAACTGCGTGCGCATTGTAGAAGTTAGAAGCACGCAACAGGGTTCTGGTTGACGGGTGGCTGGGTGTCCTCTGTGGCCGAGACCAGCCTCGAAGGGCATTAACATTCGCTAGGCTGCCTGATGTACGTGCATGTTTCGCTCGTCCAAAGGAATCCGTTAGCAGCTTGCACGACAGGCAGGCAGCCAGCTAGACAGGTATTGGGCTTATAGCTTATTTAATTACAAAATTATATATCCACATTACAGTCTGTCCGATTTCGCTCTCTGAATCTTTATTAATGCAAAATAGACAAATTGAAGTTTAAAAGTAAAAGTTTTACTTTCAGAAATTGTTAATGTTTTTATACTACACTTAAAGGTAAGCACCGCAGCTAAAAATACAAATCGATTCTTCTTTACTTTCCTTAATATTATAACAATAAATACCTAAAATTCACTTTGAATATTTTACATAATAATTAAACTTTACTTCGTAATTAACTCTTGGGAAAAAGTATATTTTAGTGAAAAGAATAAATTGGATGAATAAGGTGATCAAAAATACCAGCTTCAACATTTTATAAGTCATGACATCTTCTTATCACGCACGCCCAATATCTCTACCACTTGTTATGCGCTGTTGTATTTCCTGTTGGTTTATTTATATATGTTGTGTGTCACTCTTGCTATGCCATTGGTCGTATAACATCGCGAAGGGAGACAGAACTGAACAAAAAAACTTCATGTGTCACAGTCATGTCCCTCATTTGCAAGAGATATAGTTGACAAGGCGTGTTGTTCACAAAGTTAAAAATAAAAAGGAACACTATTATTGGTGTGCCGATGTCTAGATACGTTTATAATATCCTATTAAGAGTATTAAAATACGCTGTTGTTTTTCGACATACATTTTCCATGGCAGCTTTACATCTTCCACGTCGGTTATCCCATAATATATATAAAAGCATCTATACCACCAATAATTTAAATTTAAGCTTGTCCTGAAAATTGAAAAGCAGGGGAATTGGAAAACGTCTTCACCATAAAACCATTCTCGTTATATTATGTCAAATAAGTGACAAAATATTCACATATACTCAAACATGGCCAATGTATACACTCGTATAATTGTGTATGTGTGTGTGTGTGTGTATTTGTATTATGAAAACAAATGGCAGGCACTGTGGCGTCGGCTTCGTACTTTTGCTCTGCGCTTTTCTCAATGATACGAGTTTAATTGCACAAAAGCCGTAAAAATTTGATTAACTGCTATTGAGGTTACAAGGGACACAGGCAAACGAAGAGCACCAAAACGTTGTTATACCCTGGAGCGATGACGATACCTAACAGGAGACAGGAGACAACAGACATAAGGAGGCATTAGCTCTTGTAGCCTTAGGTCAAGAAAAAGATGTTAATATATTTATGTGAGAGTCTTCAATGAATTAACACAAAATAATTAATGTAACCACTTCTTGCGGCAAAACAAGAGCAATCATAAACATTACTTTATTTTCAATTAAATTCTTTAGACGTCGTTTAACTTGACAGCTCTCAGCGAAGACTGACAGTACAATATTCCCTCCAACTTAAGAGACGAATATATATAAATAATATGCAGGAAAGAACAGTGCAAAATTGTTCTCCTGTTCTCCTACTATTCCCAATCCTACGCTTATATACACCTTTAGCCTTCGTAAGCGGTACTTTTCTGTCAGCCGCACCACCAAAAATGCAGGCTTTCCTACCTATTCAACATTTACTTTTCTGTAGCATTTCTGTGAACTGCAATTCCATTCATGGCAAATCGTTTATATGAAACGGGTTTACCACTTATGTACTCAACGAAGCGTGCATTAAGAGTTTTTAAGTAGTTGACTAACCATTAAATATAATTAGTTGATTTTCTTATTCAACTGACTTAGCGCAAGAAAATAATGTCTTGTAATACTTATAATATAGACAATTTAAGTCCCCCTTAAATTGAATTATTAATTCTTATGAATTGTTCTCATATTATTATGGATTTATTCCAAATTTCATATTACTTATACTACCCGCTGCAAGGGTGTTGTGAAACGCATTACGAATTCATTAGCAAAGTCATTAAGGAATGCGTTATTCAACAAGCATTTAATGAGTCAAATATCTCGCAACAATATTAAAAGCTTCTCAAAAGCGTTACAGTTATTAAGTCGACAGCCCGAAATGCAAATGAGATGTGCGAATGTATCGCTAACGTTGGATAACAGGAGGAGGATGAAGGCCGAAGTTTGCCATCAAGAGCCTGACAAGGGAGGTGATAAGCAACACAGCTATGTAAGATTTTAGGCTAATTAACATACAGACACGATGTACGTGTAAAAAGTTCGCTTTGAGCTTCAAATTAAGCAGAATTCTACAACACTTTTTTGTTGTGTTAAAGGTGTACAGGCAATTTTCATAGCAACTAATTCCATTGATGACCCAATCGAGCAGATACCTCGGCACATGCACTGATCATCGCTGGCCCCTCCATTGCCATTGCTGTGAAATCACTTTCGCTTATACACATAAGTCGAGGAAACGGAAGATGCTTTGGCGATGCTCCGCACAAAAGACAAATTGACAAAGGATGGCTCCGTCTCAGAGTACACAAGACTGCATGCTGTTACATGCTACATGCCATCATAAGTGGCACACGGCTGACGGAACTGCGTGTGTGTCACGAACTGAAAATCGAAATTTATCACGCATTAGCCGTGCCGTTACCTTAAGAATGTACGCTCACAGAAACCCCACCACATTAAATTTCCGGCGACATGCGGCGCCAATTACCTTGTATAAATCATGAGTAGCTCTCATAATTTATTCCCTTTGATCTTTTAATATTGTTTTTCTTCGGGCATCTGCAGTTAATCCATATCAATATTTTACATATTGAACCTACTGCGTAAATATGACTAATTCTAATATTTATATTATTTTGTCTTTGCTAGACTGCACTTAAATATCTTAACTGTTTCTGAACTGAAGCTATCAGTTGACTGTTCTTGTAAAATTCTCACTGGAATTGCAATCCATAGAAATTTGTAATCTAATCAATTTTTCTTACATTATAATCAAAAAATTAAAAGTTTGAATATTAAAGTTTAAATTATAAGATTTTTGGACAACCCAATCAAAGTAATGTTTCTGATTTTCTACACCCAACAAAAAAGACTCTGAAACATCCGTCTGTATATATTCTGATTATTCAAAATAATATATTACTATCCAAATGCAATCATCAGCGTGTGTTTGTGCATGTGTGTGTGATGGCTGTGTCGCTGTGTGAAATTTGTCACTAATGTCCCCAGGCCTCTTAATAATTGTATATTTGTATAGCTTTTGACGTTTATACTAATCCCTAGATTTAAAGAAATTGGAAACTCACCTTATTTGTCAGGATAATAGATGGGTTTTTTCCTAATTCCAGTGTAAATTTTTCTAAAATGTAGACAACATGTTTCTCATTTCCTGGGTGTTTTTACGTGTTTATACAGAACTCTAATATTAGCTTTTTGTTACTGACGTATTTGTTAAGATATCACATTCACAAAAACATTTTGGGTAGTTTATAAATTCATATAATTTAAGTAGAAAAAGAACTTATCACAGTACAGCATCACTTATTCTGCAATTCAAAAACGATTTTCTAAAAAGAAGTATTTGCATGGTATTAATAGTATTAAAAAAATGTTCTATAAATAAAAAACAATGAAATCTTAAAGGCAAATGTCTATTAATGATATAGTGCCCAAATTTCATCAAGACGGATAAGAAACACCAAATTTATAGTCGAAAATGTATTCTGATTTTGATCTCATAACTACAAGCATTGTCTGTACGCATAAATATGCTCGTGTATGCGCGTGAAAAGGGGACGGCATGATAATTGATAAATATGTATATATGTACATATATTCTGCAGCTCCCCAAAATCAACGACATATATACACACGTACATTTGTATGCATGTGTGATTTTAATCGCCTTTAAAAGCATGCGAAACGCAACTGTGATTGATGCCCACATGATTGCATAAGAAAGGAAGTGAGACCCATCAACGGTATCGCAACGGGCCAAAAATGGCCTAAGTGTGTCGACCTTGGTTGGCAACCGTTAAAACTAACCTAACCTAATAACATGAGATGCAATGGTTTTTTTCAGTACCTGTGCTGGCCATAGGAAATTAGAGCAATTCCACACCTAGTTAGATTTGATGGAGCAAAGATTTTAAAAGGGAAATATGTCAATAAAATTAGAATAATATGTATTTAACAACTGGGTTCGGGGTACTACGTAGTCAAACTCACTCGACTTCAACATTCTTACTTGTTTTTCTGAGTGTACGTCAGGTTGCATTGCAGCGCATTGCAAGATGCCAATTCCGCCATCCTCCGGATTCAACACTCAACTTTCAACTTTGTTTGTTGTCTGCCACTCTGCGTTGAGTTTTAAATGTATCATCAGTCATTAGCTCACTTCTTTCACCGTTCACCGTTCAACTTTTCTCATTTCTTATGTAACCGCCGACAGCTACCATCGACCAAGGCGTACCATCGTTAAGACTTTTGTGAATAAAAGAAAAACTTTACGTAGACTACATATTTTTTGATATCCCCGTTTTCTACGCTTGATTTTACGTATGTATTTACCATAAGGCTTAATTAAAAAAACTAAAATGAATATAAAGAAATCTATTTGCAAATCCATAGTTTCTCTTTAAACAGCATGTATGTAATTGTTTTGTATAACTTGGTAATTGGAAAATACAAAATTGTCTGTTGGTTTGCAAACAATGAGTTCCTAAAAATGTTATGTGCTAGCATGTTCATTGAGGGCAAACATTTTCAAAATACATGTACTCGAATTTAATAAACAAAAAACTAATTATAATTGTATCCCAGTTGTGTACTTAGGCGGTTTGAAAAGCACACACAAAAAGTACATGAGCGTAGCTGTGGGCAAAACAAAAATCAAAATAAAAGTAATAAAAGAAAATAAAATAACTGCTCGCATCTATAATTGTTTTCTTTGTTGTTGTGCTTAGTGCTCGTGTGTGTGTGTGTGGGTGTTTGTGGGTATGTGTGCTGTTGTTTTAAACAAATGGCTCAAATCAATTAAACTCAAGTGAACTTCTGCCATTTTGCGTTCCCATCGCAGGGGGCCCGGGCTGGGCTAGCACTTGGGTTCATTAGCAAAAGACTCATGAATAATGCCTGAACACTTAATTGAAAGCAGGCCGGCCATCCTGTTTATTTGTGTGTGTCTAGGGATGCTTCGATTACTTGTTAATCATTCGCATTTAAATTTCGAGTAAAACATTTTATAACCATCCCCGCAGTCCGCTTCTCCTCCAGCCACCAAATCCAACCTCATACCCAATGCAAATACCCACTCACCCAGTCCCAGTCCCAGTCCCAGTCCCAGGCCCAGTCACGGTCTCAGCCCCCTCTCCATCTGCCTATGCGACATTCGACAACAAATGTCTTTCATTTACGCGTAATAAAAGCGAAATCCCCGCTGAATATTGGCCACAGGGTGGCTCTGTTTACGTGGTCTTTAATTTCCACAATTTGTTGTCGTTGTTCCAGTGGAGAAACCTTAGTAGTAAACACCGTAACTTTCCCAAAACGAATTTTACTACGTTGCCCATCACTTTTGATACTCACCAAAAATTCTCAAAGCAAATCAAATTTAAGGCCAGCCAACTCTTAAGGCTGTTCAGTATTAATTTTGTACATTATAATCGATGGCTTTAAGTATTGATGATTTAGAGTCTTGTGATATTCACAGGATGTCTCATGTTATGTGGTTATTATTTCTTGTTATTCACATTGTTTTAACCAGTAACCAGTAAAATGTTAAACAAAAAGAACATTAAATTTATTTTAATTATAAAACTAATTCAAAACATAAGCTAGCTGCAGCCAAATAATTAAATGAATAAATTAATAAATATATACATCCATAACCATACATTTTATTTGAAACTAATCAGAAAATCTTTCTTAGCAACAAATTTATATTTATTAAACGAATGTGGCAATTTCATCATAGAGCATCTCGGGTCTCGACTATAATACTCCTACTTGGAGTTTTTCCTTTCTCGTTTAAATATTTTGTACTTTACGGCCACACTCAGCCGTCATACGAGATTCTCGATTTACGCGTTGGTTCTGGCAAATTGGGGTGACTGTTTATGGGAATACGTGTATAAGCCATGCATGATGAAGCACTCTTACATGGGGTAAAAACATATAGAAATAAAATGGCAACAGCAGAATTCATTAATTATGCTTACATTTCCTGACACTCTTTAAAAATACAGCCAAGTGGAGCATAATACAAGCTTTACATAATCATTTAATTCAGATTCAAAAATGCATATGCCATTTCTGAACCCTTTGCTCCATATAGATCATTCGCTATTCACAATGGCTTATTTTCGTATTTTCTTTGGAAGTCTCCCAAAATACAAGTTAAATTAATGACATTTACATTTGAAATAATTACCTTTTTCCTTTTAATTTTGGTGACTCTATTTCCAAAAAACTGTCATTGCCAAGAAATGTTCTTATCAGTATTGGGAAAAGGTTCTTGGTAATCTGACTTCAAAGCTTGTTAACTTTAGCTCTTAAATTGTAGGCGGTTAACCTTAACATATATATATACATATATATAAATATATATATATACAAGCAAAATTATAAGATAATGAACGGATAAATGCCATCTTTTTTCTTATGCCTTCTTATTTTGTCATGAAGTGCGGTACTTTTTCAAGACGTATAATTCGTGAAATGATTTTTTGAATCGATTCTTGCTACTTGGAATGAGATATGAGTGTGTATTAATATTGCTAGGTAGGCTATACATTTAGAGTCTACACAGCTAGTCTCGTAAGTTTCATTCCCTTCACCAATACGACAAAAGCACACAACTTATCGAAATTTTTAAGAAAACTTAGCTAGCACATAAATTGTAAATAAACGATTCGCGACTTTCTTTGAATTTGACGAACCAGTGAATGCACCCGTTTACAAAAGGTGGAACAACATGACCTCAGGCATTAAAGTTTCCATGGAGTGCAATGGCATTTTCGAGCAGATACACAAATTCAAGCAGCATCGCTATGTGATCCTTGCCATAAAAGAGGAGAGTGAGATCAACATTGAGATTGTGGGTCGCCGTGATGCGGCTATGATGATTTTCTAGTTGATTTACGGAAGGGGGCCGGAAGAGTGCCGCTATGCTGTCTATGACTATGCATATCATCATCAGTGCCAGGGCGCCTCCTCCACTTGCTTAAAGGAGAAGATCTTTGTGATGCTCTGGTGCCCAGTCAAGCCAAGATTAAGGACAAGATGCTCTACTCGACCTCATTTGCTGCACTTAAACAGCAGCTGATTGGCGTGCATAAATATATACAGGCTACCGAATTGGACGAAGCCAGTCGCGAGTGTGTCGAGAAGCAGCTTCGCGTGCTTGACCGCAATTGAGTGAGAACTCCAACAATGACAACTTCAAGAGCAACAAGCCACCGAAATTCAAATGCATAAAATGTAACTATCCTTAATTGTATTATTTATTTGTGTTACCCATAAAGTTTGCAACGCTTCAAATCGGATGTCTGCGCAGCCTAAGCCTTCTTCTATTGAACCGTTGTCCATGAGCCAATATGTGCCACATCTGAAACCGAATCCACTTTATTTGATCTTCCACGAGTCTAATAAGCCCATTTAACATTTGGCTATGTGGTCATTGATTCGGCTCCTTGACATTTGGCAAACACTGCAGACGAATATAATTGTCCAGTGGTAAATGTATTTAGTTTTGACCCGCATATTGCGACAACACTTGTCGTCCCGGCGGTATGCCCAAAAATAATTTCTGCTAGCGACGACCTCTGCATTGTCGCTGGGGAGATAGGCAAAAGTTTTGCCATTGAGACTTTTTATCTCATTCACAAATCATGAGAGCAGCGCCCACTTCGTCGAGCGCTAGAGTCTTCCATTTCATTTGGCAGAACAATAGAATTAATCAAATTGATAATAGGCACGTCGCCTGCTCAAATTGAGAATAGGAAAATTATTTTCAGAAATGTTATTTTTTCTTGTTGCTGTGTGTAAGTTAAAGGAATGTGAAAAGAACTGCCTGATTGGCGTACACGAATAACAGTTCGTTTGCAAAGGCATGTGTTCTGTATATCCTATCCACCAACACTCAACGTCAATATCAAAATATATTCATCAAACTTCGATGCCAGGCAACAGTTACTGTGCTACTTGCGAGACTTAAAACGAAAGCCAACAATCAGAACTCACAGCATGAATAAAGACCACACATGAAAAATACTCAGAATCTACAAAGATTTGCGAAAGGATGTTGGCCATAAGCTTGGCATCCCTTATACGTATGTATATGCAATATGTTAAAGCGTAAATACACAGCAAATACAAACAACCTGACACAGAATGCACACGCCCACAAGCCCCATACATACTCTCACACCCACCCAAATAATGTTGAATATAAAAATCAAAGCGAACCAAAAAAGGGCAAAGAGCATACAAAACACGTGCCGAAAAGCCACGCAAATCTAGTGGAAAATTAAAATGTAGCCAATTTATTTGTGCAACAGACACGGCACACGGTGGTACACGGTGACAAAGACAGAGACAAAAAAAAATGCAAAAAAATAAAAAATAAAGCAAACAATAAAATAATTGAACATGGTACGCTTCTGCCTAAAATAGAAATATCGCAGTATAAACAAATGACATCAACAACTTGGTTTGATCTATACTTAAATTTAGCTAGATGAATCGAACAACTAATATTTAAAATGCAAGAGTTTCACAATCTTGTGTCATATATATCTATATTTCATTTTGGGTATTTTTCTTTCATGTCTAATCCAAGTCAACACTAAAATTCGTTTCGTACTTTGGCGAAAGCAACTTTAATTATAAGTTTGCCTTGATTAATATTACACAGGTATCGCAGCTGCTAGAGTTTGTTACTTTCATTTGTGGGTTTCTAAACAAATTGCACTGGCACAAAGCAAGCGCAGGCCGAACTTTTAGTTAGTCAAGAACGAATCATGAGATTGCTCTAAAAAAGAAAAAAGAAGCACGGTTGGAGGGAGAGGAAGCGAGAACATTACTCACTGATGCATGGGTCTCAAGTGCGACGTCCACTCAGCTCGTGTCCATCACTCCAGAGCACTCAAATTATTTGCACTGTCAGCAACGCCAAAGAAATGCAATGCATCGTTTCATCATAGAGCCTGGCCAAGGAAGAACAATTGAAAGTATTTACATACCAAGTGAAAGTTGAAACTGCACAATACAGAAACGAAACTCTGCCTCTGAGCAGCAAGAGGAAAAAGCTGGGTGTAGTTCAAAATATTCAGGTAGAATCACAGTCATTATTTGTCGCAGAAAGTGCATAGAAAATAAAGTGCAATAGTGAGTAACGAATACGCGTGGACTTTTCTGCTCTCTCTTATTATTCATGTTCATTCTTATTTTAATATTCACCATCGTTATCGAAATATGGAATTTTTATTAAGGCTCTTCCTATGAGCAGATAATTAACTTACAAAAAAATACTTTCAGGCTCTTACGCAAAATAAGATTATAATAACGAAAGCATGTAAGTATACTATTACTTCAATGGACTCAAAATACCCATCAGATTTTAATTAAAAGATATTATAATAATACATAATAAATATTACATAACATATAATACATATACAGCATATATTTATACTGGCGGAACGTCACACAAGAGTTACCCTATTTAATCAGATGTGATCTTATAAATGACCAATTATAGTTATTTTTATTTGTTCTTACTAGTGCTTGCATCTCGATACAGATAAGGCTTTATTATTATTCGCCATTGCCATACTCACAATAAGATATTCCAAAAAATATTACCAAGCATATGTTCATACGATGAATTGCAAGCTATGAAATTAAATCCCAACTAATAAGTAACTTATTTCCAAAAATATTTATTTTAAATAAAACTTAATTAAATATTCTTGTGGAGTGGACTCGTTACGGTATGGAGTCCATTTATTTATTTTCCACACAATTTCCAGATGCGCGCTGATTAGAAATCATTTCTCGTGAGCAGCTGAGTTGCTTGGTAGAAGAGTGATCGAAGGCCATTGAAGTTGGCTGCACTTGCAGTTCGATTGCACTTCGATTGGAATGGGCGTTGCCACCTGCACCAATAAGGCCTGCCAACTGGTTGTCAATCAGAGAGATGCAGATCAGCTGCTCATTAAGTCACCGCCGAATTTTAATTTGTCATTTTATTTTAATAAATGAATAAATAAAATTAATATTATTTTGACACTCCATTCTTTTATAAGGCATATCCTCACAAGAGAATTGTGAGGAATTGTTCATGGTCGGACTTAAATTGAAATTCACTATACGTGAAACAAGAATGAATTCCATTCGGCTCGACGAAATGAGCATTATGAATTATGGATATGCAATTCAATTTTGTTAGTTTCTGCCTGATGAAGACAACATACGCGAATACTTGCAATACTTTCAGTAAAACACTTGAACAAATATAAGCTCGATTTCAGCAGCCACTGCATCTCCCCAAGGGGCGATGTTTACTCAAGTTGTTTATGTTTACCTATAGTTGCTTTCAATAGATTTTGCAGGCAATGTAATCTTTGAAATCAGTTTGTGTAAACAGCTAGATAGACAACCCTCTGAACGTAAAGAGAATCATGAGTAAAAATAGTCTAAATATATACTATACATATATATGCTATGCAAACGCAATGCGGCACACGTAAGTTGTTAAACAGACTGAGTACGCATCGATAACATTTTTGTCCGCGGTCCCGAGTAGTAAACTTTGTGCAAAGTCACAAGCATCGCCACTAATTGAATGGGCTCCATTTGTGGCTGAGCGATAGAGCGAGAAAGAATAGGAGAATGTGACAAAGTTGTAAGCTTGGTAATTTGGTATTTTATCTGCATATAAAATGAATTTTATGACAGACGGGACACAGTAAGGGAGTCCTACTTGAATACCGCTCGACTTCATGGTCAGGGGGAGGTGGGGGCTTTCGTCATAAATCAGCCAAAGTATTTATTGGATATTAGCTCATCTAATCGCCTAGGCTTTTTGGTTTCTGCCTTCTGCCAGCTTGCTAGTCGAAGTGGCCACGTGCCAATAATTTGCTAGTTGATTGCCACTGCTTTTGACAAAAGGTAATTAATGTATTTTGTGGTTCGTTGGCGAATGTTTCTGTTGCCACTTCCAGTATTATAAGTTTGCGTGATATTTAGTAACGGCCTGCTTGCAGAATTTCTAGGAGTCTTCGAATTTGGTCCAACCATAAATTCCGCTGGTCGAAATCAATGCAATAACTTTAGCATAAGATAAACAATTTTCGTTGAGATACATCAAAAATATTTAATTTAACTAGGTTCTACCCAATAATGGAGCGTAGCTGTTTCCCTCTCATTTGAGTTATATTTTAATTTTAAGAGGCGGTTCTTTAAATACAATCTTGTTGTTAAGACGTAATTAGGGATATGGTGAATGTCCATTACGTGTGGTTGAAATATACAACAATTGAGTGTGTCTGATTGCTTAATTTTATTGCAGTTATCAGTAATAATAAAATCAAAACTTCAATTCTGTGTACATTTTTTTTCAATTCAATCCAATTTATTTTAATTTTTTTAGTTTAATAAAATGATGTATCGTAAGGAATGTTCATGTGACATTTGATCCTTCACCTTTGTCACGCATACGCACAAGTGACCCTGAAAAGTGCAGTTCAACTTATTCAATTTAATGTACCTCTAACTGAATCCGTAAAAATGTTCGAATATGATCCGAAATGTCTAAATTGAAAACATTTGCACCATCAGCTTTGTTAACGCATACTTCGTGAAATACTTCTGCTGCAAACAACGATAGCCATACAGAATTGCATTCAATATGTGTTTCCGAGAATTGTTGTCGAAAAGGAATTTGCTGGAAATGCGACAACAAGCTACCAGCTGGAAAGCATATGTTTGTACTCTGATACCTGATACTCTGTCTATATGAATGCAACTTTTTTCGACACCCTTTGAAATAGAGACTTGAAAATCGGAACATATACTTGTCTGTGCCCGCGTGTTGCTACGTCCACTAGGAGGCTAGGAAATCGATAATGCCACACATCTCCCATTTGAATTGGCCACACCCTCACCTGCGCCCATAATCATAGCCGATACTTCGGAAAGTGTAAGTCGATAAATCCGAATATCTTCCACAATTTTAAAGATAGAGTCACCAAACGTAGAAGGCAGATTACTTGGAACTTTCTCTAAAAAAAATGTTCAGCCACGCCCACTACTGCCTCCAAAATTCACAAAAGCTTATATCTATCGCAATTTTAAAGGCAAACTTGGAGGATAGATTACTAGGAACCTTCTTCGAAGATCGGTATTTATTGGCTACACCCACCCTTTTCGTACACCTGTTATGATGGTATGACTCATTGTTATCAGAGTATTTCGGTTAGGCTCGACTGAACGTTCTCTCTTGTTGTTAACTGCACGAGAGGGTATCAATGTCGCTCAGTATTTATAGCATACATTGTGGATTAAATAGCTCGACCCAGCGAAAACCTATTGCACAGTGATTTCACATTCCAGCTACATATGCTTGTTATTTTGAATGGAAGAGTTAAGCTGGACAACTACAACTACAACACAACATGCAGCCAAGCATAATATATACCAACTATCATTTGTATCTATCATCGTATAGATGTGGCACGTAGTTTTCGCATATAAAAAAAAAACAAGAAAGGTAGAGGTGCCTCTTAAGCTTCCACTCACAGGAAGACAAACTTTGCATACCTAAAACAATGCTGTAAGACACGTTGAGAAATCGCGCTTCAGGCCAAACCAAGTATTTTGTAGTAGACAACTACGACTCATTCAACTTGAATACCCACATACAAAATTGAATTGTTTTGAAGACAACCACATATCAACGGTTGGCTAGCTAAATATTTTGTTTGGGTTGAAAGGTCATCCAAGCGTCTAAAAAAGCTGTCCCTTTATTTTCATTACGTATTCAGTGGCGCTTGAGGAAAATACGTGAAAATGCTGCTCTCGAGAGTGCCCGACTAGTTAAGACCCTGTAGACAGTTGTTCAGGTCAATTATATTTCCAAAAAAATATATATATACTTATATAATATATAATATCTTATGGCCTGTGTAATCGTGAAACTGTCTTTTGTAGTGTATTCCATAGAATCGAATTCCTCTAAATACCACATACAACGGAACCTCGGGTTCGGGATCTTTGATATCCACTTTCGGGATTGGGTTGGCTCACTGTGTCCGATATCTCTATTACATAATGTTTTTTATTATAGAGTCCCTACAGAAACTAAATCGGAAGTGCTAAACTTCGAAACGAACAAACCAAAACAGAAACGAAAGCATTGAATAACTAAATACTATTACGTGAGGGTTTTATTGCTGTTCAATAAAATTCGCGGAATCTGAGCTGGATATTGATCGTTGCCATCTACACCCATCCAACCATTAATTTCTGATGCGAGTTATACGAGATTTCGTAATAAAAACTGTATTTTCCATTATATCATTTCGGTAGGCCATACTAAAGATAATTACACCGACATTTTTAAAACGTTATAAGTTCTGAATTTTATTTTAGACTAAACTTCATGTTGGTTTTCTTGATTAGATTGATAAGATAGATTGTAGTCAATATATAATCTAATTTCGATCTTAATCTCTAAAATATATTTCACAGATATGAAGTTAAAAAACTTACATTATTAATTTCAAAAAGTCATTCCCTTCAATTAAATTTATTTGTTAAGGACTACAACCAAATATGTTATCTTTTTGTATTAACTATTTATACATACGAAAACAGAATGCAAAAAATTTTAATTGCCTTTTTTTATTATTGATAAATATTTTTCAATGATATATTATTATAATGAGTTTATATATTTATTTTATTCTAATTTTAGATAATTATAATCATATTAAGTATTAATTAAAAAGTTTATATTTAATATCAATAGAATATACTTTTATTGCCACGTATCAAGATTTATTTATAAGTCAATCGCCAAGCTTGAGGTTAGCGCCCACCATTGCGCAAGCGCCTGTAGCATCGGATAAGATGTAAGCTTATTTCGGATAAAGCTGCAAGCTTAGGATAGGCTGCAAACTTAGCTTTGGATATGCCTAGAGCTATATGTATGTATCTATGTAGGGAAGTGTATTTATTAGTGCATGTTTTTCTCAAACATATTATTTTTACCTTAGGGATTTGGGTGATAATCTTGTAAATGCTTGTATATATCAATGGGATTAAATTAATTGGAAAAATGATTGTGCTGGCAGAAAAATGTACAGCAAAATGTATGTTATAATATTCTTTTTTGCAAAGAATTTTACCAAAAAGTAATATAAAAAATGAGTTTTTATGACCTACATACATTTCGATGCGGTAAAAGGCATTTTGCTTGGGTTTTAAATGTTTTGTTTTTGTTCTTTTCACTGAAACTTGCTATTATTATTCCACAACACAAAAATAATTATGAGTTTGGTTGGTTTGGTTTTTTTTTACTCACATACATACATAATTGATAATTTTAATTATTTTGAATTTCTGCACATTGCTTTTCCTAGCATTGTTGTATTGCTTTTAATTCTTCTTTTTGTTGTATTTTAGGCATTTTTGATTTTTGTAACTTGTATTCGTGGGCTTTTAATATTTAATTTTTTGAAGAGCTTTTGAAATATTTTAACAAAACATTTTTTCCTTCTTGCTAAAGGTTGCACTGTGTAGCATATAACCTGGTATTTGACGGGCAGATGTTAATGTAGCCTATAAGAAGTGGTGCACGCGCTGGTTCCGGCTATGTGATCGGTAGTTGGTCGGGGTTCCTTAAAGTTTCTTGCGCTACGTGCTCGCTGTGCATAATACTAATTCAAAGATATCGCGTGCGGTTATAGTTCGAAGAAAATTACTGGGAAGGGGGAAAGAGAGGAAAAGGAATTTGATCCGATCTCATGAATATAATATGGAGGCGACACTCCTGGGCTTTCGTCGTTTGTGCTGCGCTGATGTAATTGCCACAGCAGATGCCCACCCTACCAAGATCATCAAGCACCTAAACATAATAATATTTGATGATCCCTAAAACAACGACTTCTTATTTCATCCTCTATTCAGTGTGCGTTGCCTGACTTCCAAAAGAAAAAAAGTTTAAATATTAATTTTAACAATATTCTAATAACAGTTATCCATTTATTTTAATTTTAGTCTATGGGGAATTAATTTTCGTTTTGTAACATCTAATATTTTAATATTGTGCATTAATCGAAAAGTGTAACTTTAAATTTACTTATATTTATTTCCTTTATATATTTATTTATTTATTTTATTTTCTTATATATTCGAATGTTTAATTTCCATTTGTGGGTTTATTCATTCATTTATTTTCGGCAGGCTCAATCGACAGCGACTTCGATATTAAAGTGCTAGCATACTTTTGGGCTGTGCTATAATTTCAATTAACATCTTATGAGCCCACTCAAAAGTCTTACGCTCATTGCAAGGGCAATCAAAGTTGAGTTGGTTTTTTTTTTCTTATCTATGATGTCTCTCTCGTCATAAAATTGAGAGAGTTTAGCACGTGCAATTTTACACTGCTTCACGTTTTAACACGCTTTAAAATCGATTGCTGCTTACCAACAATAAAATTTAAATAAAAAGCAAAGTTATGGATCAGATGCACTTACTTGATTATCCTCCACATCCAAAAGATCTTTTGTAGGCTGGGCATCTGATTGTCTTGAGGGGTAAATTGATTGTGGTTAAATTTAAAACAAAAAATTTAATGTTGGCGAGTGTTGTAATTTTTTTTCTCATTTCTTCACTTATTGTTTCATTTAATATAAATTGTTTGCACCAATTTGAATCCATGTTATTCATATTTTGATTTCACTTTAGATGGACTTGATAGTTTTAATATGGGGTTTTCTCTTAATTCTTTAATTAAAATTAAAATTAAAAAAATATTCACTACACTATCCAAATTTTGTGAGTTATAGTTATGCAAATTGTATGCATATATATCGGGTCTCTTAATGAATCGTCAGACACTCTGTAGAAGTAGGGGAAGCCTCAATCCTCCCCATAACACTGTAGTGCAGCCGTGACTGTACAGTGGGGGAGCCGAGCTGGCGATGGCTGTTGGCGATGGAAACTCCACTTGTTTGTGCAATCGTCTGAAGCCTCAGTTCCGTGACAAAACATATTTTTCTTCTTTTATTCTCCAGTAGGTAAATTGGTCACGGGTTTTGTTGTATATATATATATTTATTTATAATATATTTATTTATGCTTATAATATTTGTTTTCGTTTAACGTGCTTATTTAGCGGCGGCTTGCAAATCATTGTAGCTGATTTCACTTATGTTTAATGCCGATAAAACAATTTAGAATAATTTATATATGTTTGATGGAGACGCACTTGCCCACAGAAAATGTTCTGTTGGTGGCTATTGCATTATTCGTTCAATTGAAAAAAATTGCGGGTTAGAGTCGATTTTCATCGCGTCCACGTGTAACTTTTTCCATGTCCACGAGGCAACAAAAATCAAAGTCGATGGGACTCGCACGATGATCCCTTTCGGCCGACAAAAACTCAAGAGACCGCCATCAGAAAAATTGTTAACCAACTTACCAAAAAGGGCTCGACATCGTACTACTTTATCTCATAGAGGGCGTCGCAAAAGCTCTGCTTGGTATTAAGTAAAACCAAAGCATAATCTTAGGCATAACATTTTATTAACTTAGGCAAGCGCACTACAATCGAACAGAAGAAAATTGTATGGCTATGGCTAGGAGCACATCACATATTTCTAAATATTTGGATATTCATGTGGGGTGGCTTGTGGCTTCTGAGGTCCATCCCAACAACAACGATGAACGTAAACAGCAACAACGACGATCCCTGGACAACAAGGACGAGCAAAGAAACAACGATTAGAGCGAATTCCCAAGCCTGTGAATCTGCTTCAAAAAGATGATTGGCGAAGAGCGAGAGTAACTTGCGATGACGACGAATAAGGGAGTCTCAGTTCGGTCTTTGGCGTAAGAGGTTATGGAAGCTGTTTCTCAAACGAGGTGAAGACGAGAGAGTTGCAGTTTGGCCTTTGATGGAATAGGTTGTAAGAGCTGTTTCTCAAGAGAAGAGGATGGAAACGACGATAAAGATGTTAAATTAATAATTAGATTATATTATCATTATATTCGTAATATTATTAATTGTTATAATAAAACCACCACGTTTATATTATTATATATACTTATGATATATATATATATATGTGTTTTTTTTACTCCTGACAATTAAGCACTTACTTTAAACAGAGTAATGGATTTTTCCTTGTAGTATGTTTTTGATTTTTGGCTTATTATTTATATTAGTTAATTAATTCATTTGCCGACTTGGCTTACCGTTTGACTGGCTTACTTTTATTTATATTTAAGATTACATCATAATCAATTTTCTTGAAACCACCAAATAAGTAAGATACAAATTTAATAAAATTAAGAATGCTGTAGGTAAGGAGCTCGGCTACAATATGACTTAGGCCAAGCTATTAAATATGTTATAGTTTTATTTGCAAATTTGAATTTAAAACGTTTTGCAACTTTGAACTACAGAGTAAACAAGTAAAAGAGCTGTAGTCGAGTGAGCTCGACTACGATTTACCCTGAACCCAGCTGCTAAATATATTCTAAAACTATTGGCAAATTTCCCTTTAATAAGTTTAGCACCCAAATGTGAGCAGGTCTGATTGTGCACTCATTTCTTATAGCAAGCTCAGGCACTGAAGAGTGAAAAAAACGAGCACCGCATGTTTTTATGCACAAGCCCGAACTGATCCTAGCTGACTGGCAACAAACACGAGCACATACATAAATACATACATACATGTATACGTACAAGCAATCGTAACGGCGTAACGGGCTCTGCACAAACACACAAAGACATTTTGACGATCGATTCGATTATCATGTCATCTCTTTCTACACATGCGCTCGCATATTTATGCATACAGAAAATGCTTGCGGCTGCTGAGGAAAATGAGATCAATATGATAATATATTTTCGACAATAACTTGGGTCTTTCTTATCCGATCTTATCCGATATTCCAAATTTGAAGTCTCTAGCCCTTGTTGTCTCTGAGATCCTTTCTATTTGCAGTCAGCATTAACTTAAAATAATTAAGATAAGCAAATTAAAATTAATTCTAATTGTGTTTTAATAAAAACCGCTTAATTTTCGTAAAATCGTAAAAAACATGAAAAGTCTGAGCCAAATTCTTATATTCATAACATACTTTACGAATGTTGAATCTTCAGAATGTTGTTCCGTATGGGAAAAAGTATAGCCACATTAACTCACATAATGTACACATTCAAGAATGTGAGAAATGTTGATGGTGCAATCGTAATGTATGAACAAGTATTCAAATTTTGTTGAATTTAAAAGAAAAAAATAAATATAATTTAACTGCAAAATTACGAACGCAGAAAGACGAACGGAGATACCTTCGGTATCAGAGTATAAAAATGGGCGTAAGCATGAAAATACATTGTTGCACCTTGCACCCACGACAGTCGTTTGCTTTGTATGCTTGTATCAGTTCAGGCAGTGGTTACTGCCACTGGGTTATTGCTGCCCAGTTAACATTTCCGTAGGAAAGGTAGCTGCGAGAGCTTGAAGCTGCATAAGGTGGCCCTAGTATCCACATAAAACAGATAGTATATTTTTTATGCACTGTCCAGGCAACATTAAAGTCGCTCGACTTCCTGCTTAACTGACCAAACGGCTGGTTGGCTGGTTAGCTGGCAAATCCAATTGGGGCACTGAGCAAAGCAACCGCCGCCGTCATTAGAGCAACAGGAAAAGGAACAACAAGTCACAATTTGTGGCATTTTGAATAGACAACAGAATAGCAACAGTTGCAGTATGATCTGCAGACACTAGCTTTATTCCTTTCATCACTCAGTATAGGCTGACTGACAGTTATATACTGAAATTGCATATTCTTGTATTATGTATAATTTATTAAGTGATGTCATAATCCCACTTTCGGCTTATTGTAAAATTTACCAAGCAATATTTTATGTATGCATATTTTAGGTATGCATATTTAATGTAAGAGAAAGGTATCTCCTAGTGAAGCTCGCTTTATTGGAGCATTGTTGTTAATATTCCTAGCCTTGAAAGGAATACCTAACAATGGCCTTGGCCAAAAGTAGGCCAGGTGGTGCAAAGCAATTTGGTATTATTTATTTTCTTATACTCTTAAAGTTGTGCCATGAAATGTGTAACGCATTGACAAATATATCTTCATATATTTGTAATCAGCATTAGTAGCCAAGTCGTTATAGCCTGTTTAGTCTGTTTATATGTAAGCGGTTTTTATCGTGATCCAAACATAAATATAAAATATTTTCAACATTGGACTTATTTAGCTCCCATAGGAACAAGCGCTTGGTATTCACAATTTTCAATCAAATTTGAATGTGGTCTGATGGCTTTTGGTCTGGAAGAGTATTACATCTTCAGCCAGTCAAATTAGCTGTACTATTTTATTTTTGTTTCCTTTCCTTTTGTTGCTATGACAAACGGCTATGTCCGCTTTTTCCAATTGCAAATGTTTATCAGTTGTGCGCTTTTATTGTTTTTGTCGCCTTTTCAGCTGCAACTTTTGTTGGCACTTTGTTCACCAGGTGTTCTTGTTGGCATACCCGCTGTCAGGGTACACAGACAATTTTAATAAACTTTTCGGACCAGTCCCTGCGTAATTGAGCTTTGACGGACCTCGGGTCTTTTTTGGACCTCTTTGTGCTTCTTCTCTACTTCCCATGCAAATGAGAGATAGCAACTGTGACAACAACAATTCCATTGAATGCCTCAGGACAATATTACTCATCTTTGCGTAGCATTCTTGGTATTTCATTCTGCACAGCTATTCAAATTGTTAACAGATGAGGTCAGCTGCAGTTTACTTAAAATATATAAATAGCTGTCAACTGATAACAACTCGTTTTGCAAGCCAAAGGATGAAAACTATCGTTTGAATTAATGAAAGCACATTCACATACCTATACTTATATAAATGTAAGAAGAAGACGCAGAGGATGTACATATATATATATACATACACATTCACAAATATTTATATTAATATAAACCCTGCACTTGTCAAGCTTACATCCAGCCGTCTCAGCTGCATCTTCTGCTGCCAGTCAAACTATAAATATGAAGGCAATTTTCCGTACACACTTGAAAGCCGATGATGTTGACTGACACAATGATAATGATAATGATAATGATAATGATAATGATAATGGTACTGTAAATGAAGATGCATTATAGCAACAGATGTCAACATGTCCGCAATTGAATTATCGATTCGAAAGCGTTACTCAGGGAACAATACCTCGGCTATTTGCTCAATTGCAAGTGTTGACCGGATAATCAGAAATCAGCACTCAGATCAAACATCGGCAAGCCGGAGCTATTTGCCATTAACTGCTCAGGGGCAAACATAGTGTTTCCAAATGAGTATGCTGGACTGAATGTTGAACTAATTGTGCGTGAGTACCTAGCCACGTGCGAGTTGGAGTAGCTTCCATTTCCCTAAGCCATGCCCGAATTGTGACTAGAACAGTTAAAAACAAGGACAGAGTTCGCAATAAAGTGTCGACCTGCGGAAATCGTAGACATCGTGACAAATAGCTTAGACGACATGGCACGTACATCCCTCTGGCTGACTGGGAAACGAATGTAAGCAGCGAAATATATCGCAACGAAGCTAGATAATTTTATTTATTTATTTATTTGTCGTCTATAACTCATTTCAGTTGGGTCCTCGTGGCTTGTTGTCCTAAAACTGAATCACAATAAAATCGTATCGCATTTTTCAACTACCCAATGCAGTCTGCGAATTCAGTCCCCACAATTTCTTCATATATCCCTGTCAGTTTTTGCCTCTTCTTTTGTGTTTGGGGCAAGTCACATTCTTCGCATATTGCTAATTTATTTTTATCTTACACCCTGTGTGACCCAATCCAGCCAGTCCACTGTTAGGTCGCTTCACAATGACCTTGGTACTCATGCCAAGTAATTTTTTTTGTCGTAAGGGTCTGCTGTTTCTGAGACTATGTCGGGACGTGTTCCTCAACTATATCTCCTGGCGCATTAGTCGCCACAACAGCCAACACTTGATGCAAAGCCCCAACGGACCCCAATAGTGCCAGATTATGAGCAAATGCCCAAATAATGCGTGCTAATCTCCCCGCTTGGATCCATATTCCTGTTATGTCTGATGGCTGAAGGGTGATGACTGCTTGAGGCAAGCTGGTCTCATTGCAACCTCGTTTATTGTAGTAGCTTGGAATGCCAAATAGAATAAATAAAATAAAAAAAAACTGAATAATTTCAGTGCTTCAGTAGCAGATAGCTGGGGTCATTATCCAATTGAATTCGAAACGCATTCGACTCTACCCGATGCTGATGAAGGCAAGACATCATCAAGCCATCAGAGTCAGGCAACTAGACAACTAAGCGCCACAATTATTTGATGACCCAGAGCGCATTTACAGATTCCGGGTGAACCAATTTTAAATGTGGCCATTCTTTGATGTTTGTCATGTATTGTTGGTCAGATAAAGGATTTTTTGAAAGCATGGCACGAGTGTGTAGAATGTGTGCGTTACGACAAGTGCAACGTTGCATCTCTGACAACTAAACAAATTGAAATGCTGGTTGCATCTTTTGAGAGTGGCAGAGATGGAAATGGCGACAGAGCAGAGACACTGACAGATGGACAGAGTCAATCCCAAAGCTTGTGCCTGGTAGAGTAAGATAGAGTGAATAGTGACGTGTTTATATTTCCCATTTACGGTTGGTTAGTTTTTGACTAAGAGATGCAGGACAAGAGCCGACTCAACAAAAGTGATATTCATCCCTCACTTTTAGTGAACCAGGAGTCAACCACAAGTCACCTTCCTCAATTCAGATGACTTTTCGGCGAGCTTTGACCCGTTGTCAGCTGTCACTTCTCCAGTACCGGCTAATTAGCGTCGAAATTTCAATGAGAATCATCAGAATTTACAGTCAGCAAGTACCTACAAGCGCAATGCCTACATTTTCAATTATATATATATTATTCATATATATTATTAGATATTTCTTGTCTTTGACATGCGACTTAAGATGGAACGAGATGTTACTGGGAAGTCAGTGAACTGGCAAAGGGTTTCCGCTTGGCAACAAGTTTAACACATAAGGCAGTACAAATAGCTAGGAGACAGTATAAGGAAATCAAGTCAACAACAAGCCAATAGAGCGAATTCATTGTGTGTGTGTTTGCAAACCGGAAATTGTCTTTGAAGGCACAGCATAACAATAGATGAAGCCTGTGGCTGGGCTTGACGACGACAAAGCTTGAACTGTGCAGTTGCACTCAATAGCTGGAAAGTCATGCCAGGAAGGAGCTCTTTTGTCTCGAATGCATTGCGGTCGGACTGGCAAAGCGTAAATAAATGCTTGAATTCGCAAATACGAAGGCAGGCAGCAAAGTAATCGTCCTGGCCAAAGAAAAAAAGACAAAAAAATGCATCTCTGACCTAATTAATTACATATATTCCTGAAGTCGAACAATAAAATAATTTGTGGTTTATTTGATTGCAATTACTTTTCAGCCTACTCTCGTATCCAGCAGTAACAAATCGGTCCCTAATAGAATTGCAATCGAAATAAAAAATAAACAAACCATTTTCTACAAATTTATCATCATTTTGGTCTATTTGCTAGCGATTGAAATAAATAAGGTTAACCGAGCCTTTCATATAATTGGTAAATTTTATTCAATACATTCTTATTTAATTTATTATTTCCGCCAATTTGAAATTTCCATTGTACTAAAAATATAATTATTGCTTTTATTAAAACCTCGAACAGTTACAATTACAATGCGGATTGGTTTGGATTCTGCGTCTATTGCCAATCGGCATTCAGGTTAAACATTTACAAATAACTATGTATATAAATATATGTATGTAGATAGATACATACGCAATTATTCATTGGCGTGGGCAGCAATGCGTATACTTAATATTACTGAGGGATTTGCGTGTGTGTATGTGGGAGAGTATTTGTTTGCAGATAACCGAAATGAGTTGCCATTTTGGGCACGTGTTGCGTCTGCTGATTATGGTAAAATAAGTAAGTTGGTTCATAGTATCGCTAAATACACACATTCATAAGTAGTTTCGTTTCGCTGAACTCGTTACCGAATTTTTAATTAAAAATTGTGGAAACACGCACCTGGATACAGCATTGGGGAGTGGATAGATGGGGGATTAGAATGTTTGTGGCAGTACCTGTTGGGTGTGCCATTTTGTTGTCTTGAAAAATAATAGCAGGAAATCAAAAATACACACAGCTGTCGCCATAAATGAGATAACAAGTTTGTAATTTCGGCATAATTGCCCCCTCTTGTGGCGCGAACAGACGCATTGGGGGCAAGCAAGGATATGGATTCTGTAAGGTTAACTTCAAGTGCACGTTGACTACCGATGAACATTTGATTCCATTTTTAGCTTATTCATGCCGTTGATGCCGCAGTTGGTGCTCGCTTTTATTAAAATCTAGCTGGTATACATTTTTATTCTCTTGCTCCGCATCCAAAGTTTGCCAAACTTCAGAATTGCTTGGTCGTTCAGGGGTGGGAGTGGGGTACACACACATGCTGCCAAATGGCAGATGCTCTGCATGACAGACAGAGTGCTCTGCTACTGACTACTGGCTCTTATCTTTTAGCTAATTAACTCGGCGTAGAATTTATAACTGGCATTCGTTTAGCCTTCTGTGGCAAGTGTCAGCCGTGCAATGATGCAAACGAAATCAGCATATACATAAATTAAGTTATGATTAAATGTATATTGCCGTGTTAAATGTTGTATGTGAAAGTAACTTGACATGTGTGGAACGAGTAGTTACAGTGGGATTACAGTGATGTTGGGTGGCAACGGTTGTTAACAGATCCAACAGCAGAGTTGTAGACGAAGAGTCGAGTTCGTGAAGTGCAGCGTTAAAGTCGTCAGTAAGAAGTCGTCAAAGTCCCGAGTACCTAAAGTTATAAAGTCGAACATTACGTTGTCTATTCAATGCTCACATTTCACTGTAATATACTTATAAGTATTATATTAATAGTAAACAGGACATTATCAGTCCTACATATATATTATTTTGTATATTTTCACGCTTCAAAAATGTATGCTTTAAAATGTACGCATATACAATTTATGCTTCCCTATGAAGATAAAAAAACTCTCTATTTAATATTTATGTATTCTTTTGATTTGCATATTTTGCACGTCTTGGGAATGCATCTAATTACTTTAATGAAGTTAATTGCTGTTTCTAATCGCATTCATAAAACCTCTTGCCCCAGGCCGTGTGTCTATTTCCAGCCTAATCGCAGGCAATGACAGCTTAACTTCAATTCAATTATAAACTTAATAAAATAGGGCTGAGCTGAGCTGAGTAACTGGTTGTTTAACAAAAAAAGCAACAAACATTCCATCAACTAGACTTTCTCGTTTTGTCTTTTTCCATTCCTTTCACCGGACTCCCCTACGTTTTTCATGAATTTTTTGTATTATTTCTATTTCGTGGTTTTCTTATTTGATTTTGCGCCCAGAATTTAGGAGTCGAGTTCTACTCAAAGAATTTTCGCCACAAAATATTTATTAAATTGTAAACATAATAAATAATAAATTGCAAAGACATTTGTTAGCATGGTTACCCACTCGAGCTTCAAGTGCACCAATACGAAGAAAATGTACGGAATTTATTGACATATGTACTTTGTTGCCCGAAGGATGGTCCATTGGTGTGGATAAGACATTTGCTTAAGGGGTAAACACAAAATATTGTGATATTCCTTACATTACAGTCCGAAGTGCAAAGTGCAGAATGCTTTTTATTTGATTACCTTTGAGTCGCAAGTGTTGCTATTGTTGCAACGTAATCGATTATCTGGCTGCGCACTTTGCCCAGCCCATGCCTCCAACTAGCCTAGTCAGCAGCAATTGGGCAGCTGTTATCTGTCCTCCTTATTCCTGCCAACTTACACAACATTTTCCCAAATTGAGCAGAATCAGCTTTGCACGCCCACGTTGCAAAGAGCACCAAATTGTGTCACTTATCGCAATCAAAAGGCGCTGCTACAGCTACTAAATTGACAAACATATACACATACATTGATGGGAGCCCTTACTTGTACATACTCATGTATGTCGCAAGTCCAAATACGAGTAAATGAACACATGTTGTTACTGAATACAAAAAAAAAGAAGTTGTGTGCCTCTTAGAAATTCTAATTATGCGAAAACATTTCAAAAACATCTGAAAGACTTTCAGAATTACGTACAATCTTTGTAAATGTGACGTCTTAAAATACTAATGTTTAATTATAAAATTAAAATAGAGGAAAGCCAATGTTAGAGTTCTATGTATGCCCCAAGGAAATTATACATATTTTATTTGCATTTTAGAAAAAAGGAAAAAAAGAAAGAGAAGCCGGGATTTTAGAAAGATACACCATTCCGGTTTTAGAAATATACTTTCTGAATTATAAAGAGAGCTACCCTTGGCGCCTATGCGGGGTTTCAGCGCGATTTTTTCTCAGTGTATATACTGAGTGAAGAGGTTATTCTGTGTATAGGTGTGTGTGCGTGTGGTTGACTCTTTTCACAATATAACCTCACAAGGAAATTAATATGGCCGCAACCTTAATTTGACCCTAAAAACCAGAGGCATCCATGCAAATTATCTCATTAGGGCAAGTTTAAGATAGATGCGGCTACAAAAATTCAAATGCATTTACCCTTGCATTATTATATATAAAAGGGGAAAAGTACAAGATTTAGATCAAGCGTTTGTAAAGATGTTGCAAATGTTGAATCAAGCTTTTATTCCAAGTGTCTTAAATTAAAGTCAATTCAATTGGATTAAGTGCAAATGAGACATTTTATTTACATTTTATAGGTGCTACTCATGATGATTTTGGGTGATTCTAATACAAATTCATTAAATAACTTTATATAAAATATTTACAAAATGTGCTGAGCCATGTGGATGTTAATTAAATGGCAACCGGGCGAACAGCACTGGACATACCACAGGCCTAAGAGCAATTCCAGTCACTTAAAGCGCTTTAAGCGTTATCCTAGCGAAAAGCGAAAATCAAGAGCAAAACTGAAACAGAAGCTGAAAGTGAAAGTGAAACTAAAACTTGAGGCAACCCAAAACCAATGACAACAACAATGCGGGAATAATTTCATTTTGGGTGATGTAAGTAATGTTCAAAGTTAATGGTGTTGTTGCTGTTGTTGATGTTGCTGTTGTTGATGTTGCTATTGATGCATTGCCATTGCCGCAAAGAAATCATTCGGCTGTAAGCGACGTCCAACTTTAACGATTTTGGCCATTTGGGCCTTACAGATTCGCCTTCGGCAATTGCCTGGTGCGGTTGTTGGGCTCTCAGAAAGCTTCCGCTTCCGTTTCCGCGTCACTGGGTTCGACTGTGTGAAACATTTGCGGACCGAAACGCGTAAAACTGTTGTAAAACAAAGTAAGCTCCAACTGAAAAGTGGCAAGTGGTAAATGCTGCACGAGCCTACACACTTAACTTTTTACAATATTGTAACGTGGCAAAATATAAAAAGAATATATAAAAAACATAAACGCCGAAGATAACATACCTTGCAGTTGCGTCCACTCTCTCGCATCCAAATCTGATTATAAATTTAAAGAACTATATGCCAAGTCTTAGCAATGTAGCTTTAAAGCTGAGCAACTAGTTCGCATACAGACGATGGAGACAGATGGAAAGACGAACATGGCGAAGAATTTATGTACTTTATGGGGTCTAGATGTCTTTTAAATGCGGTGCAAGCTTCAAAACACAACTTTAATGCCATTCACAAGGGAATAATAAAACAAATAACAATTGTGTTTATTTTTCACGTGTGAGTTTTTTGGTGTGGAAGTGGTTGTTTATGTGTGTATGTGTGTGTGTGTGTGTGTGTGTGTGTGTCTGTACTCATGTGGATTCTGATGTTTTTTCGAAAAATACTAGCTTTTTCCATTGGAAAACGAAGCCCGAAAAGTGTTGTTATTGGGCGAAAGCCAAAGGCAACATTAAGTTCAAATTCCACAACAAAACTGTTGAAAGAACTCCTTAGATAATCACACACCCATGTTATATCTACTTATAGATACGTATGCCTGTCCACCTATGTATTCATAGTGACCACATATATGAACAGTGTGTCCTTGACTTTGGACCATCCAGATGGCTTGGCACAGCTACGAGCTCATTCCCAACTAGTTTCCCAAGTGGAAAGGAATAAGCATTCAAAACCATTGAAGTATAAGTTGACTCATAACTGCCGCTGGCAATTGAAATTGTCTATAAATAACTTCAAAGCCTCAAAGATAACACTCCACTGAAATTTAGTAAATCACCTTAAAATAAATTTGCTCTCGTAAAATCTTTGGATTTTTTCTAATTTAATTATATGTATATATGTGTATATGCATATGTGGAGTATTAATATACTGATGTTTAATAATAATACAAGTAACAAAAAGCCAATGTTAGAGTTCTGTGCACAAATAAAATAATAATAAACACCTTAAGAATGAAACATATTTTTCCAACAATTTAGAAAAGAAAAATCATGATTTTTAGAAAAACGCAATCTTCCGTTTTAGAATATACTTTCCCTTGGCAAAGTATGGGGATTTTGTAAAATTCAGGACGATTTTTTTTTTGATCAAACGTTCTTTGCTTTAGAACTATTCCATACCCTTTTCATATTAAGAGCATATGAGAAGTGTAGTATGTGCAACACTACCCGGAGATGGTCCAAACCGTGGACTAGATATGATTCTAGCGGTTGTGCAATCAACGCACAGTCACGTTTTTTGCTATATCCACTGCACTGGCGGTCGAAATTGGTGGAACTGCCACAAGTGGGGTGGTCGCTGGTCTTGTTCGTGGCGGTCAGACACACGTTCAGGCCAAAATAGTTTTCATGGCTACGTGAAAAGGTGAAGAGGTAAGGACTATGTACGTGCCCGGCAGAAAATTCATACGCCGAGTTGTGCAAACTATTTACAAAACCTTTCAAAGCTGTCTGCGATGCACATTCAAGCCAGTTATCTAGCAAATCGGTCAACATCCGTTCCAAACGCCGTTGGGCAAACTGTAAATGCAATTAGAATTCATCTTCTGCCAGTTCGTTAAAGGTGTGTGAACAACTGTAATTGCTGTATTTGTATTTCTTTTGGAATTGATGCTTTGGCTTTAACTTGTGGCTCGAAATTATATTTGCTTATTTAAGTCCCATCTATATACATTTAAGGCTGATTTAGCATGTGAACGTAAATCAGTTCCTATCTCATTGTATTCTTTGTCTATTCGTCGTCCTCTGCGAAAATTGTTAACTCCTGTGGAAGTTTTTATCCATTGCAACGAACCAACGAGCACCACAAACCCCTCTGTCACATTTCAAGCGCCCCCCAAATAGGGGAGCAACGTGATCAAACTCAACTTGCCACTTTGGTCTATTGGGCAGTTATTGCTGTAACAGTTAACAGCTGGCAAGAGCTCACAGCCCCAATAAACAACATTCAAATTGAGGTTTTGTGTACTGGTCAGGAGCGTCAAGAAAACACACTTTAACTAGTGGAGAAATCAAATATCAGCTGAATCACTGCAGTTGATTCAGCTCTTATCTTGCATCTCTCAGTCAAAAACCAACTAAGAGTGAGTGGTATACAGAACTAAATGTGTGTCGTTTAGTTGTCTAGTTGCATGACCCTCGCGTTTTATTTTATTTTCATCCCCATTTCCTTTGGGTGGAGAGGAATGCGTTTGGAATTCAATTGGAAAACGACCCCAGTAATTTGCTGTTGATTGTTAGAAGCACTCAAACTATTCAGTTATATTTGATTGCATTTATTCTATTTAGCATTCCAAGAAGCCGTAGCATACGAGCGCAACAACAACAAGGGTCTAAAACATTCGGATCAATCAAATTAAAGTTAGGAAATCGCAGCAAGAGTTCCAAGGTAATTGGAACCGAAGTGGGTCGGGTGACACACGGTGGAAGATAAAAGTAAATAGTCAATGTGTGAGGAATGTGAAATAGCTTTGAAAACTAAAGAACAGAAAAAGCGATGGTGCTGAGTAAATTCGTAGACTGCAGCGGGTCAGTTGAAAATGTTCATAGAAGTAATGGACGATAAAAAGACACCATCAGCGCATCAATGACAAATAAATCGATTATCCTGCTGCTTGGGGAGGGGGATGGGGATGGGGAGGGTTAAGGGATGTATGTATGCGCTTAAACGGTACTTTTTCGCAAATGATGTATGAATATTCAGTGACTATTTTTAAATGATTCTCATGCGACTTGCTCATGCTAGCGGGCAAATTGCTACTGTATTCCAATCAAATATGCATGTGGCAAGTTAGACACGCATGTCATGTATACCAGCAAAGCAGTAAATAGCAAATAGCTCGCACACGGCCAGAACATGACCAGGACACACAAGTTTAATGTTTGGTGCTGAAGGCTATTCAAATGGATCTGGGCAGCCGGACTCCCCAGCCAAGTGTTGAATTGGAGCAACGTTTAGTGTAGATAGTTAGGAGCATTTTCGGATCGATAATTCAATTTCAACACTACATATAGAGTCTGAGCTTTGCTGGCGGCAGCGTTTGTCCATACGTTTCTAATATGCATCTGAATCATCATCATCATCATCATCATTTTCGTCATCTCCATCGTCATCACCAGTGTCGAAGTTTGGCCAGCTACTTCCGACCATCAATCGAGGGCGTTCAATTGGCCCCATCTTGACGTTTGTTTATTTAATGATAGACCACGGGGAGCTGATGCCTCTGACGGGCATACGCCAGCCTCCTCTCTCTCCCTTCCCCTTTGCACTTTTTCGAGGCAATGGACGTGGCCAGACAGAGATGCTGGGAAGCTGTAGTTCTCGACGCGTGTCTTGAATATTTATTTGCATTTGATTAAAGTCTCAGTTTCATTCGGTGTTTATTTGATTGAGACACTGCTCGGTCAGAAGACAATCGTAAAAATTTGGTCAAGGCATCGCCGACCATTCTCAAAGATTGAGATACACTGCAAAGTGGTCGGCTAGGTACTAAATAAAGCTGGATGATTAATAAGAAAATCTGCCTCTTTAAGGCAAAAGATTTATTTATATTTCGCTATGCGAGAAAATGGGAAAACCCATTCAATAAATCATGGACGTTATAGATCAATTGCGGTTACAATTTATGCACTGTCTTGGCCAATGGCAACGCTAAATTGATGAGGTCTTCAGCACAAAAACCTCATGAATAATGTCACCTGATGCCAAAAATAGCCTCATTAAGCTGCCAATGTACATTCGTTTTTCTTGCCTCAGATAGTATGCCGGCTGATTAGTCTGAGACGATTTTAGGGTATACAGTATTTGTTATATATATTTAATTGTAGCATTCTTGAGCCCCTAATGCACTGATCTCATAACTCAGTTATTGCAGATTTTTCGCACACGGAGTGAGTTCCATTTGCCATTTGCCCGGACGCACACTAACCAAACTCATTGAGTTGAAACTTGGTCCCAAAACCAAAAACAAACTCAAGCCCAAACTCAAACAAAGAAAGCAAATACAAATCCAAACATTCGAGTTTACTACCACGTTATGAGCCCAGCAATTTTCACTTTCGCTTTTTATACGCTTTCATACCCTTCTGGGGGGTATAATGATTTTCCCAAGCATTAACAGATAGCAGTTCTATATATTAGGAAAATTAAATTGTATGGAAAAACACTTTCTTTGACAATGAACAGAATATTATTTTTTATATTTGTCATATGCCAGCAAGGGTATCTTTTATTCAGCATAAACAAGATGTGTGTGGGCTCGTCGTCATTTTTTATTTTTGCCAACGCCGCACAAAACTCCATGAATAAAGCCACATGAAGATAGATGCAGGCTAGGCCTAATAGTAAGTTATATCGCCTGAAATTCTGAGCGCAGTCACAATTTGTTTTATTTCTGTCACAGTGGCAATGTAAAAAATAAATAAGGAGCAAGGCAACAACGGCAACAAAACTGACAATCACTACATGTGGCACTGACAACAATTTTTTTGGTCAGCATGTGGTTTTGCTTATTTCTTCTTTTACTATGGCCACTCGTCTCTTAACTTTTATAGCCTGCACTCAATAAAAAAGGGTACAATGATTAGTATGAGATTGTGAAAATCTATTTAATACGCTGAACACAGATTAAGCGACCCCATCAAGTAGCTGAACTCCTAATTAGCAGACTGTCGATTCGCCTTGAATGCTGGGTATCTTCCAGTGTAGCTCTCTCAGACTAATAAGATTTTTTTTCTTTCCTTCTCTCCAGCCTGCCTGTGTGTGTATGCACGTCTGCGCTGGAGCGGGGGTCTCATAAATTAAATTACTAGGGACAATGGAAATGCTGAGCGAAAAACTAACAACAGCCCGTTTAGAGCCATGCTTCCGTATACTGAAACCCACACGGACGAGAGTCAATCAACGAGTTTGTGGATTTAACGATAAATGTTTGAAACCAATGATTGACCAATATGGTGGCTAGAAAGTTCACTCTAAGAAAATAATTCTCTTGGAATTTTGTTGAAGGACAGACCAAAGGAACAATGAAAGAACCATTACATACGAGGTGTGTTCAAAAGTATCGCGAATTTCGAATTTTCGCGGGTTACGTATATTCGAATTTCGATTTTTTGTAGCGTTATGTTGGTACTCATGTCTCTCACTTATGCCGACAAGCTCGGCCATTTTGAATGTTCACTTAATTGTTGGAATATTACCTGCAGTTATGCGCAATTTGCGCGAAGCAATCCGCCAGAAACGCCCGGATTTGTGGAAGAACAAAAATTGGCTTTTGCACCACGATAACGCCCCTGCTCACACATCGTTGCTTGTGCGCGACTTTTTGGCCAAAAACAACACACTAATGATGCCGCAGCCACCGTATTCCCCAGATCTGGCCCCCTGTGACTTTTTCTTGTTCCCTAAACTGAAGAGGCCCATGAAAGGACGACGTTACGCTACGCTTGACGAGATAAAGACGGGATCGAAGGAGGAGCTGAACAAGATAAAAAAAATGATTTTTTGAAGTGCTTCGAAGATTGGAAAAACCGTTGGCACAAGTGTATAATATCTCATGGGGATTACTTTGAAGGGGACAAAATAGATATTCATGAATAAATAAATAATATCTGAAAAAACACAAAATTCGCGATACTTTTTGAACACACCTCGTAGATGTTGCGCTCACAATAAAAAAATATGAAGAATTTGCTAAAAAATATGGGAGTCTCTAACAAATACCTCTAACAAAAATGGACTTTAAAGAAATTCAGGCAATATGAACTATTACAGACTCTGAATTATACACTGAGAAAAAAATCTATATGCATTTTAGAAAATCGCTTTTGGCGCCTAGAGTAACTTACCTTATTATTCAGCAATAATATTTCAAAAATGAAAGTTTGTGTCTTCCTAAAAATAGGATATTCAGTTTCATTCGAGGGAAACTTTTTTTAAATTTAGAATTTACGGCGATTCGAGCACATCCCGCTTAATTTAGAGGCCGCGTAATGTCAGACAACACTTAAACTGTAAAATATCGAGAGAGCGAATTTCATTAATTTCTTTTTTTTATTTCAAAAAGGATTTTTTCCGAAAATAAATGTTGGCGGAACTTTTCAGAAATATTTTGTTTTTAAGATATATTTCTGAAAAACACAACGAAAAAGCCCTACTAATTCCAAAAATAAGCCAATTTTGTGACATGGTTCTGCACATCATATACATAGATCGAAATTTCCAATTTCTAAATTAAAGAAAATCCGAAAATAGAGTTACAGTGTGCAAAGCAGGTTAAATTGTTGTTAAAACTGTAAGCTGAGTGACCACTCATCTTGCTCTATAATCCTCAGTTGAGTGTCCACTCAGCTCGCTCTATATTCCACACCACAAATTTATAATTGAGGCAGCCCAAATGAGCGTTTTAATTGCAGGCTGAACGATGACACCAAATGCAAAAACCTCAAGCAAAAGCCGGACAAGCAGGTCAAGGGTCACCCGGACTCGGTTGAGAGCCAGCGCTGACAACTGTATTGGATGAGGCGATATTTGTGAACCATCAAGAGCACAACTGTGGCGACAATTAAACGAAAAGACAGCAACTTTGCCGAACCCGATTCTTATTAACAATTGTTACATTTTACGTAATCGACTTGAGGCCGTTTTCTTAAAAGCAACATTTACCGAATTCAAAAGTTGGTCTTGTGTGTGCAGAATTTTGTTTTACAATTTTGAGCTGTTAGGCAATTGCGAAAATTGCCACATCTTGTAGGAATGCCGAAATTGATTGGAATAATTTGTAACTATTTTTTTTTTTTTTTTGTTACGCTTAACTTAATTTGTTGGGTGAGCGATTTGGCTCGTTGTCAATAACTTCTACTTGTGCGAGCTCACCAAATACTTGCTTATTCAAACGTTTCTTAATATTATTAATAGCCGTTATTATTATTATTATTATTATCTATGTGATATAACTCACTGTCCGAACTTACCTTCTCGCATTTGTAGATGAAATAAACCGATATATTCCAGCATAGTCTCAGGATATGGCTTCATTTTATTTCAATTTTACTTTTTTCGGCGACGACATTGTGCGGCCATTTTCGAATACACTTCAATGATTATGAGCACAATAATATACTTACCTTGTGATGCCTATAAATGCCTATATATATAGGCATATATATATATGTATATATATATATATATATATAGAATGAAATATATTGGCAATGTTATAATTCAAGATTTGTAGTATATACATGACTAAACCAATGCCTACTATTCCTAAGTGATGCACTTATAAAAAAAAATATTATATACAATGATTTAGCCATTGCCTAATATTCCTACGATGCCACGTTCTATTCTACTCTATTCTAATTCCTTAAAATAGGCGGCGTTTTTTGTACAATCAATCCTTTCCTTTACCTGTTGATTTTGTATACAAATAAGTTTGTTAAACGTCAGTTTTTCTACCACAATTATATTAATATTCTTCCAAATAAAGAAAAATACGACAATTACTTGAAACCCTATTTTGGCGCTGTGGCGGACGAAATCTTTTGCGCGGCTATTCCGAAAGACATCTTCCCAATCCATTTCCACAGGCCAATGTTTGTAAGGAAATGCCCGTTCACAACACACACCAATTGCACGACCTCCTTTTGCATAGGCGTAAAACTGTGAAGATGTATAACCCTCGTATGAATTTGATATACGAGACAACTGAGCAGGCATCAGGCATTGAGGTACCACAAGTAAAATATCGCCGAAAAGAAAGTGAGCTTATATCCCAGATGTGATTACATCCAGTCGTCGGATATCAGTAAGTTAGATGCAAAGCACAATGCATATAAATACGACGACTAAGCCTATAGTTTGAGATTTAGATAAAAAATCGGATTTCAAGTCCATATTGGCGTTATAGGATGGAGCGCTTCTGGAAGTGGATTACGTGTCAACTGAACCGTCTGATTTCAAGCGATAATTAGTTAATTTTGTTTATTTTTGTTTGCAACCTTAGGAAGTTTTAATTGAAACATGAAAGTACTTAACGATTAATTAATGTAAAAAAAAGCTACAAAAAAAATCTATGCAATTTTTACATATTTACAAGACCAATTACATACAAAGAGTTCATCAGTGTCTCGCATTATAGTTGCGGACTGTCTGCAGCGGCAGCACTGTTTGAATATACCACGGAGTTGAAGAGCTGGTCGTGGCGGAGCGCGTCCGCCAGGTGTCCATACCAATGGCCAGGCCGGGTGCATTGGACATGGCCGCCTGGCTGGCCGAGAGCGCTCCGCCAGCATTGGCGCTACGATTCCACGGCAGACCCTTGAACGTGTCTAGAAAGGCACGCCGGAAGCTGGCGTTCATGAAGCAATAGGTGATTGGATTACAGCAGCTCGAGGAGTAGGCCAGCAGCTGCAGAAAACTGATCGATGTGTAGTCAATGTACTCGTACAGTGCGTGTCCAATGAACATGCTCAATGTGTTGATCACATACAGTGGCGTCCAGCAGATAAAGAACTCTAGGACAAGCACAAACAGCATCTTTACCACCCGTTTCTTGCTTTCCAGCGTCTTAGCTTCGTTAGATCTGTAAAAATATATTCGAGGTTCATCCATTATCATCTCGGAGCTTAAATCATCGCTTCACTACTCAACTATATCGTATATATAATTAAAAGTGTCAACTACATTTATTCTGCAGATAATTATTAGTGATTTAATAATACTAATATATTTCTTATAACAAATTTACAAATTATTTAGGTTCTCAGACGGTCAACCCGGTAATGGAATCGGACCCGCATTTTTACCAGTTGAAATTTAGAATCTGAATCGGAACGTAAATTCAACATCCAAAATACCGCAGCTGATATTATTTTTCCTGAAGAGACCATATCGGACCGAAAAAATCATCATAGTCGATGCCATTACTTAGATAGTTAGCGATATTTGCGAATCTGATGAGCTTATCGATAAAACTAAATAAACTTCATCTGTCTTGGATTATACGAGAACTTATGGACTCTTACAACCGCTTATTCATATATCGACTCGGCTGTTGATGCTGATCAAAAATAGATATCCCTTTTATGGTCAGAGATACTTCTTTCTGCCTCAAAGGTACCTTTGAATAACTTCGTTGTAATATTTGTTAACCCATTTTACCCAATGTTGCTCAACGCTTCTTTGCCACCGGTACTCAGCTGGTACCAGAGTATTATGCCCGGCTGTAATGGTCTTACTTATTTTTTCATTAAATCACAGTCAAGGTACCAATACATAACCGAATACCATATAAAAAATACAGGAATCTATTTCGGAATTTGTATACCTTACGTACCAGAATCGGAATAGAAACCTAACTTCATTTCAACATTTCATTTCACACTGATTCTTTTAAACATCACACTGATTATTAGTAATATATAAGTTGGATCTAATACTTAGGTAAACATCAAATTATTGCAAGGCTTCTACTCCAGCAAATACCAAAAATCATAATTGATTCTAAATTATCCAAAAATTAAAAAAAAAAAATTAAATACTTCTGCAAAGTTTTAAATGTAAGTAATTTGCTTATATAATTAATGATATCTAAAACGGAAAATAGCGGGGAAAAGTGGTTCTTTTCACTCAAAAATGAATTTAAGCTGACTTGTAAATAATTTATGATTATAGCTGAAGGTGAAAGGTCACAGGTCTCGGCAGCTTACCTGCGCAGCGTTGCGTCGTGTATACGCAAACTTGGAGATGAGCTCGCAGACTTGGCCAATGTCACCGTGGTCGGTGTCGTTGTCAATGTTGCCGTCGTTGTGGTTGTTGTCGTTGTTGTCGTTGTTGTTGTATTCGTGGTTACTGTTGTTGTCGCGCCAGTCGTTCCGCCATTGTTGTTGTTGCTACTCTCTGCGAACAATGCATTAAATGCGCAAATTTCTACATAAATACCGTTTGGCATGGGCGTGACGCGTGTGGGCGTGTGGACGAATGGGCGAATGGGCGGATGGGCGTGTCCAATACTTACCACTGTACTCGCTAATGGCGTTCAGAACCAGGACACAACTGCTGCTGCCGGGTGTGGCGGTTATCGCAGATGTTGCCATTGCTTGCGCGCTGCCACTGCTATGGGGCATCCTTGGTTCCTTACCCGCATCCATGCCCACATACAGGGTGCGTGTGATTAGTATATAGGCCACACAGAGCACCAGCAGTGGCAGGACGAGCAGTATGAGATCCAGCATAAGATTATAGAAGCGCTCGTAGCCCTGATCGGGCCACTGTTCACGGCACTTGCAATACCCTGGCGGCAAAGTCAATAAAGTACCAATAATCCAGCTGCCAATTTTCAGCTAGCTCCAAAACTTTGTCACTCACCTGGCCGGCTCGTTGGTATCAATTGACTGAATACCGCAATTGGGGTCATGCATAAGATGCCACCGATCCAAATGAAGCCGATTATCTTGTAGGCATGATTAATTGTCTGCCATGACCTCGACCGCAGTGGATGACAGATGGCGTAGTATCGCTCACAACTGATGGCCACAAGTGTCCAGGAGGAGACGGCAACAGAAGCCGCTGTAAATGGCGTCAACGCAAATACAACTCGTTAAATATCGATTGGGAAATCAACAAAATACTTAGCTATTTATTATAATTACAAATATATATAATTCATGTGATATATTCATATATTTATAAATCAATTAATGTGTGTTTCTCTCGATGAGTGGCTTAAGGAAAAATAGTTTTGTAAAAAAATTCCATCGGGTCACCTAAATAATTTAAACAATCAAAACAAGCTTTATCAAAGACACAAACATTCAACAATTTTTGATTTGGTCACGTACGGTGTGGTGGCTTTGACATAATCAGATATTGCTTTATTGATTCATTTGAAACGTTTGACAATTATTATAAGAGTGTAAGCTTCTCAATGTAGATATAGGGCTATCTTAATTTAAGAACAAATTTTTTAAAATGATTTTTTCTATACATTTTATCCAAATGGCTTGTCCCAGCAGCAGCATTGAGTAATGAATTTGTAGATATGGCTGGAATGTGTTTGCCACGTAAATTGCCTGGCGTAGAATGTTCTATTAGCAAATCGCTGGCATATGAGCTAAGACATAAACTGAAACGAGCGCGACAGTATCGGGTGGGGAAATGAAGGATCTGCTGATTAAAGTCGTAATCAGAGCAGACGTAAACGGGCACGAACACATTTTGGTCATATGTCATCGGGTTTTTTGGACTTTAGCTGGTTTTTGTTTGCCGTGTGCGCTGCGGAATCGGATTCGTTTGCGTTTTGGCTTGCTAAACAAATTTTGCGGTATTTATGCATGGTGTGGCACTGTGGAGCCTGTTTGCCATGGCCATGCCCCTGCCTCGCTTTATGTGCGGCAATCAAATTTTATCGCCCAACTGGCGCTTATAAATTTCGGTCTGTTAAAGCTCCTCGCTACGCATACTTATGTTTTCTTGGAGTCTGAGGTGTCTCAGATATGTATGTGTGTCGTATACGTAATATGCTTAACACGTCCACATAGATGCCTGATTCCTGATTTGCAGACTTGATTCTGAATCCGAATCGGAAAGTGCTCCTAAACCTAAAATCCTGCGGCTGAGTCGAAAATTTGGACCTATGCGGCTGAGCGGGCTTACGAGATGCCCTCAGTAAGCTGGCTATGCAAGTTACACACGAATCAAATTCAATCAGCAACAAATTCTTATGCATATGTATTTATAGACATATGTAAATGAAAAAGTAAACATAGAAATTGAATTTGTGTTCCATGTTTATTCTATAGTCTTGAGATGTGCCTGCCGTTTTTTGCTTGTCTTATTTCGATGTCAGTTTTGCAATCGCCAATCGAATTACTTACGCATGCATACACACTCATTCATACACACACACACACACACACACACACTGCTCACGCCTTCCCAAAATCACACACCCACAATAAGGCGCTTACAAATTGCGTTTGTATTTTAAAATGATTTCATTGACAAAGCGTTTTTAGCCAATCAATCAAACTGCTTAGCTACCTGCCTACAGTTGAACAGCAAGCATGCACACACTCAAACACACACACACTTTTAGTTTGTAAGTGTAACAGGGTATTTGAACATTCTCAGCAATCCATACCCAAAAGTATGCAACACTCTTATCCACTTGTGCTGACAATAAATGTTGCATGCTGTCAGCCGCGCAAGTAAGGCCGGGTTTACAAACACTGGCAGTGCTGGCATATTTCTATATACTTTGATTCCGAAGGTGTCATAGCATATTGGTTTTGTGTCTGTGCCTGAGTCTGACAAAGTGTAAAAATTGAAGTGCTACGTTCAAAAGGGGGTTGGGAAATCAATAAAATCGATATTCGCAAATCGATAAAGCCACATATCTCCCAAAATTTTAAGGATACAGTCACCAACTTTAATTGGTATGTTGTTGGCGATGTCCTTCAAGGATCAGCATATGCCACGCCCAACTACGCCGTCCCCAGGTCCCCGCCCCTATCTTCCGCAGCTTTTGAGTTAGAGCCATCAAATTTGGTATTTATATTACTGGTAGCCACCCTTAAAAACCGATAACAAATTTGTATGGCCACGCCCACCTGCGCCGATAATCACCAAAGTCGATATTTCGGAAAGCGTCGATAAATCCGCATATCTCCCACAATTTTGAACACAGAGTTACCAAACTTGGAAGGTGACTTGCTGATAACCTCCTTCAAAAATACATTTTCAGACCACGCCCACACTCGCAAACCCGCCGCCCCCAGGAACTTCGATCCTAGAAATCTGAAATGCGCATATCTTCCACAATTTGTAAGCTCGAGTCACCAAATGTTAAAAGTATGTTACTGGTAACTCCCCTCGATAAGAAATTAGATGGCCACGCCCACTCCGCCTCCCTAAGCCTATACATCTGTTAATGGAAATCGATAAGACCGTATTTCGCTCAGAATATGAAAGCTAGAATCACCAAATTTGAAAGGAAAAAAAAGTTTGGACCACGCCCACTCCCGCCTCTAAAAACGACAAAAGCCTATATCATCCGCAATTTAAAAGCTACAGTTACCAAACTCGGAATGTAGATTACTAAGATCGTATTCCAAAAATTTTGTTGGACACGCCCACTCCCGTCCCCAACATTTTCAAAAGCCTATATCTCCCGTAATTTAAGAGCTAAAGTTACCAAACTTGGAAGAAAGATTACTAGGAACCTTTAATTATAATTTTTTCGTCCACGTCCAAAGGAAAAATAATTGAGCTCGGAAATGGATTGCTCGGAGAGAGCATATTGGTTGCTCGCAAGGGTTTTCCCAATTTGCCTTGAATTCGCCTCCAGTTATCAAGCAAGACGGAGACGATCTTATCGAAGGCATTTTCGCAACCGCACCTTTAGTTATCGATAGTTGATAGTCATTGACACAATACAAGCTTGAGCTTATTTCTTCAGCACTAGTCGGTTATGACCAATAATTTTCATGGAAATTTAATATTTATGTATTTATTCATTTGAAAAACAATGACTTAGCAATAAGAACTATGCTTTTGTATTTGGTGAAAATGGGGAAGTGAAAACTAGAAAAAATATGTGAATATATATGAACTATCTGAAATGCTTGTAAGTGTGGAATCTTATATTTGACTGTAATATAAGTAACACCAGAAGAGCTAACGTAAGAATTTACCAAGAAAGACACAACCTTGCAATGCAATGCTTATTTTTGCAATCTCTAAATTTAATAAAAATATTACATTTATGAATATTAACTATAATTTATTTTATTTATTTAGCAATGAATTCATATATTAAGCAAATATATATAAAAAATATATTGGTTTACATTTTAAGAATTAAATTATCATACGTGTGACAGCTGCTGATGTAGATCACATAAAGTTGAGTAAAGTTGCGATAAGTTCTTAAAGTTTTTGCTAAACTTCAGACGCCACGTCACCGTCATCATTTTCATATATGCATATATACATATATAATCGAAATGTTGTGTGCATGCTTTAGAATGATGGACTTCAACTTGCTAGACGGCAAATTACAAATTTGCACATAGCTTAAAAACTTTTCACCCGGGAACACTTGAGACGTAACGAAGTTTTGCCGTACTAATTTTGATTCACTAACATTCCCTGCCGTCGGCCCCTCCTGCTGGCCAAGGACTGTCAACTGAGTGCAGCTGCTTATAGAAAAATGACAAAGTTTTCTCAATGCTTAATCTCAATTCTCAATCCCATAATGCAAGTACCCGGCACGCGCTCGTTCCTTAATACTTGTGGCTACTGCGACTCTTGATCCATGGTCAGGGGAGAATTCCAATTTCAAAGTTCACATGTATATAGACAAGATAAACCTCCAGCAAAAGTTTCAATTATTTGACAATTATAGCCAAGCGCTATTCTTCTAGCTTTATTGAAAAAATGTCCTTAGCCTTAAATACAACTTTTAATTCGATGATAAAGCAAATCCTAAAAAAAACAAACAAGATTATTTCAGAAAAGAAATCTCGACCTAAATACTCTGTAACCAATACCTGTCATAAATTCGATGAGTCGAAGAAATTCAACAACAAACGGTCAAAATTTACAAATCGATTGTTGCCTAGTAAAATCCCTTTACCCAGTTTCAATAGGTACATTCTATACAAAAGAAAAGTGTTTAAAAAAATGTTTACTTTTTTTAAGCTGTTCGCAATCGAAATTGAAATTTAAAAACGACATGGATGAAAGGCTCAATGAAAGCCCGCACATTTTGGTCACTTTTTGAGTTTTATTGCTTTGGGGAATGGAATGTAATTTGCCCGAAACAAAATAAACATTGTATTTATTTGTTTTTGTTTTAAAAGATACGGGCTCAAGCTGGGTGAACTTTGCGTAACAGCAAGCTGGCAAATTTGATTAAGTTCAATAGATTTAACACATACTGCCATTTACTTGGCAGTATTTAGCGCTACAATGACAGCTTATTCCTCGCCGTGAAATCGCTCGGGGCGATGTCGAGAAAATGTTGCAGCACTTCAAGTCGTAGCACGCCCAAAAAATTCTATTTAACTCAAAAGTGAAACAAACTTGGCAAAGTGCTTGGCACCCGCCGTTTTATCAAATTAAATAAGCATTTTAAAGTTTCTACGTTAATTTAATTTCTTTGCGTGGGTTGTGTGTGTATCGAAACTTTGTTTTAGCTCAGCTGCTTTGTAGACCAAACCAATGTCTATGTTTTGAGGCTCATCCAAGTTTTATTTAATAGAATTTGGTGTTTAGCTACGCATTTAAAATGCCACCAAAGATTTCCCAAAAAAACATAACAAAAAGTTCGCGAGTCGAGTCAGCATCAGTATCAGCATTAAATGTGAATCCATTAATAAGTTTATTTTCAGCAAGGTTCCAACAGCTGAAACTTTTGTCTGGCAAGCCCAGCAAATGCTTACAGACCCAAAGCAATTAGCCACAAAAGAAAAACTTTAATTTGATCTCACTGGTGTGAGCTTTGTTGTTTTTTAAGTTATTGCAGCATCATGCCAGAGTATCAAAAGTTGGTATTTATGCGCAAATTAATCAAAATATATAATATATATATATCAGTTTCTTTAACAATAAATAATAGATTAAAATTGAAAAATGGACTCAGCTTATTTTCATTATTTATTTTTCCATATTTTTTATTTAACATAGACCACCATAATCCACAAAATATTTCGAGCTATGTTATTTTCTTCATTTAAGTATATCAATACTTAAATGTGTGTCTTCAAATAGAGATTCACAGCATCCGTCAAGTTTCGAACTCCAATATATATCAGAGTATAATAATATATATATAAAAAAACTTAAACTGTACATTGCGAAAACCGTATTTAAATAATAAAAAGAAGTCATCAAACAATAAACAATCATTCCACAAACATTAAAATATTAAAAATAAAAAACAAACAAAATCTTTCTATCAAAATTCAAATTAATTAAATATAAAATAAAAATAATTGGCTTAAAGTTAAAAGACATAGGTAAATTGTTATTTAAAATGTAAGCAAAATATTATAAAATATAAAACATGTTTGCATAAAATGTAATTTGAATGTAAATGAAGGCGAATGAATTTGAAAAGTTTCAGTAGATTGTGTTTGATAAACGATAAATGTATCAGTTTATTAAGGTATAAAACAACATTTTAAACTTGACAAAAGTATATAATAAATGTGTTTTTTGTATTCACTGTGGACACATACGGTTAGAAAGGTATTTAAATTTTAAACGTGGTACAATTCAGCACTATTTAGTTTTATACTTTGCTTTTGTTGGATGGTTTTTTCTACGTAAGTTGTTGCTTGTGGAAGCATGTGTTAAACCAAAGCTTTAATATATAAAATGCAAAGTGTGTTGTTAGCATGGGGTAATCAAGTGAAAATATGTGTGAAAAGTGGACACATGACATATGCGACTAAACTAAGTAACACGGACTTAAACCCGAACTTTTAATATATTCTGGTTCATAGTCAGTCATGAATTTACCATAAACACTGCTGCACATTGTGCTCGGCCCTTGTTTGCCTTTTAACACAATTTTTGTTGTTATAGTAGCTTAGATTGCTGTTGCAGAGAAGCAGAAGAGCAGCTAGCAAATACTGTACACAGGAAAAAAAAACAATCTGAATTTAAGAAAATCGACAAACTTTTTGCGCGAAGTTTCTAAAATTTAGAAAAAAAATATGTCTAATTTTCAATGTGTTGTGTTGCAGAATTCTTGTCACATTTTTTGTTAAATATTGATTAAAGATAAGTATTTCAAGATGTCGCAACTTTTATATAGTTTATAAATTCATATAATTTAATTTTAAAAGTGCTTATATCAATTTTTTTAATTTCAGAAAGGTTTTTTTACTATTAAGAAGTATATTTCTGAAAACTTTTTGAATATTTATGTTACTAATATTAAAAACCAGAAATGTGTCTAGTTTTCAGAACGTTTTTCTTAAATTTCAAGACGATTTTTTTCCGAGTGTAGGCAAGTTTTTCAATTTGCCTAATGAGTTTTTGCTTGGACTCAGCTTACTCGCATCTCCTTCTCTATCTAACTCTATCTATTTCTCTCTCTCTCTCTCTCTCTCAAACTCTCCAGCACTCTCTTTCCATCGATATATCTCTTACTAACTCGTATTACTTGTTAGCGCGACTTTTGTGTAAAAACATTCCTGGGCCCCGATTATGATTGTGATTGTGTCGCTCAAGGGTACAATGAATTTAACTGCCACAACACACATTAGTAATAGCCAAATGCAGGCGCCACTTGCTTTTCAGCAATGTAAATGAAATGAAATTAAAGTGCCGTCATTAGCAAAGGCGAAGCGAACTGAGCCAAGCCTAGCAGAGCCGAACCAGGCACGGTCGAGTTCCATGGCAAAGTGAAGGCTATTAATACCAAAATGCTAAATGGCACTACCGTCGTCCTATTAAAATTTATTGCTAATAAGCGCAATTTTACCATAATCCAAATTATATATTTATTTATACATGCCATCAAATTAAATGCATACATTCACTAACAAAAAATCGCCAGGAAAACTAGACACCTATTCTGGTTCTTAGAAATAATTTCTAAATATACAAAAACAGTTTTTCGAAAATTTTCAAGGTTTTTTTCTAATTTTAATCAATACATTTCTTAATATTAGAAAATATTTTCATTAAGAGTTTAAGTGCAAACGCTTATGTTTAGAAATATCTATTTTTAATTTAAGAAAAGATTCACAAAATTCGTTCTTTCAAAGGATATGTTATAGTTGAACTGCTGTGTGATTTAGAGGCTACGTTGCTCAGAAACAATATAACAACATATCTATAAAGATAAATATACTTTCTGAATAATAAGGTGAATTACCCTTGGTGCGAAGACTGAAGCGATTTTCTCAAAATCAGTTCAATTTTTCTAAATGTGTAGTCAAATACTTGCATCCAAATACACCTACAATAAAAAATTCAAACAAATGAATCAAGAAAATTCATACTATCCAGAAGAGGCCAGTCTATTGGACTACATCTAGCGCAGATATATTTGCCATTTTAAAACAAGATTTTTGCTGACCATTTTAGGGATTTGGCTGCTTTCCGATAAATACTTCCATTGATTAACTTACTCAAGCATAAATCCAAAAAAATGTTGTTTGACTTTTGCCCAACTGCTTTCCGTTGCTAAATAGTGTAAGCCAATTATAATAATGGCCCACTAAAATACACTCACGATGGGTTTCTTTCCATATATATTTAGGCTTAAGTCCAAGCGATGCCTTAAAATACTCGCAATTATCCCAAACGACAAATATTTGGTCAGGATACCAAAACATTCCCAAATACGTGCGTGTGTGTGTGAGCACCAATACATGCGATATTCACATATGTGTATATTGAAAGGAATCGATCGTACCTCTCAGCTATTTTACAGTACAAGCGGCTCCAAAAGAACGAAAATGTTTATTGTAGACTCTCATACAACATTTTAAGGCATGCCAGTCATCATATTTGGGAGGTAGTCTGCTGGCAACCTCCGCAAAGATCAGCAAATAAATAAATTTGGAAAAACCGCTTTTTTCAATTTTCCCAGACCTTGAAAATATTAGACGTCTGTGCCGAAAGCAAGCTGAGTACCATGTAAAAATACAATCTGAATGAGGAAAAAACGGTATTCTTCGTTTAATTGTAAAACTGGAAAATTCTTATCTTTAAACGAGATATATTAAAAAAATAACTGTATTTAGAGAATCGCCCTGAATATTTATCATATCCATATGAATATTTAGACATCCATTTTTCACCTATGGTTGTGGAGTTGACTTTCCAAAATATTTGTATGCTTTCGGTTTTGATTTTGTACATGGATCTTTCCACACTCTATAGACCAAGATGAATGTAAACAGAAACTTCCGCTTAAAACCTGAAAACAGGGTAGCGGTGAGTCGTGTGCTCACTTGTTTGTATTGTGTTAGGCTGCAGGATTTAAATTAAATGCTTTCCTTGACTTGTGGTTGTGTTACTAAGCTCGCTTTTGTTGACCCTTGTGATATAGTAACACGATAAGCATGTATATATGTTAGCAAGAGCCCGCACAACGAAATACCAATAAAATAATTTCAAATCAAACACAAAAGCTGAAAAAAAAAAATTTGCTGCCAAGTCAGATTCTATTAAAAACACATTTGCCACACAGGACGCTAGCTTCAGTGTTCGTTTCCGCTGACTACGAAGCACCATCACTGCGTGGGTGCAAAGTAATTTGGCGTCACACTTTTGTCAACTTAAGGCGCGCCAGAAAATGGAAATGAAATTTATTTTGAATTCTCGGCAGCTTGGGAGTTGGACGCTTCAGCTTCAGCTTCAGCTTCAGCTGGCCAGACAATTAGGCGGAATTAGGTCTCAGCTCGCTGCTTATTGTTGCTTATGTTTATGATTATGTTGTAGGCGCATTAGCAAGCATACACTTCTACACAAATATCCATACACACACACCCGCCCAGGGACATCCCCCCTCCCCCGCTCCTTGCGCCCCATATCCACAAATAAATGTATTACTGCTGCGGCCTCTCAAGGCCGATGGTAAATTTTATTTAGAAACTTATGTAAGCGACAAGCCAAACAATGAAACAATGAGCCTAACGAAGAGACTACAGCAGGATGACATACTCGACGTTAGATTACCCCGCAGTTCTTGCTCAGTAAGTGTGTTGTGAATTTTAAAACCGAAACAAGAGTAATAATAATGAATTTCATTTAGATTTAAGAAATTTTTCTAAAGTTTTCCACATAATCAACATCAATCTAATGCAATCGTTCTTATGAATAGCTTTAATGACTTCAAGTTGAATACGCAATTTGTGCTGGTTTAACGCATCATCAGAAAGCTCGATTTCAATTTATTTAGATTTTAATTGCTTAAGTCCAATATCCTGAATGTTGCTTTTTATATGTGAATACGAAACACTAACTCACCTTCTAAGGCAGAAAGTGCATCACTATTTTCTAAATTTCTCAAAACTATTTTTTTAAATGGGGGTTTGCATTTCCACTTTTTAGAAATAGGTTCACCTTTAATTTTAAAAAAATATATTCCTAAAAATCAAAAGAAAAAACGAATCTAATTTAAATAAAAATTTTCGTATACTTGGAAATTATTTCCAACAACCAAAAACTGTTTCTAGTTTTCAGGGCGATTTTCTAAAATGCAGGCAATTTTTTTCTGTGTTTAGAGTGACAATTATTTGGGCAAGGAAATTTAGTTTGAAAATTCATTCACCACCATATTTGTAATGCATAACAATCGACTTAAGACCGAAAAAGTATGCTATTATAAGTGGCTCGACACAAAGCTGAATGAAAACTATTCAAAAGACGAAGAATGTTAGCACGATACACAATTAAAGATTATAATTCATAAAGAGGAATTAAGAAGCACACTTGCCTCTTTCATCAACATGCTTTTCTGAAATTGAGGAGAGCTTTTCGTTTTAATGGCTAATCTTGAATAATCGCATATTTCAAGCAGCTGTATATAAATGTGTCTTCATCTGTATGTGCCACGCATATAGTACAAGAAATTGGTAGCACATCCTTAATAAGTGGCAAATGGATGGGAAAATTATTACAATTCTCGAAAGGTTCGTGCAATACAAAAATAATGTAATACGTAATAACACAAGAAATGCGCAACACGCGTCCAGATTTTATCTTGGGAAAACTGATGGCATATAATAGGCGGAAAACAGCGCGACTTTTTTATATGGGACGTCACATTGAGTATACGCAAAGTGGTTCCCGACCAAAGTGAACAGTGGACACTGGACACAGCAGCGCCAACACCAGGCGTCTGCGATTTCTTGTTTCTTATTCTGCAATTTATCATTGTTTCCCTTTTTGTGTTTTTGTTTGCATTCCTACATGGTTGTTGTGCTACATGTTGCTTGTGTGACGCCTTCGCATTTGCTTTGCATGTCATTTGCATAACAAAAGAGCAGCAAAAATAAGAATCGGCACCACGAATCATCGAGTGGTTAGGGATGCCAAATGGCAACTTCCAAATAAGGCGACACAAAAGGCAGAAAAGAAAAAGCTAAATTGAAAAGAAGCAGTAACAGCAGCTTTCATAGAACAACTTTCGCCGAATATTACATACCCTTGCAGAATGGTTTCAAACTGCGGACATCTAAGTTTCATTATAAATTAAATCGACGGAATAACGTTGAGAATAACGACGATGAACGTGGTGCACTCTCATATCAATAGGCACAACTGCGATGAATCATTTTTTCATACCTTTAACTCGAAATTAAATCTCGAAAGCCACAATAAGTGAAATACTTTCTAAAGATTCAAATATGCGACAGATTTGTATAGTAATATTGTAACAGAATATTGTAGGAAACCCTCCATTAGTGAGAAACATAAATTTACCTTAACGTATATAGTAACATCCGTTGTGATGATACTGTCTACGCCAACCTCGATCCTACAACTTTCATAGTTCGACCGATTATGACTAAATGACACGTATATCTTCCGAGTTTCATATAAACTCCAATACACAGAGATATTACAATAAAGTAGGACTTACCACATCCACAAGAACTTACAAAATTGTCCTTTTAAGACACAAGACAAAACATGTTCTCATCTTTGCTCTTCGCAGATGGAACTGGAAACTGGAACTGTCTCATAAGCTAAGCCAATTTCAAAATGATGCTTATCATGAATATATCTATACCCTACGAAGTCGGAGACATTTTCAATAATGCGTTACAAACTTTCAGACAGAATTACAATAGCCTCTGCAATTTATAGTAAGCCGAAATGCTTTATACGAGAGAAATAGCTTGTAACCGGCTTTTAAAAAGACTAAATGTAACATTTTATCTTCAAATTCACAAATACAAATATAAAAGTGTAAATTAAAATGTAAATATAATGTGCATTGCACATTCAAGATAAACTCAATTTGTGTATGATATATGAGCATCTGGGTATACAATATTTGATTCTTCCTGCTGCCACTCAGATATTCTTAGCACACTTTTGGCCTGCAATTGAAATGTTGAGCAATTTCAATTGAAAAGCGCAGACATTCAAATAAAATTGTGAAGCGTTTTTATTTCTTTGTATATAAATTGTTATTTAATTTGAGCCATTTTAATAGGAGTCGCAAATGTGACAAGCAGCAGCCACAGGCGACAGTCACACCGCCCAGATTGAACGGACGTGCACAACGGGAGGAGGGCGGGGAGTAATATAATTGTATAAATGAATGTCCTCCCCCTCCACTCCTCCCGACGGTTCAGCTAAATAAAATGATACAGTCCCAGATGCCAGGCATATACTTATACTACTATAACACATGCCTAACCCCCAAGCCACCCCCCTTCAACCACATACACACACACCCACACACACACAAACAAACACACACACTCACTATTTGCGGCAGCTTCAAATGTCAGATTTGTAAAGCCGTAAGAGATTTTATGTCAATGAAGCATATTAAATAAATTAAATCTAAATTTAAGTTGAGCACATTGCTAAGACCCGTTTTAATGAACACAAGCAAACATTCCCCAGATAACTGTTACAGCAATTAAATACATTTATCTTATTGCATTCGTCTCAATTATTGTGTATGCCTTAAGTCCTTCCACTATCCAATCAGTGTCACATAAATAACACTCAATTTCAATCATAAAAATTTGAGCAATTCGCTTGACTCACTTTCAGAAACACATTAATTTTTATTTCGAATTAAATTTTAATGCCGTACTTAAAGGAAACAACACCTTAATAACGCTGTATATAAGCATGTTAGGTTCCCTTAATCTTCAATGAGATAATATTTACAAGCTTCGGGCACTTAGTGCATCAATTTAATTACACATTCAATATATATTTTCATGCTTATCAATATATATATATATATGTATGCTGCTTTTAAATACGTGAATTTAAAATTCAGTTGTCGTTGATAACAAAATTCTGCGTTACTTATGCAGAGCAAAAGAGGCTGACAAGCATCTACTTATTTTTAGGCTATTAATAGAATCCCTCACTTTGCGATATTCTTGTTAGCCCTTGCCATGGGAACACGTACTGCAAATATTTTTTGTTTGTTTGCAGTTAAATAAAAGAAGGATTATAAATAAGTTTCAATTTGGTCAATGTGTAAAATGAAATTTAAATATATTTCTATAGCACATATTTATTTGATTTTCTTTTAGCTTTTTCAAATCACTTTATGCAATCATGTTTCATGCGATTCCAATCTGAGATTTAGCTTTTAGCTGAATAATCCACATTTGTGTATATGTTGTATCAGATAGGGTGACGTGTACGTCCCCTTCCAGCACACATCTGGCCACATGCATGCCCTCAAGAAGAGTATAAAACCGGGAGCTTATCTCTAATTTGAGCTGTATGTGTGTATGACTAACAATTTTGGCAAATAAACTCGAAAATGATCAACTTTGAGCTGTGCCAGTATGGTTTGGTGGTTCCAGTTTATGACATGTGTACTGAGTAAAATGGGATACATTACACAATTCAGTCATGCCTAGTTACACATCCATAATTACATAATTAAAGCCACAGCCCTTTTAGCACACATATCCGTGAGAAAATCGTGGGTGAACTATGTTCTGAACATTGAAGATGGTAATTTCATGGAAACTTACCCTGCGAGAACTGTATCAGCTTACAGAGGAACTCGCCAAAGATGAAATTGCGCAAGATGTGCCAACGAGGGTGACCGGCATACAGAGGACACCCAGCAGCATATCCGAGATGGCCAGATTGAGCAGAAATAGATTGGTAATTGTGCGCATGCGACGATTCTGCATTAGCGTTGAGATGACCAACAGATTGCCAACAATGGCGCACAACAGGATCACGCTGTAGCTGGGTATAAGCCAGGCAGGCATCTCAGTGCCGCCACTACCACCACCACCACCACCGGAAGCAGCAGCACTACCACTATTACCACTACCACTGCCACTTCCGGCTATCGATATGCTCGCCTCGGTGATGGCAAATAGATTGCCAGCGGCAAGTTCATCATCATCCTCATAGATGGCGCTGCTGTTGCTGCTGTGTTGCTGTTGCTGTAGCTGTTGTTGCTGCTGCTGCTGCTGCTGCTCATGTTGATATTTGCCGCGTCGAGTGTCTCGTTGAGCGGTGACAGTGTCAGTGAGACAATGTGACTAGCAGCGCTGCGAGCATTGGCATAATAATCAAGCAATGCTTTGTAGGTGGCCGCCATTTTGGCAGCATCCCCGCCGCTGCCACTATACATGTGTGTGTGTGTGGGTGTGTAGGTGTGTATTTATCTGACTGTAGAAAGGAGATCACCAATATTTAGGCGATGTCGCTAATTGCGTCCACTTCTGCGTTCGATTTTTGGTTCTTTTTGCACTGAATGGAAAACAATAAAAAAAATAAATCACAAAGAGTGTTGCGCGTCGAGCAGCGCGCGCATCGCTTGGCTTCTCAATGCTTAACGGTTAGCGTTTAACAATTTGCTTCGTAAGAGACGTCTATATGTCCACAATATGCACGACGACAACGACACGCCCACGACAAGCGTCGACGTCGAGCGTCAGCGTTGTCGCTTGCTGGCCCGCTTCGGTCTGCCTGCGTTACCGTTACGTTGAACGAGCCGTTGGCAACTAGTCGGCCCAAATGGCCACCAGTGCCGGCGCCTGCGTTGCGCCTGTACGCTAAACTCACCACATGTGGCAGCAACATGCCGCACTGCAACATGTTGCTGGCACATTTGCGTGGGCATTCAACAAATAATCACAACAGCCACCTGCACTTGCAGCATCACACGTATTTTTATCCCGACCAATGGTCTTAGTATTCAAGCCAAGTTAATTAAATGGCAGTCTTATATATGTGCCTGTATATACAACTTGGCCAGAATCAATCTGCATCACTCAGACTGTCACTGTGTCTGTTTGCCTCAGCTTAACGGCCTTCTTGTTGAAACTTGAATTACATCCATCCTCTTCTGCCAGGCAACCCACTTAACGTTTGTTGGAGCCGGCAAAATCGGAATAATCGGTCGAATATCTGCATAGCTTATATTTGACTTACATTTTCATATCCAGACCGAGAAGCATATGCCTGAGGCTAATGAATAAATAGATGATATTTTATGGTCATTGAAAATAGAAGAATATAATTTTAAGATCAGCTTAAGCCATTTTCATATGTTATATTCACTTTTAGATATGTTAAATTGGATATCCATTTAGTTTAATTTACTTCAGCTTACCTATTTTTATCACTTATACATTTCCCTTAGAATGCGCTCTTAGTTTAATTTTAAATAGTTTGAGGCAGTTGGTGCCAGCTGCGAAGAGCATAGATGAGGAAATCTTGTTTTAGAACCAAAAGTCTTGTGTCTTAAGCAGTCAACGTTGTAAGTTTGGATGTGGCACGTCTTAGTTTCTAGTGGAGATGGGTTCGTGGGTTGGACGTGGGTTCTTTATAGTAAAAGAGTTTGTCTAGAAAGTGACTATGGGACGAATAATCGTTTTGACAAGATATTCTAACCAAACTCATAAAGTTTGCGTATTGTAAAGTTGCTCATATTTGGTAAAAAAAAGGTCATCATCGGACCACTAAATCTTATAGTTGCCATAGGAACGAGTTTCAAGTTGTGGGATCGATATAATTGTGACAACTGCTCTTATTAATAGACATTTTTTGATTTTTATACTTTGATACCAAAGAAAATTATGCTTTAATACCGAAGGTAGCATAGTATATTGGTTTTGTGCAGTGTCCGTCATGCTGTCTGTCCACCTGTCCATCTGTATGAACGCAACTTTTCTTAATTTCTTAGAGAGAGAGACTTGAAACTTGGAACACAGACTGGTCTGCGATAAAGCCACATATCTCCCAACATTTTAAGTATACAGTCACCAACTTTGATTGGTAGGTTGTTGGCGATGTCCTTCACAGATCGACATATGCCACGCCCACCGCCCCCAGGCCCCTTGCTCTTAAAAATGTTAAATGGCTATATCTTCCGCAGTTTTTGAGTTAGAGCCGTCAAATTAGGTAGGTATGTTGCAGGTAGTCGATAAGTCCGTATATCTCCCACAATTTTGAAGATAGAGTTACCAAACTTGGAAGTTAACTTGCTGGTAGCCTCTTCCAAGGATATGCATATACATTTTCAGACCACGCCCACACCCGCACACCCGCCGCCCCCAGGAACTTTGGCCCTAGAAATATGAAATGCGCATATCTTCCACAATTTGTAAGCTAGAGTCACCAAATTTAAAAGGTTTTTTTTAATGGTAACTCGCCTAATAGATCGATAATAAATAATCGCCTCCCTAAACCGATACACCTGTTAGTGGAAATCGATGAAACCATATATCTCGCACAATTTGAAAGCTGGAGTCACCAAATCTGAAAGGTATATTGCTAGTAACACCCTTCAAAAATCCGGGAAAACAAATTTTGGACAGCCCACAAACACAATAAAAGCCTATATATCCCGCAATTTAAGAGCTACAGTTACCAAACTTGGAAGGAAGTTTGAGTTGGAAGCAAAACGTGAAAAAGTAAACATCCAAACTTTTCCATAAGAGACATAAAAATAACAATGTTGTCAACGTTTAGTTTATTCCCGCGACTAGCTCCTGTCTAGAAGGGTATGTAATCTTCGGCGTGCCTATGAAAGCTGTACTCCCTGCTTTGTTTTCTCAAGTTAAAGCCAAATGTTTATTTAAGCTCTTGAAAACAGCTTTGCCATAAAATTTGATATGCAATTAGTTCTTATGAGTCAATGACTGACATGGGCTAATCGAAGTAATTCTTTCACAATGTATTTGTTTAAATAAAAAATGAAGTATTAAGTCTGTGGTGCAATGAAACACCTTCAAAGGAAATGTTTTAGCTAAGCAAATATTTGGAAACTCTCTGTTTTAAGTTAAGTAAATAATATGACATACTTTGGTGGGGTGATGATCCATTAGTAAGAAGATATACCTGTAAATTATAATTATAATCTAAAAATATATATATAAGAATACTTTCGATTGTTATTATATTCCTTTTTTACTTCAAGCTTATTAATTTTTCTAAATCTAAAAAATATCTTTAAGAATACTTTCGTTTTCTATTCATTTTTATTATATTATTATTATAGTTTTTTTTAAATATATCTAAAATACTCTTAACGAATCTTTAAGAATCGTATCTAAATCTAAATGTAAGCTCGTGTCTTACTCCAAGTGATTTAATTTTTCTCATTTCTTTTTTCTTAGTTATTATTGTATATTTTGTTTTCCTTTTTGCCAACTGATTGCTTCATTCACGTTGAACTGCTTGCTGCCCCGTCCGATGAGAAGACGTGGATGACGCTGACGATGATAAGCTCTGCACCAGATAAATCGTTCCATTGACTCCCGCTTCAACCCGAAGTGCATTACACAAATACACACACACACACACACACACACGTCTGGCTGTTACGTGCGCACTTGATTGCAACGTGCAACGTGCTAGGCATCGGTAAGGGAGTCAGTCTGTCAGTCTCTCAGTCCATCAGTCCGTCAGTCTGTCAGTCTGTCAGTGTCAGTAACAGTTTCACTGGCCTTGCCCGTCTAGGCTTCTTCTCTCAAGGCTAAAGCGAGACTGGTGCACTGATTGCTTATGGAAGAATCCGTTAAGCCTGCACCTGAGCTTTCAATTGGCCGACCGGTTAATAGGCAACTGGCTGTTGCCGCCAAGTAGCAGTCTGCAACAAAAAAAATGAAAAAGAAAAAGAAAAAAAAATGTTATTTGCAAAAGAGAAAAGAGATTTAACAAATCCTAACATGATATGTTTGATATTTCTGTTTCTCCTAATTAAATAATTTTCTGCATTCATATAAACGGTTATATGTATGTGTGTAAAATGTACAAATGTATGTTGTGATTCCCCAATTAGCAGCTGTAAGCCTAACGTAATCTGCCAAAGCATAAACTGGACATTGTAATCTTGTATGACACATGTGCATGATGGCTACATGTACATACACCCATACACACACGCATACATACACACATTCATACATACATGTCCATACTTAAGTGGAGTCGTCGATCAATAATGCTTTTGCATAGTGCTGCTGCATCCTCACACAGACACACCCCTACACACGCAAACACACGCGCACACACTCACAGCGGTCTCAAACATTTTGTCAACGGCGCCGTCGACGTCGCTGCCCGCGCACTTTCAACTCTATAACTGAAAATAAAACCAAATGCGGTGGCGGCGCCGTCGCCGTTGACGTTTCACGCTAACACTATCTCTCTCTCTCGCTCTGTCTCTCCAGTGTGCTCCCACTTGCGCGGTCGCTCGTTGCCATTGCCACTGCTGACTGTGCTGACTGCGCTGCTCGCTTCGTTTTTTGTCGTTATGCTTTGTGCTGTTTGGTGCGCTGCTTCTGCGTCAGCCACTTCGTTGGAGTTGCACACGCTGCCGGCCCGCATTCGTGAGCAGCATTTCGTGCGAGTCGGACGGAGTCGGTCGGCTATTTCTCGATCCCTCCGATTATATAGCCTGTGTCTTTGTCTTATTATTTTTAAATTTATTTATTTTTTTTGTATTTTATTAATTTTTTTGTTGTCTTGTTATTATTTACCGTGTCAATTTACCGCTGACATTGTGCGCGTTGTGTGCTCAAACTGTTGCATTCTCAATTCGAAGTTGCACCAAAAAGCCAAGCGGCACAAAATTCATTGAACTCTCCGTTGAGTTGCAGCAACAGCCGCCACTCACAAAGCAGAAGAAGAAGAGCAGCGCAGAGCAGGAGCCGCCACAGCATCCCATTCAGCCAGCAACATGTCAGACGGCATTGAAGTTGAACAAATTGTGGAGACCAAGCCAAGAAGGGTGAGACATCCTACACACACACACACTTACACACACATTTACACTTGCAAGCATACTGCATACACACACATTTAGAATACGTAGAAACAAAGATGTACATATAATGTTATAAGAAAATATTAAGTGCGGCCACAGACGACGAACAAAAGAATTAGACTTATAAAAGATGCGACAACAGGGCAGTCAAACACCAGCAGCAGCAGCAGCACCAACAGCCGCAGCAGCAAAGCAAAAGAAAATCTGCAGAAACAGATAGAGGGACTGACAGGGAGGCAGAGAGCAGTGCACAGAGAGAGAGAGAGAGAGAGAGGGAGAGCGAGAATGAGAATGAGAGCAAGAACTGTGAGCGCGAGAGTGCTCAAAAGGAAGAGGAAGAGCGCACAGACCCAGCCTCGCCAAAAGTTGGAGCCCAAAGTCAAGTGTGCGTGTGTGTGTGTGTGTGCGCGCAAGTGTTGAACTTTAAATAACTGTGACTCCAGAAGAACCGGCCAGGGCCAGTAGCAGAGCGAATGCCGGTGCCGTTGCCCGTTGCCAGACAACGAAAAATCAGAAAGAGAGAGAATCAGAAAAATAATGAAAAGAAGCGTATTATGCGTTTAATGCGGGGGAGGATGCAGTCCGTATGCATACATACACACACATACATGCATACATCAGCAGCAGCAAAGGGGTGACATAGGCTGGCAGAGAGACTCGCATGTGGGTATGGTCATACCAAACAACAACAGGAGCAGCGACTATGCATATCAAGTTCAAGTGCGCACATCACTTTACGCACACACACACACATATATATATATATATATATATATATAGACACTCAGGATATATGCATGTATATATGTGTATGTGCGCATGTGTACCAAATTCGAAGTCAAAGCGCATTTTCCCCATTCAAATGATCAACCTTATAATTATATATTTATTTTGGTCACATTTGTTGCAAGACGCAACTAAATTGAAGTTATATATATATATATAGTTATATATACTCGTTGAATATCCCACAATTAATACAATATCAAAGATATAAAGCCTAATCAAGTGAAGGAATTGAACATGAATTGAATAAGTTTTCTACAATAAATCAGAAACAAACAAAATACTTAATACGCCCTTGCTGAGAATACACTTGTAGCTGTATCTTATCAATCATTGTAGCATGTATCAAGTAATTGTTGCGGTTTCGTTAGGGCAACAACTACTAGCAACGAACATCTCTTGTATCGCTCAATGGCAACGACAAATTTGTTGGCTACAGTAGCCAGACAGTATTCGATTGCGCCGCCGATACACTACTGTGATATGGCTCTAAGTGTGAGTGCGTATGCGTGAGTCATTTGGGGATTCGATTGGTTCGCAGTGACGCACACGCACACACACACACGCACACCAACACACACACACGCACACCAACACACACACACACACACACACACCTACACACCATACACACCATACACAATTAGCTCCTTTATTAAGCAGCTATCGAATCGTCATGACTCAAAACTTAAAAATAAAAAATTTTGATTTGCTTTCAGTTTAGTTTTTGTACAGAGATAAAAAATAATTGTGTTTGAATTTGCCTTCACCAAATAAAAAGCACACAAAGCGTTACTTGATTAAGAGAGCTTAGAGTTAGTATCTCAATATACAAATAATAATAATAAATGATAATAATATTACCAAAAACAGCTATAATTATAATATAACAACTACCAAAAATAATAATATTAATAAAACACAAATTACAAGTGCTTCATGCTATTATTTTTTGTTTAAATCCGGAAATAGTTTTTTATTACTTATTTGTGCAATGACTTTCGTGCAACACCTTTTTGTGCAGTGTAGTCGTGTTGATAAAGTCGTTCAATGCCATCGAGTGAATTCATCGCGTAAATTCATTTGCAACTATAAACGCAAATACATCCATACATACATCCCACAAAACATACATACATACATACATTCATACATATGAATATGCTCTATGTACGCATGGCTTATGCCTAATCTGTCTGAACAGAGGCGTACCATTTACGGCTATAACTCAATCAATAAGTCAAACAAAATGCGCACAGCAAAAGCCATGAAAACTGAAACGAAATGCATTCAGACAGGTGCCACAACAACAACAACAACAGCAAAAGCAACAGCGACAGCAGCAATCGGCATTATCAATGCCAATGGCAATAAATAATATTGAATATCGTATATGCGGCGTATGCGCAACGTCTCCAGCTCCCACCCCCGTTCCCCCAGCCTCTAACGATATCAATGGCATAATTGTTGGAATGGCAGGGTCGTCATTTTATAAACTATTGTATTATTATTATATATATATGATTTTAATTAAGGAACTCAATCATGCATTGCATTTGCCCGCCCAACCGCAAACACACACACACACACACCCAACACTTCCTGTGCCGTAGCTTCCTGATTTTCTTCCTTTTCTGATTATTATTGCTCAGCATTGCTCTTTGTCGCACTCAGGCATGAGTCATAAGTCGCACAGATGCATGAGCAATGCCAACAACTAAATAAATAAAATACGAGTTCCTTTGTTTCACTGCAAATCGAGTCAAAAAAGGGAAACCAAACACAACACAACAACTGAACACACACACACAAAACTAAAAAGAGCAACTCATAAAAAGCAGAAGAAAAGCACCACATTGCACCCCATTATGCCGGCCTCCATTCCCCACCCCAGCCCCCAGCCCCACCCCTAATGCCCGTCAATGGGGCAAGCGAAAGAGACGCTGATTCATTCATTCAGTTTGTCGCCATCAATTGCATTTTGCGAGCATTTCAAAAACTTTTGGGCAAAACTGAAAAACAGCTGCTGACACATTCCCTGCGAGAACCGCACTCGTTGTGGGTGGAAACAGAGCGAGCTGATGTTGGAAACGTTACTTGTTGCTTGTAAGCTTATCTGATTCATTATCAAACACTTAATATCCGGTTGCCAGACGCCTTACAGTTGTATTTACGCTGAACAAATTTGTTAGCCTTAAAGAGCGCTGTTTGATAAGAAATATGTGATTTAATCAACCAACTAACTAACTGTTCTAAACAAAAAACAAAATCAAAATCAAAATGCAAAAATGTTGAAGTATTTTCGAAAAAGAAGTACAGTTAATCGAAATGAAATCTTCCTTCTGGCCAACACTTGAACACTTAGTCACAAAACCAGTTTGTTTTCGGGACAAGCAAACATAACACGTGTCTCACGTCTCTCTTAATCAAGACATTAACTTTCAATAACCAGGCGAACACACATAGGTACACACATGGTCACACTTGCATGTACACTTTAAATACATATTACGTTTATTCATTTGTTTAAGCTTATCATGGCCAGTCTAGGCCACGGCTTAAGAAAACATACAAACAAATGCTTCGCCATGACTCACACAATTGTCTGAGATATGTATTTATATGTATATGTATATATATATATATATATATGTTTGTATGTGTGTGCCGCACTTGACGCGTGTTTCTCTTGGGCGACATTTTGTTTTGAATTCCTGCAACATACACACACACACACACACACATGATTCAAGCGCTGATTGGCTTGTGGCTGCTTTGCACTATTTTTGCATTAAATCTCGTTTGATTTATGTGGAATTTTGTGTGACTCGACCGGCTATCAGAAAAGCATTAGTGAGTACTAAACGATTTCAATGCTTTACTTATGTTTTGCTTCAATGTACATACATATGCATATAGATGTGTATGTGTATGTGTGTGTGCCTGCTGAGTTTTGCTTTCGTCGGCAGTTTATTTATTATATTTTGTTTTGTATCCCGCTGCATATCTTTGTTGCTACGTTATAACAAAGCCCAAAATAATGCGCTGATACAGATAAAATTACTGATATCGGTGTTCGTAGACAGTGATACGAATTTTCAATACAATTCCCATACATATTTACTATGGCATTCCACTTCAGTTGATACAGTCGAAAATGAAAAAATAAATAAAAAAATAAATAAAAATAAGAACATTGCAGACAAGGATAATGATATGGGCTGGATGGGATTTTCTCATTGTGGAATGGGGCCTAGACATTGAATTAAAACAGTCATGGCTCTACACGCTCGGCGTCATATTTCTAAACAGCATCAATAATTATTGGACTGATTTTAAAATCAACAAATAATTCAAATTAGAAGTCATGGATCTGGAATTAAAAGAATATGCAGCTAATTTTGCAGACAATGGCAAAGAACTCAATATTAAGAATATTATTAATATTGTACAGTACAACTTCTTTCAGTAAAAACATATTTTTGTCGACTTTTCAAATATTTTTCGATTTTTTATGAATGCTTTTGAAATAAACTTCTATTCTTTTAACGCCCTAATTCCAAAGTCAAGTCAATATTATATATATATATAAATATATATATGTATATATATACAAATCTTGAAAACTCAGGAGTTGTGTTAATTATTTTCTTGGAAAGAGATCCACCTAAAGAGACAAACTTACAAGCTATGTGGATGCTATTTCTTCTTTACCAGAGACCACAAATAATTGGTAATAAATCAAAAGAAGGGGCCTTACTAAATATTCGAATATTCCAAATGTACTTCAATTAAGTTTAAATTATTACTTATTTAGCTGTCGAAGTACGCTGAAAGCACTTTATGCTACAAAGTAATACTTATCTTAAAGAATATTGTTTTTGGTGGATGTAATACGCTGTGAGGGACTGTATATATACACATATGGATATCACACAGAAAAGTCACCAGCGACTGAAATGAAATTTCTAGAAAGGCATCGCTGACGGTCAGTGGATCAGCCCACATCAACACTGCAGTAGCTGTGGACTTGAGATAAGAAGGAGAGATTAGAAAGATTGCAAGCGACTAGCATGATGTCTGATTAAACACGTATACATCTGAACAAACACTCAGAGGTGTTGCCCGGCTTTGCACGGGTTAGTTAAAAAAACAAGAAATGAAAGTAAATAAAAAATTTTCCAGTAGATCTATTAAAATTATCGGGGAGAAAATCCAAAATGTGTAATGCAACGCCTCAATGAAAACTACTGTGAAAATTTCCAGTTTGTCGCTCTTATGGTTTGAGCTCTTAATTGATATATGTATATAAATATATATATATATATATAAATATGTTTGTGTATAGAAGATATGCACTTGGCAACAAATCAGAATGGCGATAAGAAAACCAATCGATTATGGTTTGCCCGTCGAAATAATCTGATTACAAATCGTGTAAGCGAGAATCATCAATAACTTTTCCTTTCTTTGCTGGCCACTCCAAAAAAAAACAACACATACATGCACACATAGATAAGTATGTACAGTGTGCTTGTGTTTATATGTATATGCAGCTCTAAATGGTGTGCAATTATTTAATTATGAGATTGCGCAATCTACACCAGCACTAATTGTCACGAGCAATAATGAAAGCTATCAAAACGAGAACAAGCAAGCACAAGATGTGAGCAATCTAGGCAAACGAATGCCATATAAAGCCATAATTCTATTTCGATGCGTGTGTCCCCTTGCCGGCTTATCAGGTTAACATAGAGATTAGGTTTACGTCAATGCTGCACCCATGAACACACCCTCGAAGACCCACAACATGCTACATTACAATTAAGGCTAAATTTTATTAGTTATCTGGCAAGCCCAGAGTGTGTGTGTGTGTGTGTGTGCGCGCCAATTTATTTGTGCACATTTGCAAAGATACTCGTCTTATCAGTGGCAACAGAAATATAAAAAAACCAACAAGAAAATTTATGGCAGCTGACAATGTGGTCACTGAGCCTGTATTTACTCATAAATGAATGTTCTCAGGTTCTGTATTTCTTTTTTTTGTCTTTCTCTTCTTTTTATTCTATCTTTTCTCTTGTTTCCGATTGCAAATTGGTTGGCGCACAAATTATAGCAACGGTCTTATTTATTTATGTATGCATGTATTTTTGCCACTTCTTCTTCTCTTTCGTTTTGGCACAGTTTGCATAATTTGGCTTTTGTTGGCTTCTGCTTAATTAAGTCAGCTGAAATTGTGGCTCTTCTATGTCCACACACACACACACACGTACGCATGCACACATACATGTATGTGAACTACAGTTTTTCGTCGTGAAAGTCAACGTTGAAATCCAATCTTTTATCTTATTAATTGTTTGTCTCTTGATGCTATATTTCGTATATGAAAACGCACTTTTCAAAATTGCTTGGCGCATTTCTAATTGATATTTCTCACTCACACTCACACTCACAAACACACACACACATACATAAATTACGGTCAACGAACGCATTATGATTTAACTCTCTCAACCCCTCTCATCTCCTCTCCTCTCCTCTCCTCGCATCCATCCATCCATCCATCCATATAAAGAGACATTTTCGATGCTGTTATTTTAATGCCCGAACTCTTTGTGTGATATCATTCTTGCTCTTGACTCTCCCTCATGAAGTCAACCCAAATAATATACACACATCCACACATATTTGTATATATATACATATGTATATATCTAGAGATATATATAATATATAAATACAATATATATGCCAGCATTCGGCGCTGGAGCGACAACAAAATTATCTTTGGACCGTTTTTCATCTTCGTTAATTTTTTTTGTCGGCAGCGTTGCTGATTGAAAATTGTGATGCTTAAATTGTTTCAAATGGAGCAAACACACACACACACACACACACACATACATACACACATCGAAACAATATATAAATCATGATTGAAGTCGTAAGATCAGCTACTCTACAAAATTAGCTGCAACTCTTGGGAAAGCAGCAATAAATACATATATTTGTTTGGATGTGTGAAATCAGATAAAAATTGAAGAATTCTATTTAGTATAGAAAGCTCACGAAATCAACTAATCATATTAATGCACACAATACTGATAAGGGAAATCGAGTGAGAGTGTCAGAGTCCAGTGATAGCTCCACTGCCAGATACCCAGTTCAACTGCAACTGTTCTCACTGAGTGTTCAATTTAAGAGTGTCCGACTCGAAAATACCCGGTAGACAACTGCCAGATATTCTCATTAGATGCACTTTAAATAAATGAAACATATATATATTAATTGATGTTTGTCTTTTGCCAATAAAAGCAAACAAACTTATAAAGTTACATGAATTGTGAGTTACACGGTTTGATTTATATGTAAATTTCAATTGTTGCATACAAATGAGAAATTAAATCATACTTTTTATAGCAGATTTGTACTTAACTATATGATTTATAGCAGTATATTATATATCAAATCGAGGCACTATTAAATCCAGTCGAAATTGTATTTGTTGCTTTATTTGGCATTTGCTGAAACAACAGGCAGTAAATTTACATATGTGGCATGCAACTAGCAAAATTCAGCACAATAAATTGCCTATGTAAAAAACGCCACTGAATATTGAACAAGTTTTTCCGGGCTAAAGATACAAACAAATTCCGAACCGATTTCTTTTTATTTATTTTTGTAAGATTTGATCCGTTTATCGATTTTAAGGAAACTGGAAAACGTTAGTTTTTTATTTGTTGCATATTCATAATTTATGCCGCTTTCCGAACTTAACAAATTGAAGAGCTTTGTGCAAAATGCATTGGCGTGTTTAATTTGAAATTGAATTGTGTACGTTAGTTGTTATAGTTATAGTTATAGTTTCGGCACTTGGCACGGAACCGAATCGAAACGAAACGAAAGCGAAAGTATCTGAAAGCACCTTTGGCGCTGCCTGAATGCGCAGAGGCGCCAAATAGATACAGCCACAAAGCGGTAATTCAACACAAAGCAAACGAGACAGGTAAATGCAGGGGGACGGGTGGCAGGGCAGGACTAATTAGGAGGGGAGCGTCTTTTTCCGGTCTGCAGCAAATTGCACTGATTGCATTACACTAAAATATGTGCAAGAAAAAGCAGTAATCAGGCATTGTTGATTACAATTAATTTTGTGTTGTATTTTGTTTGTTATTTTTGGTTGACAGATGCCGCAGGCGACATCGGTCGATAAGGACGCCATACGGGAGGCCTACGAGGATGTGCGCTCCGATCTCACAGACACCGAGTGGGCTGTCTTCAAATTCGATGGGGCGCAGATAATTGTGCATGGGCGTGGCCAGTGCTTTGAGCAGTTCCGCGAGCAATTTGGCGATTCGGAGCGTGCCTTTGGCTACATACGCATACAAATGGGCGATGAGATGTCCAAGCGCAAGAAGTTCATCTTTCTCACGTGGATTGGCCAGGAGGTGGGCGTCATACAGCGCGCCAAAATGTCAACGGACAAGGCGCTCATCAAGGATGTCTTGAATGTAAGTCCCCCCCAAAACCAACAATGTTGCAATCGAAAACACAAACTAATCCTTGCGACTCACAGAATTTCGCCGTGGAGCTGCAGGCAGGCGTGGAGGCTGAACTGGACATTGAGCTGTTCCGCGAAGCGTTGAATCGCGCCGGTGGCGCCAACTACGGCACTGGCATCCGGGACAATTAAGTCGGTCGATCGCCAACGGTGTATCAACCATCTTCTTAATTTTTTTTTTTGCGCACCTCTTCATTTACTTAAATATTATGAATTAATTTTATGCGATCTTAACATATTTACTGTAAATTTTTTGTAATATGTAATAAACATAAAACAAGAAACGAAACAACAAAGAAAAACGCTGGATTTATTTTCATTTTTTCCGTGTTATTCAGGATACTTTTTAATTTGTTTGCAGATGCCCTTACTATATGTGAAAGGGGTTGAAGTGGTTTTGTCTAACTTTAACAAATCAATGTGCCCAGAGAACACAGACACAATACAATATAAATAATACATCAAAGTGTATGGAAGAGTGATTCAAACTTGGTTATAAATGTGTTCGCTGGACAATTTCTCAGGACAATGCACATAAAATATTGTTGTACAGCAATATTGGTTTAAGATTTAGATAGGTGACAAGAGTTGGTAATTGTATTAGATGGAGAATAATGCGTTTATAATTTATGCATGTCGGTCCACGTTGTAAATGCCTAAGTGCTGGTCTCGACTTAATTTCTTTTTATTCTTTTATTCTTATTTTTTTGTCTAGCGATCCCGGAAGAGCACCGAGTGCAACGCATCAATATCCACCTCCACTCCGGATGAGTTTGTGGTAACGGTGCGAGAGCTGCAACATTAAAGAAGACATTGTTATCATATATATAGTGGGTATAGCGAAAGATTTGGAGTGCATACCTGACCGAGTGTGTGGCACGATTGGAGGAGTGCGGATTGACCAGCACACAGTGCATGGGCTGGCCATCGAACTCACGCTGATGATAGGCATCCACAGCCATTTCGGCGTGCTCCAGAGACTTGTAGATGACCTCCGCAGTGCCCGGACGCACCACGCGCGCATCGTACATGGGCCCAATGTCATTGAACAGCTCCCGTATGTCTGAAGTGGTCACATTTGTGTGCAGATTGCTCACCAGCAGACGATAGCCGGGCTTATTATTTGCCACGCTCAACGGCAGCGGCATCGACATCGACGGTGGACTGCGACGCTGGTGCATGGACATCGAGGACATGGACGCCTGTCCAGACATATGTGCCTTGGACGACACAGTCCCATTCTCATTGGCATAGATGCCATGGGAGACGCGACGATCTGGTTGGGCGCCAAATAGACGCGCCTCGCAGCGACTCTGGCAATTTGGATGTTGCCACCAAGTTGCGCTGACGGCGCTCAAATCGCTTATCCAAATTATCCCCAAGGCTGACATGTGACGGCGGTGGCATGGACGGACGCTCCAAACGATTGCGCGACGCCTCGTAAATTGAAAACGGATCGTTGTCCAATGTGTTGCTGGGTGGCAATGTTATCTCCACGCCATCCATATCCAAGTCATAGCCAACATAGGAGCGTCCCAGACGACCACTCACCGGCTGGTTGCTCAAGTGCATCGTGCGCGAAATCTCCTCTGTGGGGGCAGAATGCAAGATCATTTTTATAATCGAATCTGTGATCTTTTATATACCTCAATCGAAAGATGAGTGAAGAACAGTGAAGATTAACCGCAGCCATTGGACTGTTTTGTGTACAATGCATATTGTAATTGGTAACGCTGGACTGTTCTTAAATATTTGGAAAATACACTTACCATCTTCAAGCTGCTGCATGTTGTCATAGTCGACGTAGCCGCGCGGCACAAACGGTTTGGCGGACGCGCTTAGGCGACCTGACAGATGCGAGGCGCCTGAGTTAGACTTGTAGCCGCCATGGGGCCCAATTTCGTCTTTGGGATCCCACCAGGGCGTTGCCACCAACTCATCGCCTCGATTGCTCATGGTAATTGTGCGCTGGCCAAAGCGGCCCTTGTGGATGATAGCACCACCAGCAGCAGCACCACCACCAATGCCGGTCACTCGCGGTTGCGATCGCGATGACTGCTGCGGCGGCAGTGGCAGTGGCATTGCCATTCGCTCCTTCTTACGCTCGATGAGCATGTTGCGGGCGTCGATGCCGGAGTCGCGTATGTTCTGGTTGAGTATGTCGCGTGCGTCGACAATTTTAGCGCGCGTCTTCTGGATGATCTTGTTGCGGGCGTCGTAGGGGCGCTGGTGCTGGCCCGGCTGGTTGGTCTTGTTGATCCACTTGCGTGGCTTCATTTGAGCGTGGTTAACATGGCTGTGACAACAACGGTGAAAATTCGAACATTAGCAGCGCCATTTTCTTTTGGGCAGACAATACTTACAGCTTCTTTCCGTTGCTCCGTGGGGGGTTGTGTTCGCGCTTCTGCTCAATAATTTCGTCCAGTGTAAGGTCCACGTCCATTGTCGTAGATTTGCGCGTTGCGCACTCGTAGTTGTTGATTCACAAAATGCCACTGCCCATGCAAGATATTCGTCAATTCGATGCAACTATTTGTGACAGATTTGATGTTTGCAGTCGTCGCGTAAAGCCGTGGAAGCCGAAGGACAGGGTTGCACTACTTCTGTCCACAAATATCGATAGTCTTTTGGAGTTGAATTTATTAGACACTATCGATATTAATTATACCATTGTTAAATATGCGCTACGGTCCATATTTGTCTGGAATTCGTGAATTTCCTTATATTTGGCTCCATAAATGTATGTCCGTAAGGGAAAATGCATATTATTCGCATCGGCTCAGCCTTAATACAACTATCGGCTACTCAGTTACAAATTTTCAACTATCATATCTCTGTGTCGATACATTGCTTGTGCTTTGCGACGATGTTTAAATTCGATAGACAATTCAGACGTACATCACTAGCACCGCTGCTGTTTTCTGTTGTCAATTATTCTTTTGGTTATAATTATTTTCACATCCACCCGCTAGACGAGCTCCCCAACTCACAACAAAGGTGCTCCTCGCAACAGCGGCTGCGACTGCGACCACCTGCAGCAAAGTCTATTATTAAGAAACTCTAATTACAGCTCGACGGCTGGAACAGCGTACGCCGCATGCAAGAATACAGGAAAAACACCCGAACAACAACAACAAGATGAATCCCTGCGTGGTCCCCACAGCCGTGCCCGATGTTGACGGTGACAAGCGCTGGCAGAGCATACATCGCCGCTTCATATCCGATTGCCGCGAAAAGGATCCGGACGTGATCTTCCTGGGCGATTGCATATTCGAAACGCTGCAGGACACGGACACATGGAACCAATACTTTGCACCGCTGCACTGCCTCAACTTTAGCATACGTGACGATCGCACCGAGCACGTGCTGTGGCGCATCGAGAATGGTGCCCTCGACAATGTCAATCCCAAAATCGTTGTCCTCCACGTCGGCACCAACAATGTGGCGAACACTGCAACCGAGGTTGCCGAAGGTCTGCTCGCCAATGTGACAAGGATACGCCAAAAACTGCCTGGCGCCTATATTTTGCTACCGGTAAATGAAATAACAAAATGCACATGACTTATTATATTATTATCATGTCCTTGCACTTATTTTTTTTCAATTGCATTTGCAGTCACTTCTGCCACGAGGCCAGCAACCGAATGCGCTGCGTGAGAAGAATGCGGAGATCAATGAACTAATCAAGGAGCACACAAAGGGATTGGACCGCGTGCAGACCGTTGCCATTGACAAGGGCCTTGTGCAGGGGGACGGCAGCATCAGCCATCATGACATGTTCGACTATAAGAATCTAACCAATACCGGCGCCAAAAAAATACTCGAACCATTGCACGATTTGCTCTCGCAAATACTCAATGAAAACGAACCGGAACGCGATCTCACTCCATCCGAATAGCTCTCAGCGCTCAGCATAGCAATTGAAGCAACAACGCATAACCCACAAAACGAAATCCAAATCCAAATCCGACCCATCCGCTTGATCTTAGCAATGAAAGTATTTACTCGTGTATTTAACGGGAATTCGAATTTTTTTCCCATTATACAAACAAAAAAATAACGCAAGTTTCCTTAACCAAGAATACACAGCTTTGAAATAACACATATTTATATATATGTGTATATATATATATATATGTATAGATATATATATGTATATATATATATATATATATGTATATTTACATATATATTTATCCCACAAGCTTAGGTTTAATGGCTTAAAAGTGTTTTTGCATAAGGCTCAATATGCGCAACACCATATACAAAAAAACACGCATGAAATTTTGTATTTTGCATTTATACTAAATATAATTATAATTACATACATACACACATACACACACATATATATATATAAATTAATATGCATATTAGTCATGACCAACAATGAAAAACATACATTCCCTGCATCGTTTCAATATAAATAGGTTTTCTTTTTAACAATTACATATTGATTAATTATTTTTAAATTATAGTTATGAGGTATGTGAAAGAAGCTGGTGAAATTGTGAATATGTTCATTAAATGGAAATCGGCGGCAGCGAATCAAAACTTATGTTAATATTTGTATGCTGTAGTCTTCAAAGGATCATGTATAAATAAATGACACATGTGTGTGTGTGCAATGCTATTGCTCAACAAATTAGTATTTGTTTAAAAAGTTTGAAAAAGTTTGCCTGCTTAGTGACAACAGTGACTGTTAGTTATCGAACGTGTATATCGATATATCGATTGGTGAGTCAGAGCGCTGCTTTTGCCTAATCTTTGTTTACACTTTCATGATAACAAAAATAAATTAGCAACAAATTTGCAGTGTCTTTTGTTTTGTTGTATATTTTTGGCAAAACCCACATTATGAGCTGCTACGGCTGCAGCCGTAAATATGGACTCTTCTGCAAGGAGGTGAACCGCTGCCAGCAAATGCTTCATATGTTCCCAATAAGTAATTCTAATTGGAATTTTTCAGTACGGTTGCCCCAACTGCGGCTATTCCTACTGCGCCAAGTGCTTGAAGAGGCCAATCAATGTGCCCCGTCATGACTGCAAGGTGCTCAACGTGTGCCTCATCTGCTACGACAAGCTGTCCAAGATGCAGGCCAACGCCGATGCCGACAAAGTCATTGACTGCGACGCCCTGCCCGGTGACCTGGTGACCAAGTTGCGCCTGCCCTCAAAGAACACTAAGTCGCCAGACGCCGTCGCTGAAAAAACGGATGCACTTTTCGAGTTAGTTCCCAAGACTATCGTAATCATAAGCAGTAAGCCAGCTTCAGTCGTCAATCCGCCCCTAGAAAATACCTTTCAATGAGACCAGTTTCTTAAAATGAAAAAAACAGTTATCGTATATTTCATACTCAAGGAAACTCTTCCTATGGAATCTACGGAACAGAGTGATCTGATCATAATGCCATTTTTTGCAAAACAATCGTAGGATCAAAATGACTCTTTTATACAATACAAATGCAAACCTTTTTGTGTATCAATTTTTGCAGCAATGTGCTGCCCTCTGAGGAACTGGCTGCTGTCCTGGCGCCTACATATGGTGCTGAGGCTGGCACAGCGCAAGACACAACAGGCACCGAGGATATTGACGAGAATCTGGACAGCGCGATTAGCAAACGTTTGCAGAATCTGAAGGCTGTCGATGTGACCAGTGATGATGAGTTGCGTGCGCGTCTGTCCAATTTGAGTGGTATGCCGCATCAGAAGAACTATGATAAAAAGGAACTGCTGTTGTCGACGGACCAACGAACCGATCAGGATAAAATCAAAGATCTACTACAGCAGTTTTTGGGCGAAACGCAGCTGGATCAACGTGTCAACGATGATCGGAATGATGCAATCTCTGACATTGAGAAACGTTTGCGTGCACTTCGCGATGCACCCATCGGATCGGGATCAGGATCCGGTTCGGGAGCTGCAGCAGCGGGCTTTGGAGCGACCAATACTCCCAGCGACAATGAGGAGGAGAACGACGAAACCGTTTTGCAGAATATAATGCAGAAGGTGTGCCATAAATGATTGAAATCCCTTTTGGGATTGTTCTCATCTTTTTCTGTCTCTGTCCATTTACAGTATGTGGCCGAAGCACGTTTGCAGCCAGCTGGCGATCCTTTGGAGGACGAACTGGGCAGTACAAACAATCCCAGCAGCAGCATTAACGAGGAGCTGCCCTGGTGCAACATATGTGATGAGGATGCTGTCTTCCGCTGCCACGGCTGTGACGGTGATCTCTACTGCGCCCAATGCTATCGCGAGTGCCACGACGATGAGGAATACCGTGCTCATGCCAAGGAGAAGTACAGTGCGCCGCCCAATTTCAAAGAGAATCACTTCTAATGCAACTTGTTGTAGCCCATGCTTATTATATATCTTACTTTAATGATCATTTTGTATGCCCAAGCGTTGTTTTTATTATTATTATTATTTTTGTATTTTAAAAGTATTCGGTACTCCTGGATTAAAACAGCTTGTTTTAAGCTAATGTTTACATTAGATGGATGTAATAAAACTCAATATTAAAGAAAGTAGATTTAAAGCTATTGATGAGTTGCCAAGTCGTAATTAAAATGTATTTACATAACTACATACAGTACTCATCATAAAGACGGAGAAAGGAATATATAGACAGAAAGAGAAGAGAGAGAATGAGATACACGGATTAGAAGAATGATGTCAAGAAATAAGTTCTTAATGCGAATTTAGATATCATTTCCGCATATATAATGGCATATATATGTATAATCCAAGAGCATTTAATCTAACAATAATAAGGCGTTTTGGGGTAAACAAATAATTATGAGCACAATCAATTTAGGAGGCATAACAAAGGCAGTTCTAATCTGTAACTCTGTGCACTGAGTATTTGGTGACAACAATTTGCAGATAACCTGCTGCTAACAATTTGCAAAAATATTTAGTAACAATTGTGTAAAAAATCTAATAATTAATTGGAAAACAATTGTGAACTGTTGCTGCATAATCCTACAAAGACACACATACATATACACATATTGCTTTTAACTATTTAGTTGATATACATATAAGTACTGTTATGTGTATTATTTATGGTAAATTGGTCAGTTAATTTTCGCTTTGCTTACAAACTAAATTCGACGCTAATTGCACAAAACAGCAATTGGAATTATAATATTATGTTTTTTGTTGTTGTTTTTTCTTGGAAGCACCTCTAAATTGAAATGTGCATCTTTTCCATATACTTGGGCACCAAATGCTGCGCCGAGTAGCGCTCAAAGGAGAAGTAGTCGAAGAACTTATCGCGATGCCGGCGAAAGAGTTCCGGATGGCGGCACCAGTTGTAAAGCATTTTAATCAGCGAATTGGACGTATTGTAGAGGTTCTCCTTGGGATAGATCTCCGGATAGACGAGCTTGTTGGGCGCAATCGGATAACAGCCGCAATAGGTGGCCTCCAGCATGGCCACGCCATAGAATTCGTGACCAGCCGTCGAGATGACGATATCGCCGGTTAGCAGCGTTTTAATGTACTCCTCGCGTGTTAAATGTCCAAAGTTGCTGAGCTTGGCGCCCAGCTTCTCCTGGATGCCTTCGAAGTCCTCCGGCACCGTCTGATAGCTCTCACCGCATATTGTCACCCGGAAGTCAACCTGGCGCTTGTTCAACTCCAATAGCACCTCCATCAGCAGTTTGGGATTCTTGTCGTGCTCCCAGCGATGTGGCCAAATCAAATGCAGACACTCAGGCTCTCCATTCATATCCGCATCCATCATGTGCCGCTTATTGGGAAAGGCATGAAACTTGATGGGAAAATATAGCACTTCACATTTCTTCTCGATGCGTTCTCGGATATGCTTCAGCTTAAAGTCCGGCTGAATGTTTAGAAACGGCTGCACATTGTCCAGAAATGATGTCCGATTGAAGTTTGAATTGAACAGCACAATATCCGCAGCCAAGCTGAAATGTCCAAAGGGTGAATTGGCATTGGAAATGTCGACAGAGCTGGTCTTACCACGTGAGAATCTCATTGAGGCCATATTGACAGTCACGCTCCTTGACCTCGCGCACCGGATAGACCAGTTGGTTCTCGTGAAAGTAGACAATCTTGCGGCAGATGGCGAGATCGGGTCGTACACCAATCAGCTCCGCCAAGTTGAGTACGGAGCTCGTGAGGAGCACTTTGTAGTCGTGCTCCGGCGGGATTAGCTGCGAGAAATATAAAGCAGAGGTTCGTGCACGCCAGTGCCACTTCTTGGCGGGCAGACTGAAGATCTCATAGTCGCAAAGGTTCAAACCTGCCGGCAGCAAAACATAAGCAATTTCATCAATTAAAAACAACAAAAATAATTAATTTTTTATATTATATACGGGCACCCCTTGACAGCCTATAGCTCTTATATCAGTCCTAATTCCTGCATGATTTCAAAAATGTTGACTGGGTTGTGTTCCGACCTTAATACATGCTTCCCTATGGAATACTACATATTCTTCTGACCTAGCAAGGCAGGCTCTGACAGGTAACAGCTTGATCCACTGGTAGGATGCGATTACTCCTGCTTTCTTGGGACAGGTCTAACCCTCAATTCAGCTATCTTCGTTTTGTTTTGACTCCACTCAAGAGGCTGGCTCCATATTGGAATCTCCATCCCGGAAATAGAACACATAAATATAAAACTTGACTTACACTCGATTAACGTATCGATGAGTTGTTTGTGGCTGCCGCCGAAGAAGGGCTCAATAATTAATATCTGCGGCTTGGCAGACATTGCGCTGCACGAAAGACTTAGGCACTTGGTTGGTTCGGCTGGGATTAATATTTGTTAAATTGTTAAATGAAATGCGTTAAGTTGAACCTTAACCCTTGGCTGAGTTAGCGGCACATGCTTTCAACATACTCCCACTCGAAATATGTACGTATGTTAACGGATTTGCGAAGTGATTACACACTGTGATAATATTTAGGCATTATTAATATTATTAATTCTGTGCACGTTTCGAACAAACTTCTATTGAGGTGGATATCATATGGACTTAATAAACGGGTTAACTAATTAGCCATTGGTGTTAAACAACAACTCTTCCCACATGTGCAAGTGAGACGCAACACAAACAAAGCTGAGCGCAATGAGACCAATAGATGCAACTAAACATCGATAGGCCGATATGTCTGGTTCTTTATTAAATAGCTATCGAATTGGAAATTTCCTTAACTTATTAATTAAATTTAAAAATAAAACAAAAACCTTATAGCCGCTATGATCAAAATCGGAGTAAGCTTCAAAACTAGCACAACTTTAGTTTTGTATTGCTCAAAGTTTTGCTTAGCTTTTACTCCAAGTCGTATGAATATTAAAATTATTCTAGTACAGCGGAATATACTGCAAAAAGTAAGAATATCGTGAACAATAGTATCGACACAGCACTGATATATTGGTAGTGCTGGAAACTCGATTAGAATTAATCGCCATATCGATAATATCGAACATCTTTAACTGTTTTCCTCGACAACTCTGAAAGCGCCTGCACTGCGAAAGGTCCCAATTTTCGTTCACCGTGCAAATAAGTTGCGAAAAGATTTATCAAGATGACCAACGCCTGGAGAGCAGCTGGAATTACGTAAGTAAAATATGCGAAAACAATTGCCGAATGCATCATTTGTGCAGCGGCGGCACTTCAATTTCCGTACTCTGCACCAACTACTGTGTGCGTTACGTAATTGTTGTTAGCTATAATTTGCCAAACACACACAGTCAATGATTTAATGGACGACTCATGTGATACTTGTTTGATACTCGCCAGTTACATCCAATACTCGAACATTGCGGCCCGTGTCCTTCGGGAAGCGCTGCGTACAGAACTCCGCGCCGGTGCCGCCAAGCGCAACGAGAGCCACGTGAAGTTCACGCCTTGGGCCAACGGCAAGCCAGCACGTAAGTAACCCTTAAACGTAACCGTAATCGTTGTGCAATCGAAGGGATCCGAGATCAATTAAAAGTTCCAGCCTATACCAATGCCAGATGTGAAAATCGATTATATAAATCGCATCTATTTTATGTACGTGCCGAAAATGTAGACAATTATTATACAATTGTTCTCTGTGTATTGCAGATGAGAAGTAATAGTTGTCATAAACAACGAAAGTCTGTCATGTGGCAAGGTGTAAGTTATTGAGTTTCTGCCCAAGAACAATGTTGTTGTTGTCATGCATCTGTTGCTCCAAAAAAGAACAAAAATATTAACCGCAATGAAACACTAATCAGCCGGCCTAACAATGCTCCCACATAGTCATAACTAATGTTGTTTGATTTTACTTTCCCTCAAATGTGTTCGTAATTTACCCGTTCTGAATATTTCACCAAATATGCTCTGTACCCAATATCCCCATTTGCCTCGAGATGAAAAAGAGCGCACAGTCGTCTGACTGATCGAGTGAGATGGAATCACTCAAAAATTGAACAAAAAATAAGATTCTTATTAACAAATGTGCTATAAAATTCCATTGATTATCCGCCAATTGTCGAAATTGTTTTTAACTTACTGCAAGCGCTGCGTTATTTTTTGACAACTCGTTATCTATATATTTTACTAACATTTTCTTTATTTATTTACAATTTGAACAGCCCGCAAATCGGAAACTGACGCTTCCTAAACAACTGGCGGTCTTCAGGGAGCAATGGCAAAATGTTAAGATGTTCCCATAATTAAATAATACGAATTAAAACAGAAATTAAATATGAAAACAATTTAAAAACTGACCAACGAATATCTTATTAATGTGTTCATATTTTATCTGCGGGTTTACGAAATTTAAGAATACTTTTATCACACATATATAAATATATATTTTTTTGTTTTTGTTGTAATGTGAAGAGATATGCAACAGAACAAACACGAAACAATTAATGCAAACAGAGTTATTAGAACGCGACAATCACCAATATTCTTATTTACATACTACTATTGGCCATCCTGGGCAATATTGTAGAAATGCGGCCAAGTCTGGATCTCTTCGAATAGCCGACGACCAGGACTCTCCGTCGAGTTGCATTGGCAGTGGCAAATGAGGCGATAATTTGTGGCAATGTGTCCATCTTCGACGCCACGAGCCAACAGATTGCGGCACATGTGCAACGCATCCGGCGTGGGCAGACTGCGCATGAAGCAGCCAATGAAACTAATGCCTAGGGCAATTTTGTTGTAGCCCAGGGTATGTGCACCCAATGTCTCCCAGCCGCGCCCCTCATATATGTTGCCATCACAGCCGATAAGAAAGTTGTACGCAATATCATTCCAGCCACGACTCTCGATGTGGAAACACTGCACAAACACCAAAAACACAATTACACATTTGAAATCAATCCCAATCTGCAATCAGAAGACACTCACCTGAATATCGCGTATTAATCGCACATTGATTGCCCGCTTCTCGGAGCTCTCCGTCGCCGTATGCACTGTGGTGGTGTGGCAAAGGTGAAAATGGAATGTTAATATTTCAGGTGTATATATATAATGACGATACTTGCTATCTAGTTAAGTGCTAGTAAACGGTCTTTATTAGCAAGAGAGCCAAGTGTGTTTAAGTTGGGCGACAATAAATTTATTTTATGGACGGCACTCACATAAACATTTTGAATATGTTTGGATGCGCATCTGGAGTGGAAACAGATATTTTCAGTTTGTGGAACAGAAAACAGGAATTAAGAGCAATCTATTAAGCTGTTTTATATATACGGATATATCTACAAGCTTAATCGAGAGAGGCTGTATGGATTTGGTTGTTGATGTCTATGAATAATATGAATGTAGATGCTTTGTACCCTCTGCACTCGTACTGAAATCTATATTTGCCGCTGCCTGCGACGTAGAATTTCATACTCACATATAACAACGTATTTAACGGGACGCTGCAGCTTCACGGGCGGTTCGATGGGCATTTGGGCTAGCCAGGAGTGGCGCGGCACAATGGAACACAGCTCTTTGGGTAATTTGAATTCTGTTAAATATGAATTTAGAATTGATATTGGAATATGATTAATGTCCAAGCAGTGCGTGTGTTGGTGTTGTTGCTCACTTACTTTGGCTATTGATAAAAGCATCGGAATTGATACGCTCCTCCGCCTCGTCCAGCTCCTCCTCCCGTTCGTTTCCGCTTGGATCGGCTGCTTCGTCGAATGAGGCTCTTCGACGCTCCTTGCGTGAGCTGCGCGGGCGGCTGGTCGTCTCTGCGATGATCTGTATATTCCCGTTGATGTTGGTCACATTGCCAATGTGCACATTGGTGGAATTACTGATGTTCACATTGCCAACGGTCTGAATGCTGTTGATCGAATTCAAGAGATCGCGAAGAGTGTCTCTTATAATGGAGCCTTTGTTAGCGTCTGCCGTATGTGTGCATTTATAAATAATAATATGCGCATCATTCTCAATATGTGGTCAACTTTTATTACTCACCCATTCGTGTGCCCAGTGCCACGGTGCTCACTTCTTCTTCGCCAGTATCGTCGTCATCGTCGTTGTCATTGTCGTTGCCATTGTCGTTGTCTTCCTGCTCGGATATGTACGTATGCTCGCTGTATTTGTAGTCATCCAAACTGTCCACCACGGATGACTCGGCTATCGATTCCAGCTCATCCTCCTCCTGTGCGGCCAACCACTCGCGGGTGCGCTCCTGAGCCGCTGTCATTGTGGGCATATTGGACATTTTGTGTCTAGAGTTAGAGCGCGTGACGTCGCTCTAAAGGTTTGTTTATCAATATTTTAATAAATGTCTAATGTTGAGAACGAATGCGCACACATGAACATAAGTATTGGTACCTACTTGATAAGCTGATAAGATATCGCGGGATATCGCTCTGGCCTGGTCAGCGCGAAATGACGAAATGTAATGCCGACAGGACAGTTGGGGATTACATCTATTTGGGAAGAACCCGAAGAACTCAATACATGCACGCATATGCCAACTGATTCGCAGTTTTACATATAGTGATAAAAAACAAAGTGATCGTCATCCGAGGCAAGTACGCTGCTAATTGATATAGAGAGTTGCATATACAATACGTAAGCCTGTCTATTGCTGAGCTGAATTGTGTGCATATTTATTGCATTTATACTAACATAAAATTGCAATTGACACATTTACTTTAAAATGCTACAACATCTAATGGAGTATTAGATCAATATGGAGTAATAATAATATCATTTTGCCAGCATTATATATGCAAGTAACGACTTGAGCTGCATACTGGGCTACAGCGATTGCGATGTATTCGTATGCGGATATCGATATATTTATTTGTCATAAGCAATCGTTATCGCTCATCGCAGTTCCGATGTCATAACCTCCTCGTTGGCGGCGACCGACTCTGCTGTGCTGCATTCGTAATTTATTTACTTGAATAGTTGTGTATTAAACATTTGAAGCACTGAAAATGTTGACGCTGCGACGTGGAGAGCAGCTGCGTGCGCGTCTACATGCCGTCTGCTGCCGCTACCTGGCCATCGGCAAGGCAGAGCCACAGGCAGCGGCAGCGCCAGAGGCCGAATCAGAATATAGTGTGGAACCGGAGTATCCAGCAATTAGGGATCTCACCTACAAGGCGCGCAAGCAGCAGACAGCCGCTGAGTGGCACGAGGAGATACGCCAGCTACCCACCGTCGAGGAGAAAATGATCAAAATAAATATGCCGCGCTACTACGGCTACAAGGTGGTCGATCTCAATGATACTAAAGTGCCGTTTAACGCCCTGCCGCTGACGCAGCATTACACGCGCACCGTGCTGGAGTTGGAGGAGGAGCTGCAGCCAGGCAGCAGTCCCGCGTCCAAGCCAGCCGGAGCCGTCGACGACAGTCAGATGGATTTGGATGCCATTGTGAAGGTGGCGCGTAGCGATATTATTGAAGCGTTGGAATATGCCCATGACTGCTACAAGTAAGTCAATCAGATCAGCCTGCAAATCGGATCTAATCCAACTTATGCGTTGCAGACACCAGCTGACGCAGCTGATGACACCGCTCGATGCAGTGGCAGGCGAACAGCAGCTGACCCAGATTATTGTGGAGCAGATAAATCGTTCCGCATTGCAGGTGCTTGGAGCTGATTTTACGCATTTGCATGACGTCGAGATTGACTACAATCCGCGGCACGAGGCCTTTTGGGCCGTCGGCGGCGTTGATCCGCCCAAAATGTGACCAAATCAAAAGAGGGCCGTGAATGGCAGAAGGAGGACGCCAATGACAGCGTTGACCGTCTGGTGCAGTATACTGGCGAGCCGTATTTGGCGCTGCGGCATCATCAACAGCTGCCGCCGTGGAAATCGGCCGAGGAGAGCGAGAATCTGACACTGGCCATGAAAGTGCCGCGCTACAAGCACGATGCACGCACCTTGGGCTATAGCACCACGCATCAGCATGCTGTCAACGTGCCCGGCTACTGGCCCAGCACAAATGCGGCCAATTTCGGATTGCTCTCGTTTCAGTCGCGGGCACATCTACAGCTGCGTCCGGACTCATACGGTCAACGTGACCAGGTGGAGGCACTGCATGCGCTGGCCATTCAATCATCGTACGCCTGGCTGCTGGCGCAGGCCAACTACAATGGCTTTAATACCTACAACGAGCTGACCTATCCGCTGAACACCCAGACTGTGATCACAACGGCCGCGAGTGGAGCTTCTATGAGTATCAGCTGAACACGCTGTTGCTCCATGGCCAACATGTGGATGCGAATGCTAAGGTGAACTTCTGTCGGGGCACAGCACCACAGCCGCTCTATGCCGCAATGTCGCCGGAGGGCAAATGTCTGGACTTCAACGATGCCACACTGCGTCGGTTGCTTGGCGTATATGTTAAGGTGCCGAGCATTTGCCGCGCTGCCGATGAGCTGTTGCCCTATGTGGGCGGAGCAACGCTGCGACGTGCCGCCGATTATGAGAATGGGGAGCAACGTGAATTTCTGGAACGCACACTCAAGCATTTGGCCTCGAAGCGTCCTCGGCATCTGGAGCTGCCCGAGATTTACATGTGGGAGAAGCTGTACAAGATAGATAACAAGACACGGCCGATGGATGCGCGTCGTCGCTTCTTTGAGCGGGACGTCAATCCGTGGAGACGTACTCTCGACCAGCACGACAAGGAGTATGTGCCGCGTGTGGTGCGGCCAGGTGGACGCAAGAATCGCGAAGGGCGCTTCAAAAATACCTATTATCCCTAACTGTAGCTACATCCGCTCAATGTTTAGGTTCCATTAATTTTATCTTAATGAGTTTACCAACCACAATAAATTGTTTTGTTTCAAAAAGCATCAATTTTCAAGTATAAAATAATAAATAATAAATACAAAATAATAAAATGACTTTTCAAAAATATAAAATTGCTCATATTCTTGTAGCTCCTATCAAGTTCTGTGCTAAACATATTGTTGAGGACAGTTCTGGTCTTGGCGATTATTACGCCATTTGTCCTTTCGGATATCTACAAAGATACGTCCGAATTATGCGCAATTTTCTATTCTGTTTTCAAGTCGTCTGTTTTGCGCCTCAAAGTATGCAAATTTATTTTACTCAATTCGGTAAGTGCGGCAACCTGCAAAGAGTGACCATATTTCCTACCCAAAATTAATACGTTTTCGGTGTTTATGTGCCCCTAAAAGTATGCCGCACCTTTTGAGCTTAAGAGCACTGGTCCTCAAATCCGTTAAGCCAAACAGCAAATGAGCAAAAGACTAGGTAAAATTGCTCATATTCTTGTAGCTCCTATCAAGTTCTGTGCTAAACATATTGTTGAGGACAGTTCTGGTCTTGGCGATTATTACGCCATTTGTCCTTTCGGATATCTACAAAGATACGTCCGAATTATGCGCAATTTTCTGTTCTGTTTTCAAGTCGTCTGTTTTGCGCCTCAAAGTATGCAAATTTTTACTCAATTCGGTAAGTGAGGCAACCTGCAAAGAGTGACCATATTTCCGACCCAAAATTAATACTTTTTCGGTGTTTATGTGCCCCTAAAAGTATGCCGCACCTTTTGAGCTTAAGAGCACTGGTCCTCAAATCCGTTAAGCCAAACAGCAAATGTGCAAAAGACTAGGTAAAATTGCTCATATTCTTGTAGCTCCTATCAAGTTCTGTGCTAAACATATTGTTGAGGACAGTTCTGGTCTTGGCGATTATTACGCCATTTGTCCTTTCGGATATCTACAAAGATACGTCCGAATTATGCGCAATTTTCTGTTCTGTTTTCAAGTCGTCTGTTTTGCGCCTCAAAGTATGCAAATTTTTACTCAATTCGGTAAGTGAGGCAACCTGCAAAGAGTGACCATATTTCCTACCCAAAATTAATACTTTTTCGGTGTTTATGTGCCCCTAAAAGTATGCCGCACCTTTTGAGCTTAAAGAGCACTGGTCCTCAAATCCGTTAAGCCAAACAGCAAAGTGCAAAAGACTAGGTAAAATTGCCATATTTTTCATTCATCATTACAACAAACAGTTCTTGGCACTATTATATTTTCAATTTCAGCATATAAATGAGAAGACCCCAGTAAAAGAATTTTCTTCATTTAATTCCATATGGATTTGCATTCTTTAATATTCCTTTTTTATTGTTTAAAACATTTTATTTAATTGCATATTGTATCGTTTCTTGCGTTTTATTTACTAAGTTAACATGTTTGCCGTTGAGTAGTTGTTGGCATTTAAATTTTTATTGTTAATTTTTTTTGCATTTTTATTTATATTTTTGCTTTGCTTTTATTAGTGTTAATTAGTTAATGCATGTATGTGTATGTACGTAAATGTATTTTGCTTTTCTTTCGTTTTTTGTTTTTAATTTGTTGTGTAATATTTCTCTTAAGGTTTTTGTTTGTTTTTATTCTTTTAAATAGTTTCCTTATGTTTTCTTGTATTTAGAGTTTTGTTTAATGTTGCGTCTTGTTTATTTGCATTCTAAAATCATGTTTATTTTCAACTTTAATTGCTTGTGTATTTTTAGTTACAACCATACAACCATATGCTTTTTTATATAATTCATTTTGTTGCATTCATTGTTTTGGTTTTGTTTAAGTTTTATCTTATTTATTTTTAGCAATAATGTATTCTGCCGAATTAAATTGGAATTCGAGTAGACGTGTGTATACATCAATCGAATAAGCCATATAAAATATTGATAACTACAATTTGTGGCATTGTTGTGTCGATTTATTGTCCTAGACCAGTGAAGTATCAATAGTATCTTTTATAAGTGTCAATATAAGTCAATTTCAAAAATTTGTAAATCAATAACAACAATTTTGGATTGACTATTCGAAGAGAGCTCCAACTGTTTGATGGAAAAAATGCCAAAAATTATGCAACATTTAATGGCATACAACATATACCAAAAGTGTTAGAAAAGGAAGAATCTCGAAAATGATGACGTTAATTTTACAATGGCCATTAAATTGAACATTGAAGATTCATTTGGCTGTCAGGCTATTTTAATGAATTCATTGTTTTAATATGTGCTGTAACAAACTGTGTAATCAATTCAATTCAAATTTCACTTTTAGATTAAGGACTTTCTTCTGTCTTGTATGTGTTGTGTTGCGTGTGTGTGTGTGTGTGTGTGTGTGTTGCGTGTATATGCTTAAGTATATTTTACTATAGTTTTCATTCATATTGTTCTACGGTTTTGTCTTTAATTACCATTGGAATGTAAGTCACGAGCTCAATATGTAGCATTGGCCTAAACACTAGTTTTAGTTATGTATTTATGCACTTACTACATACATACATACATATGTATATCATATGCAAGATAATGTATTTAAATTACATTTTTTGGCCTGTATATTTGATGTATTGTTGTCATTTAGCACTTAATTGCAACACTGCTAATAAATATGTTGTATGTACTTAAATATCAATTTATTCAGATGAATTTGCCTTATAGCTAATATATTTGTCTTATTAAGCCGGCCTAAACTAACTTAGTTGTTAACTCATCACCAACGAGAACACACTTATATATATATATATATATATTTATATATATATATACATATTACTGTCTGTGTGTCATGTGGTCGTCTATATATATGATATATATATATATGTGTGTGTGTGTGTGTTAAATCTGTCACCTTAAATATTATTTTTTAGATTATTGCTTTACACTAAAATCATTTGTAATGTTTTAGTATGCTCAATTTATTGCTGTTAAATGTTAGTATTGGGCAAATCATACGAAGACCTCAATTCCGCAAAGAATTTAAAATGAGTAACACAAAATACAAAATACAAAATACATGCTTAAGTGAATATGTACTATTTGGCATGTTTGAACATATATAAAAATTACTTCTGACAACTATTATTATGAAAAGAAACTCTCACAAAAATTAACCTTAACTGAAGAAGAAGACTTGAATAGTATTTATATATGTGTCTGCTCTGCTCTAATCTCAGATATTCAAATGTTGATACTGTGAAAATATGACATATTTACTTTGCAGGTCTCACAGGACCTATATACAAAATTACAACAGCTAATGAGCAGTAATTATGAATGGAAATTGTCGAAAAACTAAACCTAAACTTAAGATATATTTCTGACTAAGAAACTTGACTTGAATAGTATTTAGTATATGTGTCTGCAATGCTATATTCTTAGATTTTCAAATGTTGAGACTCTGAAGTTAAGGAAATGACACGAATATGGCATATTTGTTTTGAAGGTCTCACTCTTAGTATATTTATTACCATTTATGTTTGATTTTCAATTGAAAATATTTCGAACAATTTGCTTAGATATGTGTACAAATCAAGCAAAGCCTGTATAAGTAGTTATTTATATTTATTTCTTTTTCATGTATTTTGAGAATAGTTCTATACGCATAGTTGGTATCATCTATTCATGTCTGTGTGTGTGTGTGTGTGTGTGTGTGTGTGTGCGTGTGTGTACCTTTCATTAGTCCTTCCACACTTTTTGTCTTTATTTGAAACTAAAGCAAGTTCAATTTGTTTGGTACTTGATATATGTATAGAGTAGCATGTATTCTTTATTTTTATTTTTTGGAAACCGAATAAAGTTGAGGTGCTCATTGAGTTCGTTGAGTAAGCCGTTTACATATACTCATAGTTCTTTATACTATTGTAAGTGGATGCCAATTGAGTGTGTCTTAAATTCCTGGCATTTTAAGTAATTAAACCATTCTAAAGGGGCACACAAAATATATCGAAAAATCGAAAATTATTTCTAAATGTCAATTGTCAATACATTTATATATGTATGTGTGTGTAAGTAGTATCATAACCTTTACCTATTGTCAAAATGATATTTATAGTATTATTTTCGGCGATTGTCTATACATACTCGTATATGTGAAATTACCTAAATGATAAATGGCTCAAACATATTTTAGTGAAGAAGAGCTCGAAAGAATGATGATTTGGTTCTATAGCTAAAACAAAAAAATGACATCGCTTGCAGCAATTTGTAGGTATTCTTGAGCAAGATTTTTGAATAGATTCGATGAGCAAATATCTAACTTAAATTTAAGATTACTGCTGCTGATTTGTTTTCTTTTTGTTTTTTTTTGTGGGCAAGTTGAGCTATTCGGCAATCCTGTACAAATCTGTGTGAGTCCTTGAATGTGATTTGATTGAGACATTTTCATATGTATAAAACGCAGTTGTTGCTAATATTCGTGATTTTGAATACTTTGTGTATGTTTGAAACCATTTACATTATTAATACATATTTAAAATGTAGCTCTTACTAAAAAAAGGATTATCAAAAACGGTTCTTTTGGGATTTTCTTTTCTTTTTTTGTTGTTGTAAATTTAAATAACTTATCTCAATCACAAATAAACAAATTGTACAACAAAACTGTTTGGCAATGCTACGAGGAAAAAATTACCCTTTAGTTGTTGTTGATTTTGTTGTTATTATTATCGATACACTGCGTTTTTATTAGGCTTTAAATTTTGCGTTTCCTTTCGGTGTTATTTTTTTAATTTTTTGTTTTAACTGAATTGCTTTTGGTAGTAAATTCGCTGCCGAATGCATTTCACATTAATTGGCTCTAGTATTCAAGCAACATTTAGTTAAAGTTGATTTAAGTAGATGTTTTTAGTATTTGAGTTTTTATTCATTTTTGTTATTATTTAAATTGTAGTTTCGTTTAAGTGCGTAATTCAAGCATTTTAAATTGCATTTAACAAGTATTATATATATTTGGAGACATACATAATCCAGTCGTTAGCCGCCGAGCATGGTCATAAGGGCTTGAAGCTGACTGCAGTACTATACTTGAGGTAATTCCATATATATATATATAAACCAAATCAGTGTAAGTAAGAATTTGGAAAATCCCTGATGTGGAACAGGTCTTAAGGTTTTTGAATATGTTCAAATGGATAGTGCAATGGCAGATACATATTTCACTAATATTAAAACTGCCCTTGTAAATAAAATCTGAATCAATTGCAATTCAAAAGTACAAAAAGTAACTTTTCAAAGTCTAATTAATGCAATAATTGTATTTGAAAATTTACAATTGCTAAAGAATGGAAAGTGTTTTGAAAATAAACAGCAAATTACTCGAGATTCAGAAATGGTAAGGTTATTCAAGTATTTAGGTATTCGAATATCCAAAGTATGGATTTGGATTTCATAAAACGTATTTTTAGTTTACTATAAAATTACCTTTGAGCAAAAGTTAGCACCGTCAGCAGGCGTGGAAAGCATTTCGTTAGTTTTCTAATATATATGTTCAGTTTGCCGCTTTATAGCTTCAAGCTTTTTTTGTGGTCTTTATGTCAATTGGCTGCGCAAGCTTTAGACCAAAAATATTTGATGGCTACATTGTCAGCTTTGGGGCAGAGCTTTATGTGCAGTCGCTAGACGACGCTAAAAGCTCCGCTGTTAGGCTTACAGGCGGCTAACAGCATTGTGTATTTTTTTTTTAGTTTTTAACAGTTTTTAGTTTTTGTTTTTGTTTTTACTTTCGAACGTTTTAGTTAAGTTTCCATGCATTTTAAGTTGATTAGGTTTATAGTATTATTTTGTTTTAAGGTTTTGGTTTAAACGTTTGGGTTTAATGTATTTATTCTTTTAGTTTAATAGTTAGTAAATAAGTTATATATTTATGTTCTTTCTTTTACTTTATTATTTTTATTATTATTTTTTGTTTGTTGTGTTTTTAAGATTAAGGAAGACCGTTGCTTTTGTGCATAGCCCCTAGCAGCTTTTGGTGTTTCTTTTGCAGCTGTTTATATATGTATGTATGTATGTATATGAATTGCATATGGCTGAGTTACATGTAATTGGCTGCCTAATTGATATTCATATGTTAGTTCATATGTATTATATATGTATGTATGTATGTAAGTATGGTTGTGTTTGCTTTTGCACTGACTATAAAAATACGCTTACATGCATACAATTATTGGGTGTCTTACATGGCTATAAAAAAATAAAAAAAAATCCTTAGCTTATTGAGATTTAAATTTGAAAATTCGCTATATGTATGATAATGCACTGATCTAATGCTAATGTAGGTAAATATATATATATATATATGTATATATGTATATAGTATTTGGTAATAAGAAGCATGTCAATGTGACACAAGAAATTATAATTCGTTTACAGCGCAATTGTATTGGTTTTTTTGTTGTTTATTTTTTGTTTGTGTTTTTAAATTTGTGGCTGTTTTCCTGTGTTATGCAAAGCAAGATACATATGTATAAATTGTCTTTATTTGTTCTATTGTTTTATTTTCGATTGCAACAAGTATTCTCTCTCAAAAAAAAAAAAGAAAAGGAAATGACATACATGTCTGATCTGGGTGTGTGTGTGTGTGTGTATACATATGTGTGTTGTGTTGAATATTTTTTATTTTTCTTATCTGTAGTTAAATACTTGTTTTTTGTATACGCTACGCACGAATTTGCTGTTAACTTTTTGCTGTTCTTTGTTGAAATTTCGTTTAAAAATTTGTTTGTCTAAATTATGTTTTTTTTTTTTGTTTTTTGCCACATTATTATGTTACTTAAGTATTTGTCATATGTATATTTGACTAACCTCTTGCTTTATACTTTATCTAATACTTATGCTAAGTATTGTAATTATTATTACCTTTCTTGTTATTTTGTTTAGTTAATTTTTTATAAGCATTTTTACTTAATTTCCATTTGCTTTCTCTTGCATTTATATGCTACATGCTTTTATGTTTTACTCATATATATAATTATATGTATATATAATATTTAAAAATAGTTAACTTTATACTTTGTTTTCAACTTCTCCATCCTCATCGGGTATGCCGCTTAGCTCCTCTGCGCTGATCTTACATATGCTGTTAGATTTGCATTTCCTTTTTCAATATCTTAGCTGTTTTCGGTTTGTTTGGTTTCGTGTTGTTGTTGTTTTTTGGCCATGTTGTTTGTTATTTTAGTATTCAGATGTTTAGTTGATCCAGTAACAACAATTCAAATCGAACTTCTGTTCGATTTTTCACAAGTGTTTGTGGTTGTCATATATTTCATATTTTTTGTTTTATTTTTTGATAATTAATTTTTATGTTTAATTTAAAGAATGCGGTGCAAATTGAGTGCTTAAAAAGGTCGACAATGTTAAATAAGTCGATACAATCACGTTTTGCGAAAGGACATGGTACAATTGAAGCTATGCAACTATATATATAGTACTTAGTAGATATACATAAACAGATTGCGTAATGTGCTTTTGGTACTGAGTGCCAAGCTGATTTCAACTGTCAATTGCCAATGTCAATGCTAAGAAGCCAGGTTTTAACTATTTCTCTAATTACTCAATTTAAGACAGTTTCTTCTTTAAGTTTTGGTTGCTGCTTGAAAAACAAAATCAAAAAATTAAATAAACAAAGTCCAAGCAATTAACGGATTGCGTGTGTGTGTGTTGTCTATGCATTTACTTTTTTCTTCCTTTGTTTAATTATTTATTTTTTTACTTTTTGTTTTGTTCACTTCGAATTTGAAATTTATTGTGACTGGTTTACGTTTTGTTCATACAATTTTCTATCACAGCAACATATTTGTATACGCTATTTTACATACTAAAAATAAAAATCATAGAAAATATGAAAATACTTATAAATGAACAATGAATTATTTTACAGTAATAAAAAACACAAGTGTAAATTATGAAGTCAGTTGATAAGGAAATAACTAAAGCCGTCGTACAATAATATATTATTTTATATTTTATTGTTTAAAAAAAATTATCTATACATTTTATAGTAATATGTTGTTATAATTATACTCAAGTGAAAGGAATCGAATCCAAAGAACATTAAGTTGAAAAGCATTCATTTGTTTATGTATTCTTTACAGGTTTTTGTTTTAGTTGGTATTTTGTTTTTTTTAATACATTGGTTTTTCTATTAAAATTGTACAAAAGTAGAAATAATATTTGTACGACTTGTCTCAAAACGAAGGGTTGTGGACACTGTTGAGAGTTGTGTGAAGCATTTACGGGAACTATAAAGAACACAAATAATAAATATAAAAATTCAAGTTCAAACCCAGCGACTACTTACAATGAAATGTGGTGCCGAAAACAATACAGCCAGCGTGGCTATAATTGTGAAAAGCGTGAAAATAATAAGGCACAAACGATCCACGACCATTGCGGCAAATTTCCAATCCCGCGTAATATCGCCTGTTTCATCCTCTTTCTTCAGCTGCAAATAACATCGATTGGCAATCGGTTTCATTTGATCGCAGTTCAGAGGCATCTACGCACCTGATCGGTTATCCAACGTAGCTCCTTCAGTATCAGGGCGAGCTCATATTCGGCCGAGGAGCTTAGACAGGTATGCGAAATGGCCTCGTGCATGCGAGCATCGGTTACGGCGGCAACGGGTCCAACTTGGCCCACTTGACCCACTGGACCCACCGGGCCCACACTGCCATCGTCGCCTTGCCTGTGAAAACAACTCATTGAAAACCATTTCATCAATATGCCTTTCACGTTAAACGCTCGACGATTCTGAATATTGTCTGTATTTACAATGTATATGTAAGCATACACTGAAAAAACAAATCACCCTGTATTTGTAACAATCTCCCTTCGTATAATTCACTTTATTATTCAATAAGTATATTTCTAAGACTGAAGGTTATTCTGTACTTAATTTCATGGCACATTTTTATCAAATTCACACAAAAATATGTCTAATTTACAGGGTGTTTTCTTTTTCCTTGTTAATTATATTATAATTAAACATTGGTATTTTAAGATGTTACATATTTATTATTTATTTTATTTTTTATTTTACGTAGCAGTAGTGAATGTAAATTACTATTTTGTACTTTACAGAAGAAATAAGGATTTGCATTTATAATTTTAAGAAATATTTTCTATTATTTAAAAATGTATATTAAATATTGAAAAATAAAAAAACACTTTTAAATTTTTAAATTATTTAAAAACAGAACAGAAAATGTTCTTAGTTTTCAGAGCTGCTTTCAAAAGTGCATCACATTTTTTTGAGTGTATGTAGCATACGGCACCGCTTATTTGCTTATTTGGAAAGTATTGCTATTGACATGGCAAACACTTGAGACAGTGATGCGATATCCTTAGCCTTTTCATTTTGTTGGCTTTTGTTCTCGCTGAGTGTCAGACTTAAGAAACTGCACTACAAGACAAAGCGAATGCGAGAGACAGAAAGAGAGAGAGGGAGAGAGAGAGAGCGAGAGCGAGAGCGAAAGAGAACGTGCTATATTTTATATAACGATTTTGATATACAACCCGTTAAACAACAATAGTTATAGACATTGCGCCCCACACTGGCACTGGGCACATTCATTATAATAACTCGAGTGGCGCTAAGAACCACTAACTATTTTAAAATAGAATTTAGGACTATTTATTTGATATGCAGTTAGCATTGTAATTGAAAGCTTGAGACACAGCTGAACTTAATTTTGCAATATGAATCTGATATAACAAATCACACTACTATTTAGCAAGTTTTTATGTGATTGAATTGTCTTGGAATTGGAATTGTCTTGCAAGCGATTTATTCTAGAGCACATGGGACTGTCTGCCTGTTCTCGTGAAGCGCATATGTAAGCCAACTTAGTAGTTTTGTAGGCGTATGTAATTGTGACGGTGCTTGTACTAGCTTATTGACCCAATATCGTTGTCTATTGTAGGTGGACAAGTGAGCTCAGCTGAGCTATGTTTTATTGTATACTATGTTCTGTTCTGTTCTGTTCAGTTCTTTTCTGCTGTCCTTTATATAACGACTGTATTTATATTTTTCAGCTATAACATTTGTTCATTGTGCTTGTCACATAATGCGTGTCCTTGCCATTTGCCACTACTTTCTCCTGGCCTGTTCAAGTGCTGGTATGTTTTGTTGCTTTGTTGCGTTTGTTGATGATGTTGTTGTTGCTGTTGTTGCTGTTGTTGCCGTTGTTGCTGTTGTCTCTTTGTTGTTGAACCACACATATTGTCATTGTCATTGTCATTGACTGTCATTCGAGCCTGTTCTGAATGAGGATGAGAATGCGGATGCGGATAAGGATGTGGCTTGTTGAAGTTGTTCTTGCTTGAATTCGTTTTTTTTTTGCTTCCCAATGTTGTCAGCTTTTTTTCTGTTTTTGATATCGATAACCGTTTGCCATAGAAAGTGCGGTATCATAAAGTTTGACTGTCAAGAATACACTTCTATTAAGCAAATACAGCCTACAAATTTAAAACACTTTTTCAGTACTTCTTTGCCTTGGCATAGAACATTAGTTTGAATTTAATAGCAAGATATTTGCAAACTAATCCATTTTACTTCGGAATCTAAGGTATCACGAAATACCGCCTATAATTTTGAAAACACTTTTTCAATACTAAATATTAAATAGTTTTACATATAACTTTAAAGTTGACTCTTGAGCCTATTGGCATAAGGCCGGATGCAACTGATGTCTGCTTATTTTTCGAGATGGGTTTGGAATGATAATATACGAAGAACAGAGTATGCAGCAGTCAGCTTAAAGGCTTTTATTTTGTATCTACATACAAACTTTACAAATAAAATTTCAGGTTATCTGTGTGCCATGTTCACGGACCATGACATATAAATTCGTGTCATTTGTGTTAAAATCGGCACTGATTACTTTATGAACTTTTGATTGAAAATAAAATGATGGATTCATTTATAATATTTGCTCTGTAATTGTAATCTGTCAAAATACATAGCGTGGAGCGACAAACATTTGTGTCATTTGAGAAATACCTTTAACTTACCTTGCAATTTAATAAAAGGTTATATTTTGTATTTGTTCTTTTTTTTATAAATGCCATCCTTGATGAGATCATTTGCTGTTAGACAATATCGGAACTCACCTAAACATTGTCCGGTAGTAAGTGGGCTGATGGGGTAAAGTGGCACTGGTGCAGCGATGATTGCAGCGAAAGTCATCATCAATGTCGAGTACATTGGCGAGCAGCGATTTAGAGGATCTATTGCATAAGTGTGAGACATTAATCAATGGAGAATCAGTTCAGTTAAGGTAGACTACTACACTTATATAGTAGTAGTAGTAGTATCGATATGTTAAGTACGAGCATTTGATGGATGGTCAGCTGCTAGTCAGAAAGTGAATGTGTCACAAACAGAGACAGAAAGACAGATATGTAGAGAGAGAGAGAGAGAGTGAGAGTTTGGCTACCTTTCCTTGAGCTCAACGTTTTGTATCTGTTGCTTTTTGTCACCAGCATTGGAGGAGCCCGAAGACGAGGGCGGCGGCGGACATTCGTAGCCAACCTGTCCGGGTCTTTGCATGCGCAATATGCAAGGTAACCAATAAAGGAATATTACTCTTATCTGTGTGTGCGAGTTCGACAGAGAGACGGAGTGTGTTGGGTAATGCGGTTAAAAATAATAGCAATAAGTATATTTTTGGAATTTTTTTTTTTGTATAAACCGTATTAGTTTTTTTTTTATAATTTGTTATATATATTATTTTTTTTGTTTTCAAGCAGTTTATGTTATTGTTTAGTTATTTGATTAGCAAGTGTTTTTTTATTATAATTCGTAGTGTTCATAAATATATAATGAAATATGTCGTTATTCATGTTTGTTTCGTTTGTTTTGATGAAATTGTTACCAAAAACACGGCAGTCAGAAAATATTTTGTATGATTTGTTCATGTCCAATGAGAGATTTATTTATTTGAAATTTAGGTTTATTTATAGGAAAATTAACGTTAACGTTTGAGAATATTAATAATATTCGTATTTTTATTTCAGTTTTAAGTTGAGTAACGTTTAGAATAGATTGTTTTGATGTTTGTTTTTGATTCATTGTTGTTGTTGTTGTTGTTGAAGTTGTTAATAACACATTGGACATATGTGATTGTGAGGGTGTTCAGTGAGTAGGAGTAGGATGGCAAATAACACGCGCGTTTCGTGGCCAAAAGCAAGTGCCGGCCACGTGAAGAGTTGTAGTTGTTGTTGTAGTTTTTGTTATTGTATTTGTACGAAGATAGTTAGTTAGTTGCATAGTTAGTTAGTTAGTTAGTTACAGGGAGAGAAAGAAATATTTGAAGAGGCAGTTGAGTTGAGTAGTTTTTTTTAGCGTTGAGAGTTGCCAGTTAACGTAGATGTTGTTGTTGTTGTTGTTGTAGTTGTTGTTGGCCAGAATTTTTTGTTGGAAAAATAAAAATTTTGTGTGATTATTGTGCTTTTGATTGTCATATGTACATATGCAAGTAACTAAGTATAGATAGAAAGACTTATAAGGCAATCAAGTATAATCGTATCATTCATAAAAGAAACAAATCAGACTGCTTGAATTTACTAGATATATAGATATAAATATATGTATGCTATGGACTTTTTTTTATAGAAGTTTAAAACAGACATCGCATTATATTATATTTTAATTAATCTGTATAATACAAAGATATATAAGTTTAAAATATTTACTTAAAAGCATTTTTATTTAATTCAATTTTTTTAATAAGTATTGGCATTTAAGTTTTTCATAAGAATAACATTTGTACTGGAATCGCTCAGAAAAATTTAGTTTAGTCGGGTTTGAAGGACACTGTGAAGTTTTCGTTACTCAATGAGGTATATTTGAAACTTTTAGTTTGTTTTTATTTAAAACAATTCGTTTGATTGTGATTTACACCGGAAGCCTGTTTTTAAAAGCATTTAAAAGCCGAGGACATACAAGTCAATTAAATGATTGTTCGTTTTGAACAAGTTGTCACCTTTTTTGTGTCAAATAATTTTTTGCATTACAAAATATATATGTATATGTATTTTGCGACTATAAATCGAACCATTTGATTAGGCTTTCCTTCCATATTTTTTTGTTGTATGACTTGCAATATGTTTTGCATGCAGCGTAGTATAAAAGTATAAGAAACTAGTTTGTGCATATGACTTGAGGGTAAATGTGTATGCGAGTGTATTAAAAATGTTAACTTCATGTCTAACCGTTTAAATATGTTTAGTTTGACATTAGCATGTATATAGAGTTAGGTATATATGTAGGTATAAATAGTATATACAATGTGATTTCCATTCGGACTACATGTTTTATTATTTTGTTTGTTGTTTCACCGAATGAGTGTCTGGAGTGTGGACGGTGGGTGTGGAGTGTGGGGTGTTTGATGTAAGGATCGGTATTTGAAATATATTGATTGAAATGGTCGTTTCGTTTTGAAAAAAGCAAGATTGAAAACGTATCGGTATCTCTCAGAACGCTCAGAAATAAAAATTCAAATTATATAAATAGTTCAACTCAAAAATGAACAGTTTTCTTTTTTGTTTTGAATAAGTAAGTAAGTAAGTAAGTAGATTAGCAAGTAAGTTAGTTAAGTTTAGTAAGTTTAAATATAAATATTACCCATTCACTCATTTCATGCGTATCTGGATTTCTATGATGATAATTGAGGATAAGTATGGTTGACACAACTGATGAGGCCACCATAAACATAATGCAATTGAAATAAGTTCCTAGAAGGACACAAAAATTACACAAACATTGTGGTAATATATCGATTTATCGAATTCGCTTTTCGCTCATTCTACATGGTGTACTATATTTTGTAATTTTATTTTATATATTTGTTCTCTTTTTTTGTCGTATACGGATTATACATTATACGACGTTGGCCGCCACGTCTTTAAACACCTATAACGTTTATTTTTTGAATGCCTTTCCCTGATTTTAATCGTTATCGTTAAGTAGTTGTTGGTATTGTGTGTGTGTGTTTGTTGTGCTGTTTGTTGTTTATTAAGTAAAAACTTTATACACATTAATGTTTATTTGCTGTTCTATGTACAAATTCGCATTGTATCTTACATTAAATTTTGGAAATGACAAAAAACAAAAAATAACAACAGACTGTTTTTAAGTTCGTTTTTTTTTGAGTGTTTTGTTGTTGTTCTTTAGTTCTTTCTTAATGCTTACTGAAGTTTACTTGCGGCGAGTAAGAGTAAAGTTAGAGAAAAAGTTCAAAGCAGTATATAAAAGAAATTATTAAGTTTATAAACATATATGTATGTATATATATGAAATATATATATTAGTTTTTTTGAGTTGTTGCTTGAGTGAGAATATTAGTTATTTTACAGGTGTTTGCCTATCGAATAATACTGGGTATATATTAGTAGTAAGATAAGATAAGAAAATTGAAAAAGCTCTGCGCTACATATAGAATACTGCCTCCCCGCCCCGAAGAACGCCACAAACTTGTGGCCCAATTCAAATGGCGCCAGGTTTCTCTGAGTTAGGAGTTGCGCCCTTGAACTGAACCGCGCGTTTGAATTGGTTCGCTTTGAAAACTGACTTCTAAGCTGGGTCTTGCTGCTGTTTGGCCGCTCAATTATATATTGAAGTTTTTGCTCAGTTTTTTTTTTTTTTTTTTGTTTTTTTTCCTGTAGCTTTTGGGTTTTGTAATCATTGAATATATTTTTTTTTGGGTTTTTCTTTTTTGACTTTGTGACTATCCAATTCTCCGCAATCATCATTTTTTGTTAAAAATCGAGATCTGATTTTATTCTCCATAATTGTTGAGCTGTAAATTGATGAAAGACATGGTCTTGGGCAAGGTGTGGGTATTCTGTATCGCTACGGCTTGTGATACTTGTGGTTGTTATTGGTATTGTGGCTGTTGTTGTTATTGTTATTGTTATTGTTGTTGTTGTTATTGTTGTTAGTAATGGCAATTAAATAGGAATGGATATTGTAAGTTTCCTGTTTTAGTTCAGTGCGTTAAAATTTGACTGCTTGGATTTATATATACATATTTATCTTATACTATTTAATTGCATTTATTTAAATTATGCACAGTGAGGGCGCAAAATTTGATGAGCAATTTGAAGAGAAAAATATAGCATTCCGTAAAACTGCGAAACACTTTTTTTGTTTTAAATTATAAAAGCAACTAACGAATGGCATTTGTATTCGATTATTAATAAGATAAAATTTCATTGGTATATTTTAAGGGCGTCGTTTCAATGATTAACAAATTGGTTTCTCGAACTTAATAAACAAAAGAAACAAAACAAATTTTGCCATTTCACTATGCATATTGATTAATAAAATGGCATATTAGCTTTAAATATGGTTAGGTTAAGATTTTGGTATTGCTGGTTTGTTTTTGTTGGTTTTCGGGGCACATACACTCCACTATTTTAATTGTAGAATTTAAGGCGCATAAAGCGTATGAATGTATGGTTTTTTGTATACAGCAACTAGTCGCATATGTATGTTGAATATTTTTGCGGAATTATCTTAACGATTGGGCAAAAGTTGGCATACATCACAGACATAAGTCTGTATATACCTACACATGTATGATTCTACTATGTAGGTATTTATGTACACATATGCATATGCATGTATGTAAGTAAGTATGCTAAGGGTATCCATTAAAAAAGAGCAAAACAAAAAAAAATAAACATAATAAATACAACATCGTGTCTTTTATTTACAAGTGTGTATGTTTTCAGCTAATTGTGTTTGATACTTGTGATGTTCTATGTGTGTGCGAATGTGTGTATGTTTATGAGTATTCATGTGATTAAGCATATGTGGTATGTATGTACATATGTATGGTACGGTAAAGAAGCGAAACACCATCAAACATATAATCAAACACGAGATATGCAGTTAGCAATAATTTTGTATAAGGCATTGGGTATATAAACAACAAGAGTTAGTCTACCCACTACGTCACAGAGAATTCCAACAGAACTAAACCAATTTGTAAAATTATTAAAGCAAAATCGATAAGCAACACAAAAACTGTAAGACAAATATGTACACATACTTATAGTAAGAAATTGTTATTCGTAGAGCCCACACCAAATTTGAGAATAAGAAAATAACATATGTATATACATTCGCTAATCCACTGATCCGCTGATCCGCTGAATCCAGAAGCCGCCTGACACAAACCAAACTCTAAAACTACATCATCTGTATATATTTATATATATATATATATGTATATAGATATATATGTATATATGTATATATATAGGTAGTTTCCATTTCCCTAGCAACATATTTGCATAACTTGAGCTGACATAATATTGCAATATTACATGCAAACGATTAAGAAAAAAACTTTGCTGTACAAATATTGTTTCTTAAAATTGTATTTTTTTAATGTGAGTATTTGAAGAGCGAGCTAAAGATAACTATTAAGACAGACAGAGAGAAAAAGACAGAGAGAGAGAGGTGAAGAAGATATAATTATAGAAACAGACAGAGTTTGTTCTTTTGGAATTAGTTTTAATTATTACATTTTGTTTATTAATTACGGACATTAATTTGTTTCTATATTTATTTACATAGCGTTCCATTGGCTGTCTATGTGTTTATGTGTGTGTGTGTGTTTTTGTATTTGTATATGTATATTGGCAAGATTCAAAAATTCATTGCAAATTGGGCGTTGCGTTGAAAAGTATGACCATCTGGAGACAGTGGTGCAAGTTCGATAGCGTTTCAATCATCAATTAACGACGGCCTCTGTTAACATTGAAGTTGACGTTAAAGTTGACGTTGACGTTGACGCTGCCTTTGCCCCCATTCACATTCACATCCACATCCACACATCCCGAACGCAATTCAGTTGGAATGTGTATATTGCATGGATTGCCGCTTGACACATTCATATTCATATTCATATTCATATTCATATTTGTATTTGTATTCATATATTGTATGAATGTGCAATACAAAATTATTCGATACATCAAATGTTTATTTATCACATGGTTCACGTATGTGTGTGTGTGTGTGCGTGTGTGTGTGTGTGTGTGTGTGTGAATGTGTCTTTGTCTCTCTGTGTGTTTTGTGTATGGTGTGTGTATCGGAACAGGGCGGAGCGTGGGGGCCGGGGCATGTCAACAGTTTATAGGCATTTGTGTTCTTGCATGCCAACAAGAACGTTTTTTCTTTTACATTATGTGGTAGTGGTCCTTGGCAATATCTGACACAGACATTAATAATGCGAGCACTCGTTGTACGCATAAAATCCAAAATAAATCACAGAATCGAAAACAAAGCTCTACACAAGTTGTAAATAAAATATACAGTTATTTGTGTGTGCGTGTGTATACATACATACTATATAAATACTTATGGTTAAGAGAGAAACTTGGTTAACTTGCCTAATACTCGACTCGACTCAACTCGACTCGACTCTCTCGACTTTCTCGACACCCGCCGACTCTTGAATCTGGCCTGTCACTTTTGTTATCTTTTTTGTTTCGTTTTGTTTTCGCAAGTTTTTTGCTGGATTTCGATTAACCAAATACGAGAGTTTGTCTATCGAAAGGTCCAGAGTGCATGCTTTAAGTTTAATTGCCATACCAGTCCTCGATACGATATAAGGTTCAACAGATGAAATTCAAAATTCACATACTACATATGATGGGTATGAAATTAAATTAATACACATGTATGTGTGTGTGTATGTTTGTATTATGAGTTTATGTATACGGTCGATAATATATGGAATAGTGCGTGTTTGCGTATTTGTGTGTGTGCGCGCTATATGCATTATCATCTGTGCACGTTATGATATCTAGAATATTTCAAAATACTAAAGTACACAAAGTACTAAAGATCACAATAGAATATGGAATGACATGCTTAAATAGATGACAGTGTTGTATTTAACGAAATATGTATATTATTAAATCTGAAATGTTGAGAATTTTTGTAATATTTCTTTAACCCAACTTTATTGGGATATCAATTTAAAGCTGATCAAATTTGGGATGATTGTAGTCTTCGGTTGTATGACTTACACATGACTTACCTTACAATTAAGCTACAAACGAAAGAATTGAAATCTGAACACTTCATTAGGGATTATTATTATTATTATTGTCCAACTAAATTTTGTAATATTATCATGCTTCAAGTTGTAATACTTAGTTATGATGATTCAACAAGTTACCTAACTGATCTATATTTATTGATATAAATATACGTTTATATATCAGTATGTATATGTTTCGATACGCAAACGTTTCTAGTCATGGCACTAATGTGGCTTGTTGTTTGTATGTATCTAAATTGTGATAACGGCATCACCTGGTTGGATCGCAATCCGTTCACCAAATATGGGAGCATACAGAATAATACAATATACTTACATACACACATCATACATGCACACACATATATACATGTATAAGTATCACTTTCACACTTGAGTTATATTATGGTTTGTATTTATGCATAAAGACGATATTTTTTGTTGAAATCACATTCATATTAATAATTACAAATTTAATTTCATTTACACAATGCATGTTTGCTTCAGTGTCTGTCTGCATGTTGGGACTAAACTATCTATATCTATAGAATCTATATGTTTGACTACTTGCTGCTCACGCACACTATACTAATCGTACCTCTAGATATATGTAGATTCATCGAACTATCCCCATAGAACTTTCCAGTCTTTAAAATAATAAGTATATGGGATACGTGTACAAATATGTGAATAAAAAACTTAAGCAAGATTCGGCGTACATTCAGCTAAAGTTTTTAAAATAAAATACTTTTAAAAAAACAACCATATTCCTTTTTTTGAGGGGATGGATCTACAAAATGAAAAGAGTCCGTCTAAAATTTATTAAAATAAAAGAAAATTATTAAACAGAACATAAAAGTTAAAATATATAAAAAATTACAACCATATTTCTTTTTTTTGTACTACGTTTAATCGGACAAGGAGCTTAAATAAAGATACATTTCTACTTCAAGTTCTACGGGGCATATGATACAACTGTAGTCATCTACATTTCACATTCGTATTCATAGTAGGGTGCTGAGGGATAGTAACAACCACAATAACTAACAGATACCCATATGGTTATTATATTGATATTATTTGCATAGAGACTGGCGATGGTTTGTGCAAAGAGGATCTACTATGCTCTGCATATTCTACTCTCATATAAGAGGGTGATTTTAGTACATTAGACCACATATAGATATGCGTGTCATTAAATCGTACACTTTCTCTATGGCTCAATTAACTACTGTGTGGTCTTTTTTTTTTTTTTAGTTACACTTGCTTCTATTCTAATTAAGCAAACTTTTAAACCATATCATATTTATTATGTAAAATTTTCGGCAATCCATTGCCAAAACTTATGCTTCCATCTTATTTTTTCAGTATTTTCAGTGGCTATCTTGTCTTACGTCCTCATATTTATTTATATTTTATCTGTATTACAGACCTCGGGGCTTTAGTGTTCATATTAGACATCACGAACAAAAAGTATCTTAATATTTATCGCTACACTTTCTTGAATACTTTTTAATGCATTGGGAATTCAAATATGTAGTTGTTTTAGATGTGTGTAGATATTTAAGCTAAGAAGTGGAAAGTTGTGCCATGCCATTTGCAACAGTTTCTGATGTGCGTGCAACTTGGGTTTTGGAAATATATTATCTATGCACGTGATTGGCCCAAACTTGAGATGTGTGCGTCGCATACTACATTTTGAAAGTTCATGAAATCGCTTAAATCACGGCGAACATCCCTACCCCCAAAACTGAATGCGATGGCGGCCTTGCTATCGATATCGTTTCCATTTGTCGGCCATTAAATGAAATATGGTGCAAACAAAGAGCAAACACCAGAAACTAGACACTAAAAGATTTCAGAATGCCCGAGCACACCAGCTTGATGGCATGGCAGCATAGTCGAGAAAAGTTCTCCTTCGAAGTGGGAGCCTCGTCGTAGGTGCGTGTAGCTGTATGAAACTTGAAACGGGGCAATTTGTATGACGTGTTTATAGCTTACAATCTGGCAGCAACAATAACAAAACTTCAAATTGGAAACTAATAGCTGTGGAAATCTTCACTGAGAGAAAGGACTGGCGCTCTGATTTCATTGTTTGCTGAAAAATAAATATTGCTGTTGGCCCTCTTGTTGTTTACAGTTGCTTTTGATTGTGATTGTTTAAATATAGAGTTTTAAAAAAATTTTGACTTTTCTCAGGATTTTGGAAACACACACATATTCATAATATCCAAGTGTGTTTTGTCCTGTAGAAGCGCCTATGCATCTATGCATCACAATAAACTTGCGAATCGCCCTTTTTTAACATTCCATTTCATTGTTTGCATTCATCACTCTTTACTGAAAATATTTTTAGCCCGCTCACAAGCAGTAAGCAAAAAAGAAAACAAAAAACGAAAGCTGATAGAGCTAAAAAAATTGTTCATAGTACGCGAAAACCGGTGGCGGCCGTTTTTAAGGCTGTGCGGAAGGTAAAAATCTTAGCTGATTAGTTGCAGTTGTTGTTGTTGTTGTTGCACTGAGTTGAATGTGTGTTCATTTGAAGTCAGTGGGCTTCTATGGCTAATTGTCAGTAGCCAACGCCAGATGGCGTTGCCTATACTTACCAAGCAGCGGTACGGCATCGGAAGTCGCTGGCATCGTTTCCGCTACCATGTTCAGGAAGACTGTGAGCGATAGTAATATTGTGACTCCTGCAAGTATGCAGCACAAAATTATTGCGCGCCCCGTTCGTCAGTGAGCATGTGTGTGTGTGTGTGTGTGTGTGTGTGTGTTCGTGTGTGCGTGTGTTCGTGTGTGTTTATGTTTTTAAAAGATACAGGAGAGAGAGAGATAGATAGAGAGAGAGAGAGAGAGAGAGAGACAGATAGATAGAGAGAGAGAGAAAAGTATAAGGAGAAAGGAGATAGAACAAAAGTAATATTATTATTAGTAGCTTTCTTTTTTAAGACCGGATGCGCTTGCAGAAAATTCGCCAAACTAGAAATGATTACACGAGCACGAGCTGTTCCATCTAATCCTGCCTGCTGCTTCCTGCGTCGTCAGCTGCTGCATTTGCTGCAAGGATGCATTTATGATGTAATTGCGACTTGTCCCGCTTTTGTGGCATTCGTTTTGAATAAAAAACTACTACCGTATTTTCTGCGCTGAACCTCAAGAAGTCCGTCAACAATTACAGTACGAATTCCACATGTGCTAACGTCAGACAACTACAGTTTTCAATAAAAGACAACAACACACACACACCAACACACACACATAGAGATAATACACCACTACGCATTTTCCATAGCCCTGTGATGCCATATGGAATTTATCATTATTTATGGGTTTGCTTGGGGCTTCCTTGGGGCAGCTGGCGTTTGTCAGTGAGTGCTTAGCCTTATCAAAGATTTTGGTTGGTTCTGTTTTTATTGTTATTTGTATTTTGAATATTATTCTGGTTGTTCTTTCGTCCTGTGCATATTTGATATGCTTACTTTTCGAGCTTGTATAAATTATGTCAAAAATCAGCTGGTTGTGAGGGGGAAACGCGAAGTTGGAGAGCTCGACGAAAGTGTCGGGCAAACATAAATTAGCCACAGAGCTTTACGCAAACTTGTCTATTATACATGAGCCACGGCTGGCCGCCCTAATGCGTTTCCTTTAAATACACACATACACACACACACACATACATGTCGTACTGGGGATGGGGGTAGCTTTTTCTATGAGAAATTTTTAAAATATGGCATTTTTTTGTTTTTTTGGCAGCTGCAAGCAAAACTTTTGCTGAAGCTTGCGCTCATAACCGCGATGTATTTATGTACACAATATAGGTATATACATACTATATACTCAAATAAGTATTTTTGTATAGCAGTATTGTATACATTTTGCCATGCACCATATGCCGCGTGTTGAAAGTACGTGATGAGCCGCAGAGGCAACTACTTCTACATCAATTCACTGTGGCACAAACTCTCAATAAAGTCTCTAAAGCTTAAATTTTTTTTCCATATTTGACTGGATAAATAGAGAGAGAGAGAGAGAGAAAGTGTATACGCAAACACGTTAGTACATTAATAATCTCAATACTTTAGCAAATAACTTGCTTTTTTTATTTGGCTGTGACATGAACTGAGCCAGTAATAATTTAAAGAATAGCCCAATAGCACTTGATAGTTTTTATTCTTCACGAATGCCTGAAAATTTCCATCACTTTTAAATTGTGTTCGAAAAAGTATGCTTTGGGACCACAGTGCAATGGCCAATGTATCTTTTGAGTCGCACATGCTCAGAAGATGAGCTGCAAAGTATTTTGCCACATTTTCGCATTATTTTCCCAACTTTATGTGTGTATATGTGTATGTGTGTGTGTGTGTGTGTGCGTGTGTGTGTGTGCGTGTGTGTATGCGCACGTTGTTTCGAATGTGTGCGTGTCCTGTCAGTGGCAAGAAACTGACAAGAACGTTGAAGAGAGAAGGCAACAAAATGAATTTGATCAATAGATAATAGTTCTCAGATCAATTTTCATTCAACTAAAACTGTAAAGTGCAATTTTTAATTATAAGCTAATCTTTGAGATCCGTTTATCTGAATCATAATTAGTCCAACAATTTGTTCTCAATTTTAGTTCCTAAAGCATGTGTTGATCAATGTTTTCATGCATGTCAAAAATGTATATGCAATATATATAGTATGTATTAGATTAATCACATTATATTCGAAATATATCGCATATCTGAAGTTGATCATTATTTAATATTATGTAAAAGTAATTTTAAGTAATATTTATTTTCTTATTGCGTGTAAGGATTCATTGAAGGCATTTTTTAAATATATTGTGAAAATGCTTGCAAAGTTTTGATGGTATCGATTAAAATCAATATCAAATCGAAACATTTTTAGCATTACAAATTAGCTTTAGGAAACTTGTTCAAAGTTCTCTCAGTGCAATTGAAATTCAGCGCTTATTGTTGTTATTGTTTGTTGAGGTGAATGCATTAGGATGGAGAAAGTTTATATTGTATATATTTGTATTTTAACTGCGCTGCTTGACATGGTTAACTAACAGTAGTTGCAGCTGAGGTTTAAGGGTTCAAGGCTCTGTGCTCATTTCATGTCCGTCCGCTGTCGTCCGTCGTCCCGTATTTGTGCGCTACTCTAGTGCTGAAAGGTTGGCCAGCAGCTGTGGCATATTTTTCACACACATTGCCAACGTTGACTTTGATTACAAATGATGGTGACTGTTTTGTGAGCCGTGGCTCACACTTGCTAGCTCTTGCTTTGTTTTGCTTGTTGCCAGACTTTTTATTGCCAACGGCCATTGGATTGCATTTGCATAGTTAGTCAAGGATCTGTGGCATATATTTAATGTGGAATAGGGTGGCAGTCAACTTGGGTCCTACTGCTAGCAGCCCATCGCAGCAGCCCATTGCGTTCTGTTTCGAAATAACTTTATATGTAGACATATATGTGTTTTTAGGTATGTTGTTAAGTATGCATGTGGTAAGTAGTATTAGACGGAATTCGGTTTGTAGAGCATGCAAATATTCCTACAGAAAATCAACAATTAAACATATCAAAACACTTTAAAGCGTTAAAATACAAGGGATATCAGTTGCGGTTTCAGTTGTAGTTTGGTTTTTGGATTGTTTCTGCTTGTATTAAATGGACACTTACCAAGCGAGAGCTTTTCACCAGAATCTGGTGGCAGTGTGAACCCTAGCAGTGCCATCGATGCGATCAATACGCAGGGCACAATTAAATTGAAAAAATAGTATAAAGTTTTGCGTCGTATCAAAATGGCGAATGTTATGTCAATATAAGGTTCTGGGCAGCAATTATAGTAGATTTCATTACGTTTACCGGGCACACCTGGTTGGGTATAATTTTGATGTTGTTTGTTGTTTTTATATATATTAGTTGTAATTATTGTTGTTGTTATTTGTTTTGTTGATTGGTAATTAGATGCAAATGAGATGGGCGTATGCAAAAGAGAAGATGAGAATTATTTATAGTTATTAATTAGTAAAATATTTACTCAATTTTTTTTTTTTTTTTTTTTTTTCAGCTTGTTTAGTTATTTGCAGTTTTAAACAGTTCTTTAGTCAGTTTAACAACCTTATTGAGTATGCATGTATGTGTATGTTGACAAGTTAAATAATACTTAGCACAGTTTTCAATGCTTAATTTGAGAACAGCTCACCTAGCAAGTCCCATTCGCCATTGGTTATGAAACTTGAGATGTCGCCGCCAGCTTCATCCTGTAATTGCAGGTCCAGCTGTAAGTGAAATCGAACAAAAAAACATGCAGAAGCTCATGAGATTTGTGCAAAACGTATATGTACAATACTAAGTCCCAAAAGCCTGTACTCGCAAATAAATATTTAATGTTGTCATTCTTATATTTTGCGGGGATTTGTATCAAAGTCCAGCATAGACCAAGTTAAGCTGTTGACCAAAAGGGCTGCAACATGTAAGAATTTTATCACCATAACAGCAGCTTTGACTTGAGTAACAGCATACTTACATACATACATATATGCTCGTACGTATGTGTAGATATATTTTAAACACATAGAGAAAAAATCTTGATTTGCTTATATTTTTCCAACAATAAACGAAAAAACTTAATTGCAGAAAATATTTTTTTTAGTTTTGATTTATGTATATTGGATATTTAAATAATTAGTTGGATTAATATTAAATATATATTTTATATTTATATCTATTATATTTTTATTATTATATTTTTTCTCTCTGTGAATGTATATAAATATGTACTAAATACTGCTTAAGCTCGCTAAAAGTTCACAACAAGACCGCCAATCGGTTACCCCAAAGCAAAAAAAATGCAAGTAAATCACATTCATATATTTGTGTTTAGGCACATATATATTTGTGGGATATAGACGAGTAGTAGAGCAGTCCCACTGCCACTTGGGGACAGCCAAGAGCCAAGTGGAGTCGAACAGGAAAACGGGCGAAACTTGCCCCAATTACAAATTGATTTATCACACTTTTGCTTAACAACACTTTATGCGATTTGGTTTCTTAAAGTTTTTTATGCTCCATTGAGAACAGCAACTTACTGTAACTCACATAACAGTATATAACGATATCTAAATAAGATTAAAGCCAACATAGCAGCAGAATGCTCTGTGTATACACTTGTCGAAAAACGATAGTGGCATTCATGAAATGAAAAATATACAGAGTCGATTGCCAAGTACATTTTCAAGTTAAAGTTTTGAGCTATCAAAGTAAACATTCCTTGTTAAGTTAAAAATATTTAAAATGAGAAAATTAAATTAAATTAAGTCGAATATCCTATTTAAAATATCTATTTAAATATTAAGTGTAAAATTAGAAAATGAGTCTTTAAAGTCAAATCGTCAATATTTAGTGTATAAAAATGATTATTCTGTCATTAGTGACTAATTTACTGGTGTGACGTGTTTTTTGGGGGGATGTTAAGTAATCCTTAAATGCTTTCAATATTTCTTGAATATTTATGTGGTAGTTTATTTATATATATAAGTTATATAATATAGATATTTTGAAAATGCATATGAAAATTACCCTTTTATGTGGTGTATCCCAGCTTTTAATTTCCTTTCATAGAAATGCTAGCACAATTTTCATAATTTCTTTTCGCGATGAGCCAAAATGACGTTGAACTAATCACAGGGTATACACAGATACGAAGTGCACTTGAATCGTACTTTAGTATCATTATGTGGCTGGCAGCCATATAATGCTGTCATTTTGTCAATAAAAAGTCGTATAAAACTCACGCATAACTTGTGTGTAACTTGTGCAGTTCAGAAAAGCAAACAAAAATCGCTTTTCTTGGTTGTTTTGTGTTGTGTTTTTGGGTCCAAGCGAGCATTTTTTGATATTCTTAGTCCAATGTGCGTCATTTGGTTGTTTAGTTCACTTTAAGACGTTCTCAATATATAACTTTGTCTAGGCATGTGTGTATCTGTGTCTGTGTGATCGTATATCTGTCTGTGTGTGGCATGTTAAGCAGATGGCGAGCTGGTAAATGCGGTGTATAGGAGCGCAGCATGTGGCGGGGCTTGGGGTCGAATAAAAGTTTTCTCATTTAAATGTTCCAAACAAAAGAGGGCGCTAGACAAACAGAAGCATCTCTTTTGCTTTGTACAAATCAAGTCAAAGCCAAAAAGTGTTGATGTAGTTGTAGGCAAACAGTTCTACACACACACACACACACGCACACACTGATAACATAACATAAATGTAGAAACTTAATAGTAGTAGCTCTTTGTGTGTATGTGTGTGTGTGTGCATACGTGCTTAAATTTCATTCATTTATTTAATTTGTATTCGCATAAGAAATTGCCAAAATGAAATTCAAATAGAGCAGCAACTCTTTGAATATAGTATACACTTTTTAATTAAAAGTATTTAAGCTTCTTAGGCATTGTCATAAGGATAGGATATCATATAAGTGTGAGCATGCGTGTGCATATGCGTTTGATATCATAACTCATTATTTTTTCAAGTCATTAGCTTTGTTATAACAAAGTCTAGGGAGATACCTAGATATTTGGCGTTTCAGATGCCAACATTTTTATACACTCAGACAAAAATATCGATCTGAATTGTCGAAAATCGTCATTCTTTTGGCAGTAAGGGTAACTCATCTTATTATTCGAAAAGTATAGTTCTAAAACATAAGGTTGTGTCTTTCGAAAAACTAAGATATTTTTCTTTAAATGCTTGGTACATTTTTCTAAAATGTTCTAAAAATCAGGGTGATTTTGTTTTCTGAGTATATGCTGATAATTACTTTGAATACGAAATGTAAGAATTCAAAATTATTAAGCTTAAGCCTACATATTTGTTATATATATATATGTGTGCTACAGATTAACAAATTGTACACATGTCAAACATAATCTCACAATACTTAGAAGCAAGTTGGAGCACCATCTGCCTGACTTGGACTTGTGCAATTGTATTCCGGCTTGCGTTGCGAACTTGTGTCAAGATGCCTGATAAGTGACAACGTCGAAAATATGATCCGTGTGTGAAATTTTTTGGTGGTAAATTTGTCAACGGGCAGTCAGAAATCGAGCATTTTTTGAGGTACGTGCGGCATTCTCGCCATCACGACTTAGTTGAAACTGTCAACTATGCTGTAAGATGCTGCAGTCGGAAATTGGGTGCTGCTCAGATGTTTGGTTGGCTGGCCCACTTCGTGTTAGTTTGCTTAATGGCTTTTATTATGTCCGTTAAAAGTGATGCAACATTTTGGTCTTTCTTTTACCAGCTGCGGGCCCCTTGGCGCCAATTTCCCCATTTTATTTTATGGCCATAAGGGCCTCGCTGCTACTCGCTGCGTTGGCTTCATTAAAAATTGAGACGCCCGCAGACAAGACATTTACTTTGGCTGGCATCTGATATTACAGTGTTACAAGCCGTCTCTTTAATGAATATGCAAAGTGAAATTGCTTCCAGCTTAAAGTCGGGAAGAATGGGTAAAGGTAACCGATCTATTTGCTTATTTCAGACAAAATTGACAAATATTGAAAAATTATGCCTTAATAAACCATAAAAATCGATTAGAAATCTAAATTTAAATCTCTTAAATATATAAAAACAAATTTCTTATAATTAGAAATGTTTTAATTTTAGAAATCTATTTCTTAATAAAAGAAAATAAGCAACAGAACTGGAGATTCGCTCCCTACACTGTTATGTTAGAGCTCAAATTGTTCGAAAGATTTTTCAAACTATTTTATTTGAATTTATAAACTATCTATCATATGTGTACGTGTAAAATCGTAAAATACTAATGTTTAATAATAATACGAGAAACAATAAATCGAATGACATATATAAAAAAATACTGGCCGTCAGACATATTTGTTTCCTAATTTTGGATGAATTTACCCTGGAATTTAAAAATGAAAATCTTTTGAAAGACACAAAGTTTCGTTTTGGGAATATACTTTCTGAATAATAAGGTGAGTTACGTGAGCTCTAAAATGCAGGGCCTTTTTTCCGAGTGTAACGAGTTATTATTCTCATTTTAAAGTTCTGCCCATAGCTTGCTTATGATAAGCTTTTATTCCACTTATATATTTTCCGGGTTGGTTCCTTGATAAGATCTAATTTCTTGGTAGTCAAAAAGTGCTTTCCATCTTAAACTTATATCTACATTTACATAAAAACTCTGCTACCGCTGATTAACCCCCAAGACAAGCTGCGTTTCTAGAGCTTAACCCTTGTTACACATTTGACTGGTAGCCACATATCCACATAGCCCACACATGCTGAGTGTGCGGGAGTAGTGATTAGCATATTTTGTTGTGCCCCTAAAAATAGACTTGTGGTTCATATTTTCAGCTTCTTTATTTACTATGAAATACAAGTCGATTCTATGTATAAATAAATATATATATATATATATATATATATATATATACATATATATATATGTATATATATATAGTATATAGCCACTCAATAAACTTGAGCACGTAAAGTTTTTACATCAACATAAAAATAAAACTCAAGTCGTTGGCAGCGCAAAATTTGCTAAGCTGCGTTTACGTATTTTTGGTAAGGTGTAACGTTGACGGGGTAATCGGGTAATCGGGTGACAAGGGGAGTGGTGGTAAAGGGGTACGCTGCTCCAGCTGCTGTTGCCGTTGCCGTTGCCGTTGGTGCGCAGTTTTAAAGTTTTTTGTGCGCTGCTAAATTTGCCTTTGACATTGACGGCGTCATTTCATGGCAATGCCAAAAGGCCAATTGCGTAGATTTGGCCCCAAAAAACGTTCCCATATTATATAATTAGCTTTAAATAGTAATTAATGCTGCATATTGTTGTTATGGCTTATTGGACTTTTGGGAACTATTTACCAAAGCCAACCCAAACAATGGCAAATAACTAAGCTGTGCACCTAAATCATAATAAACGTAAGTATGTTTAACTAAATAGAATCAAATATGAATTAAATACAATGTGCATATATATATGTATATGGAGTATATTATATATACTTTACTTATATATATATCTTTACTTAGTAATAATGTGGACATGAATATTAGCAATGTTTTTCATTTATAAAGTTAGAAGTACTTGTGCAGAGAGTAATTGAGGTATCTTCGTAGTTTTTCTCAATGTGCGTTTCACCAACAATAAATTTTGGGAGCGACAAAGTTATTTCAATATTGTTAATAATTGTAAATAAATTTACTTAAGCAAGTAAGGATAGAAGTGCATTCCGTGCTAGTCGGATCAGAGGAATGCAACCACTCAACTGTTCATCATCATCATTATCATCATCATTATCATCATCATTAACAGCATCATCGCTATCGTCATTAAAACGTTGCACTGGCAAGCAAAATTAATCGCTGGAGTTGCAACAGCATCGAAATCGACTTTTTCGGAGTTGGGTTTGCGGAGGAGCGCTTGAGGGCAAAGTCAAATGGATTGAGGCGCCGTCTTTGGCTGCACAGATAAGCACTTACGAGTGCAACGCAGTAAGAACCATTGACAAAAAGTTTTAGCGATTTCAGATGACGCTGCCTCGACAAACTACTTGTCATTTGGCACCACGCCCCCCGTCGCCTGGGGCCAGGGCGTAAGGGTGACAAGCCCCATCCGTTTCATCGACCAGCTAAAGCGTTGCTCCCCTTAGTGTTTGTCGCAGCAACAGTTCAACTGACATTGAATTAATTGCAATTGCAAAAGCGAATACAGCTGCAGAAGTAATTAATGGCAGTGGCAGCAAGGCGTTTCAACAATTTACAGTAGTGGCTGCCACAACAGTGTATACATATGTATCTAGCTATCGAAGATTCATTATGAAATTAATCAGCATATTAACTGTAGCTATTTTTGAAGCAGTCAAGTAAAGTATAGCTTACAGTAAATCTTGAAACAGTATTAATACCAATGATAGAAGTCCAGTTTACTGTAAGAGATGAGACAGTAAAAAGTAAAAATATCACTAGCATTAAACACTAGTAGTAAGTCCATTGACAGCATTAACAAAATGACGCTAACAATAGCAGAGCAATAGATTTAACAGCAACGGGGCTCTATTGTTAAAACATAAAACAGAAAGAAGAAACAAACAAAGAATGCCAAAGATTGCAAATACCTGTAGACTGGAGTTGCTTTCCTGACATCTAACTTTCAGTTCAGAGCTTTATTGTTTAATTGGTTATTATTTGGTGACCTCTTTTATAATTTGAATATGTTTTTCACTGGCTCCTGATGAAGTTGTCTCATTTGTATTTATTGGTTTTTACTCTAATATATTTCGAATCCCGTTGGGGTCCGTCTTCAAATTAAAAAAAATATTTTTATTATGATTACCACTTGAAGTTTGGCAGTTAACTGAATATTCCACATTTGTGTAGCTATATTCTACCAAGGAGGGTGACTTGTATGTCTACGCCCATCTTGATTCCACTTAAAACTGATCTTTTGACCATTGTTCCTTTGGCAGCTATAAGACATAGTGGTCCGATGATAATGTAGTCATTAGCAGTAATTAGTTTTCGTGCCATAGCGACTATTTTATTTTCGAAATAACTAACATAATAATATAAAGTGGTGGGCAGTAGCAGCAACTAAACTTGTAGTTCCCATTGTAAATAGTTTTCTTTCTGGACCAACAATTGAAGTAATGTAAATGTACATTTTGTAGCAAGGACACAAGAAAAGGCCTCGCACCGAAATTGCCGTCAGTGGCAAAATAATTAATTTATGTAAATAAGAGCTGCACGAAGTCTTAGATTGTAAAGCACAAAAAAAAAAGAAGAAATTCTAGTGTTGGTCGTTGTTGTGCTGGAATTTCGGTGCATTTGGCACAATTAAATGTGGCCAAAATGCCTTTTGCGGCAGCCGCATACGTCTTGGCAACCAAAGTGGCAAGTAGACCGAAGCAGGGACAACGGGCACTGTTTGTAGGAATACGAGTGCCACGGGTACTTATCAAAGTTGTGTGGCAAAAACGAGTAGGGACATATTTTTGACGACACTTATGCTGCACTGGACAGCCGTGGGCTTTAGTGGTTTGTGGTTTGTGGATGGACGACCGCCCCACTGACCACTCAAGGTCGCTGCTCGATGGCCCAACTCACTTGTCGCATATTTATCTTGTGGCGCATCCTTCGACTGTTAGGCAAGCCCCTTAAAATAAAATTCAACACACTTGGCAAAATAGTTTCACTGTTTGCTCGTACTTCTGTTTTCCTATCCCCTTCATATTCTCTATTTTTTATCCCACACTAGTACAAGGAATGCCATTAAAATCGTTGAGCTGCGTTCATATTGAATAGGGGAGATTCGATTAGTGACAAATGAATCTTAAATAAAATTAACAGCTGCCACTACCATGTTCAGCTAAAGAGTGTACACCATTCGGTGTTGGCCTGCAGTTATTCCACTTCATTGCTTGGCCGTCCAAGTGCTTGAAAATCCTTTCACAATGCAGTTTCACATCCAAAAATGTGTACGCTCTCCAGCTATGCGGTATTTATTTAACAACGTCTGTTGACGTTGCTGTTGTTCTTGTTTGTTGTTTCTCAGTTTATTTTATATTTGCATACACTTTCCGTATACTACTCGTAATTGGGCATCTTAAATTGTTCAAAGAAGGAAAAGATATTTTCCAAATTTATTTACAGCTCACCACTGGACTCAATTGGTTGAGTATTTACAAAGGGAAATCACTGCTCTTAACTTAATACACTTAACTAATGTATTTATTTATGTGAATCGATTGTTTTATGTAAACCTACTTTCATCTCTTATTTTAAGAGTACAGAAAGGAAAGAAACTCAGTTTCATTTTTTCTTAAGAATCGTTTCTCAATCTATGATTTATTTAGTCAGCTGCCATTTTCTCAAAAACTAAAACTGAAATATTTTTAAATGTAAGAAGCGTTTATCATGCTCCTTAATTTTTTCCATAAGGACAAATAATAATTATGAAAAACAGGTTACTTACTATTTTATATTACTATATTTTATATAATAAAACGAAGCATAACCTTATGTAACTTATCATAACTCAAGCTAGACTAATAATCAGCCATTGTCCGTAATTGTTCATTATTTAAGAACTAAATAGAAAAGGACAAAGAACTTATGCTAAACAGCACAAAGTAACGTTCAACTTTAATTGACCAAACACAAAAAGCATTTATTTGTCTGTTTGTAGCTAAAAGTAGTTTTTGGATTGCTTATGTACAATTGAGGAATCATCTGAGCTGGAAAAGAATGCTTAACCAAAATAATGCTCACAGCCAGCTATCGTCACATTATGTTACACTAATAAAGCATATAATGCTTGGGCAACGCTCAAAAGCAGTGGTGTGACAGTTGTGACGATGACAACACCAACAACAACGAGAACAACAACAGCGACATCAACAATGCTAACAACAATGGCAACAGCTGTAAGTAAGTGGCTAAGTGAGTATGGCCAAGAGTGCTTATTTGTTCAAGTGCGCTTGAATAAGAACAGCAGCAGAAGCAGAAGCACAAGCACAAGCACAAGCACAAGCAAAAGTGACAGCAAAACGTAGTAGGCAAAAGAATGCTAAAAATTATAACTATTCTCACTCATCGCTAGTATGAGCTGTGAACTCAGGCTCTGATCTGAACTAGTCTATATGTATGTGAAGATTATAGGCTGCTCATGGCTAGGCTGTTTTCTTTGTATATTGACTTGGGGCTTATTTTTTTTTGGCCGAATGTTGCGATTATTGAGATGATGGCATTAGAATTGTGTCGCAACATGTGTAATGCATTCAGCGATTTGGGATGCGAATCAAAATCAAAATTACGGGGTATCAACAAATAGGGATATCACGGAACACAGAATATTACATTATTTTTGGTGTATATTGTGCCTCTATCTATGAAAATGAATTAAAGTTATTGATCAAGCGAAATGATTATACTCTGGTATTAGAGCTCTTATTTCACTAATATTGAGAATGCAATACAATATGGTAATAGCAGGTGTATCTTTCACTGTATGATCTAGAGTACTGTCAACTTTAAGGCAGAGTCTGCCCGCAGCATTCTCCCCAATTTAAAGTTTGGCTAGGTGTCTCGTCAGAAAAATGGAAGCGAGTTTTTACGCATGTCTAATAATCGTTTGCTATATCTGGCTCTATGAGAACCTTTAACTTCTTTTTAATAATAATAATAAATAAAATTGCGTTCATTTTGTCTGCTACTCGGGCTAAAAAGAAGTTAAGACGCGATATTAACTGTGTTTAAATGAATTGCTTATGGCTTACACAACTATATTAATGCATATATGCATCTTGTGTACGCTTGATATTATGTTTGCGCTGCAAAAAAGGAAAAGATTGGCCATTAAATGACTTTAGGATGGTCTTCGTGGTCCACAAATACGATACATTCACAAGCACATTGCGTCAGATAAAACTCAAATTGAAATTGCATCAGCTTTGGCAAATAGCTGAGAGTATGTGTGAATATGAATGTGTTAGTTTTGTCTATATCTATGTCTATGTCTACGTGTGTGTGTGTGTGTGTGTGTGTCTATGTCGAAAATGTGCACACAAAGTTGTTTATGACACATTTGAAATGTCAACATTTGGGTTGCAAGTTTAGTTGCTTGTCTTCCAATATCCCCACTAGGCTCATTCCCCAGCATTTTTGTACAGCTCGCCTGGCATTGTTTTCGAGCATTTTGCAGATGAAAGATGAAAGAGTGAATAAAACAGCACTCGAAGCTTAAATGAGTAATGCATATAGTCTTTTGTTCAAACAATTTATTGTCATAATGCATTTATTGATGTCCAAACAAATAGTTTGGACTTTTCACTTGATATATAATTGATTCACTTACGTTCGTAAATAAATCAGCCAGCAAACATCTGCACAAATACTTTGATAGTTAGTACGGATTGTGATGTACAAATAATAACATTCAAGCATTATGAGATCGAGTAATCTTAATATCAAAAGTTTTGCAGAGATTTGCAGGACTGTTCTAAGAATTGGTTCAACATTAAGCGGACTTTATGCTTTTCATTGCAGCATTGCTTTTCTTTTTTTTTTGTATGTTGAAGCTTTGTATTTGTGCGCCAGCTGACTGCACTGCCAACGGCTTAATGACTGTTTTGTTGGCGCCATACTCAGCACAGTTTAAGCAAATCCAGCACTAGGGATGGGTGGGGGGATACAGATGATAGCCAGTATGGGGATTAAGAAACCCAACAGCTGGTCACTTTATTTTTATAGCGATCATTTGTACATTACTACATCGAGTTTTTCAGCAATTTAATAAATAATAATATTAGGAACTGAGTTCTAAATACATTATATTTCGATCTTAAAAAATTACTTATACATTTATAGTATAAACACAAATAGTGTGTCTTACGAATTATTTTCAGGGTCATTTATTATAAACTAATAATAATTCTTTGATAAGCCATCTTATAAGTCACGTGTTTTTTCTTCTGAAAATTAAAAAGGACTGTTTCTACAAATGTTCAATATGATGTTAGCATTCCTAATGTTCAGTTCTCAGTTTCTGCTTTTGGGAAATGTCGTTTGTAATTTTAGAAATTATTGCGAACAAATAGAAAAAGATTTTATTTCTGGCTTTTAGGTTGATATTCCAGTTTTTTTAGGTATTTTTTGTTGGAGTGTAGATGGCAAGGAATAACATCAGCAGCAGCCTCTATTTCCTGCCATCGGCTTTCGTCCGGCAACCGTTGTCCGTCGCCCCTCGCCCCTCGTCCGACGCGCGTCGTCCGTCTAACTGTTTTTTGTCAGTATTCCAGTGCAGCTACAGCATTTAGGTATAAGTAAAAGTTTGCTAGTTGCGCCTGATTACTTGCCACCCCTTTCACAGAGCCGCATACTGTACTCAGTTGCCTTGGCTTTAGCTGTAGCTGCCTTTCGATGGAATTCACGGAATGCTGCAGAAAAAGACAATAGCAGTCCCCCTCTCTCCACTTTCCACTTTCCCTTTCCCTTTTCACCCACCACACCCGCACCAAAAACTCTCGGTCCCCTTGTTCCGGTTTTGGTGCTTTGGATGAGGCTAACGCTAGTGCTGGGGAAAAGTCAGTGTAAATTATAAAAATACTCTTTGCTCGTATTTTTTGTTGAGCCCTTGCGCTAACGCTCTCTGTCTCCGTCTAACACACATAGACACACACAAAGGGAAAGAGAGCGAGTGTGTGTGTTCTGCTCTTGCAAGTTTTCACTTTTTGCTTTACGGCGTTTTTTCTTCGCTTACTTGTGTTATAATAATTTTCTCTGTCACATTAAAATGCGGTTGAAATGAGCAGGAAATGCGCGCGAATTCTACTAACCCAGATAATCTCGGGGCTGATTTAAGCATTTTCGCATTCACAATTTTAACTGCTGCAAAAAATAAACGAAAACAACCAGAGAAAAACTCAACGCACAATTTGAGCCGTCAGTCCGTTCGCCTACATTTTATTATACTGCACTTTTCATAATTTTCAATTTCGTTTCTGTTTTACTGGCTTTTTTCAAACTTTGTATGTGTGGGTGAGTGAGTGATTCTGAGTGCGGCGCCAAGCCAGAGTTTTTTAATTTAATGCAACATGCAATTATGCGCAGCCATATTCGGGCTGCCGCCTGCTAATTAGCCACCAACTGAGTTTCCAATGGGCGCCGGATAGAGGCGTGGCCGTGCGCTTTGTTACCAACGACAACGACAACGACAGCGACAGCGACAGCGATGGCACATGCTGCGTATGAGCAATGTGTGCATGTATGTATGTACATATACACATATACACATGTCTGTGTGTGTGTGTGTGTGTTTGTGTGTGTTAATGTGTATCTGCATGATTGCACACAACAACCTCAGATGTGTGTGTGTATGTGTCTGTCTGTTTGCTTGAATTAGTTCGCAGATGCGGGCTTGCAAAAGTTGTGCCTTGTAATTGCTCGACTCGGCAATGTTTTTGGCCAGTTAACTAGCCGTAAAGCACAGAGCCAATCCAGGTCTTGCCTTTGTTGGCTTACTTATAAAGCTAAGCATCAAGTTGAGTTCCGTTTTGTTCAGTCTGTTTGAGAGTAGTGTGCACGCTGTCAAAAAGTCAGTTACGCTGCATCAATTATACAATTGCACTAAGAGCCCAACTGCCCAAAGTCTAACACACTGCCCAAAGTCTAACTAAATATTTAAATTTGGCTTTTACTGTTACTGTCTTTCATTTGTATTGAAAAGTCACTTTAATTGCAGCCCATTTTGCTCAAATGTCCGATATATGTATATAAATATACATACATATATTTTTGCATTTGAGTTCTTTTAATTTGTAAATTTTATTTAATAATTAATAGTAATAAATAATACTAAATTGTTAATAAATATTTCCTGATGAAATCAGTGCTGCAATTAAATTTACCTGTCAGTTCAATGGTCACCTGAAGTTTTAACTGGTGAAAAAAATATTTTAATAAATATCAAGAGTAGCATTGAATATTCGTCTGCACTTCCTTTACGAGTGTAATTTATCTGTAGTTAATCGATTTAGTATCTACAATTGGAGTATAATTTGTCTGTAGTTAAACCATTTAGTATTCACAATTAGAGGAGCGCACATCCACAGTTGCGGCACAAAATTAACTGCCTGTTACCTTTCCGTTTACGATATTTTAGCGTCAGCTGCTGCATAATGGATGATAACGTCAATCAATGTTCTCAGCTTGTTAAGTGTTGATGGGGCCCTAACACAAACTTTGCGTCTACTCCGTATCCCAGTTTAATAATGAATAAGCCAATTCCGATATGTAGCTAACCTTTCACTTAATAACTCAAGTCGATGTTGTGTAAGCTAAGCCATTTTTGGGTACGCTATCTGATATGCAGTAGTTACTTGATTGATTGAATTCATTTCGTTATTTGGATTTTTCACTCTTTTTGTAAGCTACCTCTAAGCGACATTAACCAATGCAAGCCTTAATGAAGCTGTACTTATTTCATATTGATTAGTGCTGCATACTCCGTATTCCGGCGTAAAATAACAAGTGCGAATAGAAGAAGGCCAGAAGAAGGTTGATAAGTGGCCAAGGCTCTGTGGTCCTCTTACTGCCGAATATGCTCCTGAGAGCTGGGGTGACGAGCAACGAGCACCGACTACAACGTGCTGGCCATCTATTATGTGAGTCAAGCACGTCCGGCCCAGAGCAATGCTCTCATGTCCTTATGCTGTAACAAGTATTTGTGCGTACTTTACGAGGCGCAGTTAGCCGACTATTCCCCACAGTGGCATTGGACCCATTTCTGACCCTTTTGAGCCGAGCTAGCTGGCACAAGTTATAAACCTCTTAATACACTCCGTATTAGCTCGTCTTTCTAGCCCCCAAAATAATCCCAGATAAAATTTAAACCAGTACACCTTTCGATGGTGAACTGCTTCAATTAGGTCAGTCAATAAAATATTCTGTGTTCTTAAAGTTGGACACTCTTATAAAAAATAAAAGCGGAGACGATTTTCAATATTATATATTTTAAACTTAAGTGATATTTAAATATATATATATATATTTAGAAGCAAAGAAAAATTAAAAATACATTGCGTATATTTAAACATAATATCCTTTCAAATCAACTTTGAAGCAAACAAAACATTAGAAATACTTTCTATATCACTTATGAATTTTTCTTCAATATACTGGAAACTCTGTATATTTCATAAAATATTTATGATATATGTACGAGTATATTGTTATGTGATAAATATAATATGAATTCTTGCTTGCGCATTTTTCTTCGTAGTCTGTACGCAGAAATGTATGTTATGTAATGGGAGCACTTCATGTGATGTGCATGACGCGACATTTACGGGTAATACAACAACAATATCATAATAGAAATAAACTAATTCACGCTAATGGCGCCCAATTACAGTTTCAGTCAATATCATCCAAAATCCGAGTCACACTCGCTGAATCTGAATCAGAATCCAAATCAGAGTCAGAGTCAGAGAGAATCAAAATCATTTCGATCAATTTGGCTGAAACATTTGTGCCTAACATAGCCTCTGAACTGGCAACGTCATTGTGATGATAATGTGGATAATAATGTAAATGTGGTTGTGGATGAGAGTGTGGATGAGATTGTGGATAAGTAAGACCTCCCACAGTTGATGTTTGCCATTTCTGCATTTCACTTTTATGGATTTGGCACTCAACGTCACTGAACCATCTGCACAAATACGCTTTGACATTGCATACGGAAAAACATGATTACAAATGCGTTACTTCACAGCATATCGACTTTAATATACCCTATGAAGCGCAATGCCAATAAGAGTAATTCTTTTTTTTTCAATTTCTCATTTGATTGTAACACAAGCTGTTATAATGAATATAATATTTAATATTAAACGATAAAATACATATAACGTTTTTCATCGGCCGAATATATGTATGCAAATACAAAAATACGTGTTTCCTCCTGAAAACTAAAAAATGTTTTCAATTTAAGAGCTTCTAAATATTAAAAAATCAATTTCATTAGATTACAAAGGTTTTTTTCTGTTTTTCACAAATCTCTTTTTTAATATTAGAACAATTAAAAGGAAAAACATTATTTTAAGAAAATTTTCTTTCTGAAATTCAGAAAATGGTAATGAAATTTGCCTTCTAGACATGTTATGATATCTTAGTGTTACCAATAAATTACAAGTTTTTTAAATTAAAATATACGATCTTTAAAAGTACATACGTAAAATATTAATATAAAAATGTTTCATAATAAGTAATTGTAAGTAATATAAGTAATATAAAGTCTATATAAATATACAAATCACCTTGGAAATTACACATCTATTTTTCTAAGCTTTACAAAATTATACCCTGAAATTCAGGTTTATTTTTTATAATTTCAGGGTACATTTTTCTAAAGCTTAGAAACAAATTCCTCTAATTACAAAGTTCTTAAAAAAAGAAATTCTATAAATTTGATTTTGGCAAGTTTATTGGCTTTATAATATGCAAAAACCAAATCCTACATCGTGGTATACCCCTATATCGGATATCCTTTTAGTCATCTACGTCTCTTTAGGGAGTAATGGGTATAACAAGCTCCAGCTGTGCATGCCAGCAAACGCCGTTGGCCTGGGACGGGATGAGTTAGCTAAGAGAAAACTCACTTGGGCAAGGCAAGGCAAGGCAAGGTTGAGCTGAGCTGAGTTGAGTATAGTACTTCTATACATATATGTAAAATGTCGCCAGTTGACTCTGTCTGCGAAGCTGCTGCTGCGGGCTGACGAATTGTCTGACGGTCTTGAGTCTTGACATTAACGTGCACTGAGCTTAGGGCGATGCCAGAAATTTTATTGCAATTAGTTAAAGCATGCAGCTGGTTGGATGCTGGGAGCCTCTGGCTGGTGGTGGGGCTAGTAAGCTGGTGGGTAATCTATTGGGTTGGCTGACTGCTCGCATTTTCGAATGCAATTAAGAGCTTTGTCAATAACTAGGTCGAAAGGATTTATTGAATAAGCTTGGGCGCTGTCACGATTTCGTGACTTAAGTCACAATAAATAGAAATGGCCGCCTATTGACGGCTAAAACGCTAGTTGCCAACTGATTATCAAGGTTTTTGTAACCCCTCAGCCATTATACTGATTGATTTAAGCATGTCGCTCATTTACGGTTGACTCCGTCAAGTGACTAGCACAGTCGCCGTCGCCTATGACAGCCCGACTAAACGACAGGTGTGTAACTGCCATCTGGGCATGACATTGTGATATCTGCCCCAACACAGTCTCCCTCCAAATTCGGCTCTCACTTGTGTATAGCGCTGCGCCCTTTTGCCAGTTGATAAATGTAATATTTACGTTGATATTAAAATACTTGACAGGCCGAGGCCAGGACAGAATAGACAGGCAGTGAACGTCTCTGTTTGGCCAACTGCTCCTCGCAAACTGTCACCCGCCTACCGTCACTCACTCTACTGTATCCTGCCAGCCAGGTAGGCGGCCTTGCCGTTGGCTGAATGCTGAACATGACTCTGTAAAACGCTTTGACTGGCTTCGCGTTGGGGCTGCCACACGTTGTGAGTGTGATTCCTCCATGGATTTTGCATTTTGATTTGTACGCGACTGATATTTATTTTTGATTAACTTGCCCGCTTATTGTCTCGTTTATGAGACAAATCAAATAAAACAAAAACGATAAGCGTATTTTCGCATCTACTCAAAATTACAACACGTGTTGACAACATCTCTCGATTATTCAGTTTATGCATACATTCGATTCCATTCTTGAGTCTGTACAGATGCCCAGATGCGCTCATTCTCGAGATCATAAAGAAAGAAAACATATCACAATGTATAGCAATTTAAATAAACTTGTCAATTTTTTTAGTAATGAGCCCGTAGCTTTTTCTGCCGGCTGTTCCTCTGAATTTTTCAATTAGAAAAACTTTTCCCTTATTGCTTATACAAATGTAAAAAAAAGCACTAGAAGATTAGTTTTCTTTAGTTTCCAAGAATTTTCAAAGACGGCTTCGAGGCGAAACAACTTGAATAAATCGTATTTTTGTTGGTTTAATTTTTTAGATGTGGGCATCTGTCCTTGTTGGGAGATATTAACGACTGCTTAGAACTCCAGTTAGTGCCAAATCTGTTATTGTCTTTTTTGCGCTGATTCCGTTTTCTTATTTTTAGTATTACTCGCTGCGCCAAAGCAGCCAAAGAAGCAAGGCGCATCCTGTTAGTCAAGCAGTTTGGCATGTTTTTGGGCACATGAATGCGGAATGCGTGTGTCCTGTTTTGTGTGTGTTTGTGTATGTGTGTGTGTGTGTGTGTGTGTGTGTGTGTCTGTGTGGGTGTGTGTGTGTGTGAACCGCAGAGTTGAGGCTACGCGCTGCAAGCGTAGATATTTTTTTTTTTAATATTTTACGTGTCAACTTTTGTGTGCCAAAAAATGTCCCAGGCTTAAAGAACGATGGCAACAATGTTGCGTAGACTGTTATGAGCAAATTCTAACCGCCGCCGTCTCTTCTTTCCCTCCAGCCACACTCTCGCACTCGCTCTTACTGTCCCTCTTCTCTCTCTCTCTCTTGCCTGACTTTGAGTTGGCAGCAAACTTTTGGCTCGTTCGCCATACCATGTCAGCATCTTGCCATGCACATTAATGCACTGTGCAATGGTGTATGACAAGTCAGTGTGTGTGTGTGTGCACACTCAGTGCCTGCTAATATGTGTTTGCCTTGAGTTTGGCATGCAATGCCAAGTTGGTTGCCAGTTTTTCTGCCAATGGAATTTTGCTGATTAGAGTTCACTTATACAAGCACACACGCACCATCTTTGCATATAGTACATACACACACACACAAACACACACCACACGTTTGCAAATGAGTTCTGTTAATGTGTTTGTTACAAGTCTAGCTGCTACGAGCTAAAGTCCCAAAAAATTAGTAATTTTTAAACACAGCAAAAAGCTAGTAACGAATCTATTAAAATGACATACAAATACTTGAAAAAAATGAATGGCAGTAGAAGTGCTTTAAGTTTTTAAAATTTAATTTATAAATTAATTAATCATAGTTAGATATTATTAATTGAAAATAATACACAATAATGGCACCACTGCAGATAGTCCACTCTTAGCGTAAAATAATCAATTAGCATCGCCTTAAGCTAATTTGTTAAAAGCAATTAACTAATTAGACTCATTATTTATTTAGCTTCAGATATGTATGTATGTATATTAATGGATGAGATCCGATTCACTGGATAACAACTTAAGCTGTGCTTGACTGCACTTAAGCTCGAGCTGGCGTCCTTTTGGCAAGTGCTTTACATTCTCATTTGCAAAGTTTTGTATTTGTATTAACAATAAATGTCGAAGAAATATATGCACATTTCAATTATTTAGGTCAAATGGATGCGGGATACTCTGTTTGCGCTGTCTCATTCAATATTTATGGATTGCAATGCCGGATATCCGGAATTACAATTATGCGCGATGAGCGCATTGAATGAAGTTATGCGGATTCACAGTGAGTACATTTACATATTCATACATGTATGTGTGCAAATGTGCTTGTGTTTGTGTGAATCAGAAGGAGCTCGACGAAGAACTCACAAGTGTGCGTAGATTATTTGATTTGCTAGTCAACGCGGAGATTCTATATGCCATATATGCTAGTCATCTTTGATTCTATATTTTTGGATGTGAACTTTTGTGTGTGTGTGGCATTTGGAAGTTGTGGTAGGAAATGAAAAGGTGTCAGGATTAATTATTGCTGGTATTTAATGCAATTATTGTTAAATTCATAAGGATGCGTTGAACTAAATGCAGCTGCCAACTTGATTAAATTGTATTCAACGCCCTACCCAATTCCAATCAATAATATAATTTTATCAATGAACAATTTAATTTATACGATTGCAGCATCAATTGACAAAACTCATTACTTTTATTCGTACGTATTTTGGGGTATATTATTTGATTTAGTAAAATGAATTAATAGTATTTTAGTATTTTGCTGCAGGGTATTTGCATTTGCATCATTTGCACTGCTGGTGAATTGTTCATTGAATTGCTTAAATAAATGTTTGTCAATTTGTCAACAGGCTGCGCATTTGACATTTTACTCGGTCACTAATTGAACTGTTAACGAATGCACTTAATGTAATTTGCACAAATTATGATTGCAATAGAACCAATTTGACACCGATCCTGATTACATTAAATAAATTAGAAAATCAAAGACAAAGAAAGAACCTTGGACCACTCCGAAAAAAAAATCGACCCAAAAACTAGAAAGTTTTTCTTGATTTTAAATATAATTTGTAAGTATATGAAAGAATTTCCTAAAATTAGAAAGGCCTTTTATATATTTTAAATAATTACATTTCTTTACTATAAAAAGCAGAAATGCAAACCATTATTTTTACAAAAAATCATTTCTGAAATTTCGAAAATAGTAATGAAATTTGCTCTCCCGATTGCTATGCTAGAGTTTTGCACTAGTTTGCTCATGCGAAATAACAAATTATAACATTTTTAATAGTAATATAATTTGAATATATAATAGAGCTCTTCGGATAAGAACTCATATTTCCTATGTCAAAAGGTCGATCCGGCAATATTGTGCTATAAACTAGCTGCATGATAGCCGGGTATTTTGCAATCGCTAACAAGAAAGCTTCAAGCTGAGACACTAATTCGCATAAAGACAACTAGACGAAGATGGCTTTAACGACGTAGCTATTGATGCTGATCAAGAATATAAATATATAAGGTCGGTGTCGCTTACTGGAATGTGAGCAAATTGTAATACGCTCTGTAAGATTATGAAAACTGTTATAAATATGTGTTGCATGATATATGATGCATAATAAATTGCAAATGTGGCAATCAGTAAATAATATGAGACGCTTTGCGCTTACCTGAAAGCCGTCGTACGTCCAGGAGCCAAACTTCATCTCGCAGCGCTGATCATCAAAGGGGAACCAGGTAATGTCGATTTTGCACGTGGACTTAAAGATGCCAGGTGGCACGTAAAGGCAGCTGCCATTGTTCCGCACCACCACATTGGTGGCGTAGGTGCCATCGAAGCCTTCGTCCGCGCTGCAAGTAAAGTTGCAACGTATATGCATGTAAGTAATGGCAAAATGTACTTAAATATAATACATATACATATATTTGTAAGTAGAAATATGTGTGTGGCTGTGTGTTGGCCACGTTGACGCATTTAGGACTTTTCTCTTTTATGGTCGGATACCAGGAACAACGCGTATGGAAATTTATGTGGCACACTTTTGTGCATAAATCATTTTAGCACTGCCAACTGCTCACTGGCTGCTCCGAGCTGCCATTGTGGGTGTCTTCTTCTGTATGTGTGTATGTTTGTGTTTGTGTTTGTGTTTGTGTGTGTGAGTGTGTCACTGATTATCGATTAATCCATAGGCAATGCGGTGCTTGTATTGCGTTCCCTCATTTCTTACGGTTCAATTTTTACCGCTGGCACACTAATTTAATATTTATTAATTGTACCTAGTAAATCCAGTCACTTTCATTGGGTATATCACTTTCAAAGTGTTGACTTGCTTTACGCACACAAAAGGGTAGCAAACAGTGCATTGAAAGTTGAAATGCAAACCCATATTTTTAGGAAGTTTTAATGTAATTATGCTTTTTGACTGCTATGTTAGTGTTTAGCCGTTTTCTGCACTAGAGGCCTCGTAGCTCAGTGGGAAGTAACTAAGCTAGAGAACGAAGGGTTCCGAGTTAGAACCGTCGTAAAGTCTGACATTTTTCCAAGATAAATTATATTAATTTTTTTGAATTCAAACAATTTGAAGTGTTTTTATATGTGAAATCTAAAAATATGAATGCTTATTGATAATATACGCCATACAAAATTTCTAATGTAATGTAAGCACATGTAAAAACAGCACCCTTGAAGTCAGAGATATTTTTTCTAAATACTCTCTGGAATTAAGATAAGAAACCCTTGGATTTCAGAAATACATAACCTCCGAATTTAGATATAGACTTTTTACTTTCGGATTAATAAATTAAGTTACCCCTTTCGCGATTTTCTAAAAGTTTGAACGATTTTTTTCTAAGTGTAAGCTAGTAATCCAGGTTATTGAAAAAATGTTAATAAAATGAAAAAAAAAATAGAAAGAGAATTTTTTTTCATTTTCGTCATATGTTGTTGTGATGCATATAACCGAACAAAGTGTAGCAGCTGTGAAATATTTTTTTTTTGCGCTAATGTTTTTGTCTCTGTCATTATTCCAACCCAAAACAATAAGCAGCCCCCGCAACGCCCTTGTCCAACGGACTGCCTGGTCATGTCAACAGTTAAATTATGATTCATTATGCTGGCGTGCCATCTACTCGTATTGTAGTCACATCATCAAAATCTGAGCCATCTTGACACTGAGGCACAGCACAGGACACAACAAAAAGCTGAGAATGGCCGCTGTTGCTTCCATGCAAGTAGCCATCATAAAATCCTTGTAGTCCCTTGTAGTCCCATGTATATGTGTATGTGTATGTATATATGTGTGTGTATTTATGTTGGTGGCACTTACAGCCTTTGCTGGCATTGTTCTTGCTATTCTCGGTGTCGTTGCTGCTGATATTGCTACTGTTCGCATTGTGTTGAGCACTTTTACAGCATCCCCTCTTAATTGCACCTCCCGCTACTCAGCCTTTGTTCCAGCAAGTCATTTGCTTTGTAATAAAAACTTGCCCAAATATGCATTAAAATTTGTGCGTTTACTGTGCGGCCAGCTGCTCGCTTCTTGGCCCCTCTTTATTTGTCATAAAACTAAAATGCCACTCAAACAATTTTAAAGAGTATACCGCATGGCAATGGATTATGCGGTGGGTGTCATTGATTGACATTTTCAAAGCAGCAACTTATTTTTAAGTGAAGTGAAAAATGGACAAAATTTAAAGCTACAAATTGATAAATGACTGCAGGTTTTAACAGCGATATTAGCTGTTTTTATATATTTAGAATTATGTTTATATTTTGCTGTGGCTTTGTGTCAAAAAGCTGCAAATATTTGGGTATTCATAGCTGAGCTATATATAGATATATATATAATATTTAATATTACCAGAATATTTCTTAAAGAAAGTTAGCGTACATATATAAATGAAAGCTGACCTTAAACATGTTCAGCAGCAGAGCACGTAATTTGTACATATTTACATATATATTGCATTCATAAATACAAAGGAGCAAAAGGTTTGGGTGTGTTGACAATCAAATTGACAACAGCAAAAATGGGATAAGCTAGAACGATTGCAAGGCTGCAGAAGATGGCATACACTGATCAATTGAAATTTACATAAAAAGCCGTAAAGTTAAGAGATTCATTTTCACAAATTCAAACAGAGAGACAGACATAGTCGTACTATGTCAGCATCAGCTCAGCTCCATCAAGTATATATGTCAATATATAATTATGAGCTCGGATACGCACCATACACTAATAAGAATACTCAATGCAGGGTATGAAAAATGAACAAAAAAATATATATATATGTGTATAGAAAACGTAGGCAAACAAATGGCAGCTCATAAGCGTAAAAGGGTTTAAAAAAGCAAATAAAAAACACACATTTTCGTTACCTATTATCAAAATGTTGCAAGTGCAAATAAAATTATATGAATAAAGCAATAAAACCACAGACATAAAGCCAATAATGATATCAGCAACAACAACAAAAACAACCGCACAGGGTTTTTATTACAGAATGATAAAGCATTGTATGGGCACGGGAATTGGCCATAAAAATAGATAGTCAACATAAGGCCCAATTGAATTGTCTCTCTCCCATCAAGATGGTAGCATCATAAGTCTGCCGGGATAAGCGCAAGGTGTCTAACCGCAGCACCAGTCATAAAGAATTAAATAGAATTGAAAAATGTTTATACCATGCTTTACTTACCTATTGTACATGAGCACGTCCGGTTTCCACAAGCGATGAGGCGGTATACGTAAATCGCGAACACCTCCGAATTCACTGGAATTCCAACGGAGATTCATGTCGTTCCATTCCTGTGAAATACAGAATTAGTGATATATAAGCAATACAACATGTAAATACATATATATAGCTGTATATATAAATAAATGCGTTTCTCTTTGTTTCAGCTGTATATAAGCCAGAAGGTCAGAATTTTGTTGAACAAAAGAATTTCAGTCGATGACGCCCGTCTTAATTAATTAAAGTCTATTTGTGATGCGAATAATGGAAATGCGAATACAGAAATCATTCTCAAATGAGACATGCTGACAAAATGATCCTTTGCTTAAGACAACTCAACCTATTGCATTTTTGCCGGTATAAACGTTAGCTTAAAATATTCATACCGATTATAAAATCGTAAGTTATACCAATAAGAGGCGAAGTTACTCGTCCTCTAAGGCAAACAATAGCTAAACTATAATAAGGGCAAATTTCATTACTATTCTCTGCACTTCGGAGAGAATTGTTTTTCTTTCCATATATATTTATAATATTTTCCATTATTCAAAAAAAAACAAAATTTATGAAAAAATAAAAAATAAATTCATTCTAATTTTCATTTTTTTTTTTTGATATTTACAAATTATTTTTAAGACAAGGAAGTTTTTCTAGTTTTCAATTTTCCTTTTGTTTAGAGTATTACATAATTTGTGGATACATCTAATCAATAGCTTCATTCTCATCTTAAGCCTGTTTTGTGGGCCATTAACAAGTAACGTATTAATTAGACGTGATCGAGTAGATACTATGAGCAGTGTCCACCGCTCGCCTATAAAACAAGTGGCCAAATATTGGATATAAGAATGTGGACTGGAAAGGTGCGTTAACCATCAATCATCGTAATGTGCCCGCTTATGGATAGGCGGTCATAAACTAGAGCCGAATTGGGTGTGAATGCTTGAAGCAACTATTTGGTGGGGGCTTGGGGGCTGCTGATGCTTATCGTAATTAAATTTGTTGCTTTTGTGACACTTAAGGCGATTAGCGCATCGATTCGTTGCCAGAGGCTAATGAAATGGTCCTGTTTGCATTTGATCGCATCGATTAATCAAATTACAAGCAATTACCACCCATGTACCTAGCGCCCAATCATGGGTATTAATCATTCATATATTCTTTAATTGCTTTCGAATGAAACTCGAACTTAGCCAAGAATATGACGTAGCCGGGGCAATCAAATTAATTTGATAACAGATCTTAAATGCTATATCAAGTAAAATTATTGCATTTAATTGAATAAAATCGTTAACAATTTGTATACGTCTAATGCGAGTGGAAAGATATCTTTTGAGATAATACATTTTTTCTAAATTTATCTAAAATGTAAGATTAATTCTAATGCAAGTCTTTGTACGAAAATATTTGTAGAATAGCTAACTGGTCAATCTTCCAACTGAATAAGTTTGTTTAATTTTAAGAAATTTACTTTAAAATTGGAATTGGGACATTTACAAGCTATTCCTTTTAACTGGAGCTAAATTCAGAATACAAATACTGCTGTTAGTAGTATTTTTATTTTCATTTTGAATTAAAATTTGCGACTTTCTTGCATTTGCGAGCAATGTCCAATTATTTTGTCACTCGATATGACAATTATGCCGAAATTATCTATATTAGCTGCAGCCGATTGAGCCGAAGTGGCAGAAATAACCAGCAGCTGGCTGCTCATTTGCATGGGGCACATACCACACATTTCGCTGACGTTGCCTCCCACCAATGCTATGGGTATCACAGAAAAGAAAGAAAGCCGACGAACGAATGCCATTGAACGCACTTTTTGCCCAGAAGTTTGGTTGGGTAAGAGGGCGGCGAATAAAAGGATTTCTACGGCTCAGAGTTGAAGCAGCTGTGGATGGGTGAAGTGCAAATGATAATAGAAATGGGGAAAGGAAAATTAAAATGAATGCCCTACTCCACGGCAGGCCGCATTTGTGGAATTTACGCAATTTTACGCAATTTAAGCTATTAAGTGATTTCCATAGCTTTTTTCTCAAGTGCGAGTGGCATTTTTTGTCAGTCTGTCTTTATCTTGTTTTTTATTTCGTTATTTTTTTATTTGATTTTCTTTTTGTATTTTTGTTGGATTTGGCTTTTGACAAATTGGGGCAATTTCATTCGTTGCACTGTGTGGATGTGCGTATGAGAGAATTGAGTTTTAGACCGACACACAATTTATTGCCTGAAAGGCAACAAATCTTTGGCCAAGACTCGTGTGTGCGATGGAAAACCAAAATAATTTGTACTCGTATTTGAATAATGCTGCCTCACTTAGTATTGTTTAGTATTAAAAGTTGCCGAGAACTTACCAATTTAAGCCAAATATTTGTGATGAGTAGCTGATTCTTTTCGTCCTGCAATGAAAAAGCATAAATAATAAATTAGAAAAATTTCATTTGTGTATACTTAGCACGAGGACCATACAGACTACAATTGTATCAACTTCAAATAAATTTGTTTGATGTCCCATTTGAATATTTGGAAGGCACTTAGAGTAAAAGACTGAATCACACAATTGAGAGCATGCTCGAGCTGCTACTGTTCGAGATGTAGTCAAGGTGGACCAATAGAAGGTAATCGAAATAAATTGAATTGAAATCAAAATAAAGCATTTTTCCTGGCCAGCTTGGTCATCTTTCCAAGCAGTGTCCTGTTTTGGTCCTGTGCAAGCAATCGAAATCAATAAAGCATGCAAATTAAATTCAAACATCTCAAATACTTATCAAACTTTTACGGTCATTTTATGGTGCAAATATTACAATTTTTGTTTCCGCTCCACTTTAATCAATTTATTGACACATATACAGCTCTAAATCAAAAATATTTGTATTTGCAACTATATCACAATCTTTATTGTTAAGTCATAAGCAACTTAAGGGCTTATTGGCTGAAAATGCTTTTCTTTGGCACACTGGCAGACGTGTCGAACATTTTTGTAGAACAAATTCTTATAAAATTCCAATTTTCTCTACCACAGATTTCGTCAGAAATTTGAAATGTGTTCGTAATTTTCCAGCTGCCCATCTCAAAAACGTGTCAATTATGTTATGTTATTAACAAGCACTCTGGTATTGGTAATGAAATTAGTCGGAAGTGAACAGTAGCCAAAGAAAAAATTGCGTAATTTTAGTATTAAATTGACTTCTATTGAAGCGCAATCATCAATAGCCGACGGACCTGAATGCTTCAGAGTAAACAATAATATTCCTCAATAAATGAATGAATAAATATGTATTTCGTATTCGTATTCAATGATTACACAAGCCAACAAGAAAAGAAAAATATAAAAAATACAAATAAAATAAATAATCCCTGAATCCAAAAAAAAGGCACAGTTTTTCCCTAAGAAAAAAATATTCATCTCTAAATTCTGCCTTTCGGAAAGATTTTTTTATATTTGTTTTCTTTTCTACATTTTTCTACTTCTATTGTCTGTTAAGACATTTCTATTCTGTTTAAAATTTTATTTTATTCATTTTCGTGCAATTTTCTAAAATGTAGGGCGAATTTTTTTCCAGCTCGTCTTTTGATATATAGACCACTGTCCAATTTTTGACGGAAGTGGAAAATAGCTATGAATATATGCCAAGCTTAAAAACAGTAGCTCGTTTATATCCATTAAGATTTTGTATATCGTATCACGATAAAAACTGTAAATGATTTTTTTGCTTGACGAAGTTCGCTAATTGTTGTTATTATATTTTGGATGCGGCTTACTTATGCATTACAATAAAGCAGTTGCTATCTAGCCGGTGGCCTAAAAAACGCTGTCGGCCAGTGTAATCATTCAGTTATGCATACGCTCCGTTAGCCGCATTGATGATGAGTGCACACAAAGGGAGCCCAGTGTCTGTCAATGCCAGAGGTGGGCAAAGGATGTTGTTTTTGTTGTTTTGGTTGTTGCTATTGTCGTTTTTGTTGGTTGCTTCTGCTCATTAAAGAACGGAAATCAAAGTAGACAATGAGATGGCTAAATTGCATTCGAGATATTCGCTCTGTTGATTCATTTAGCCAGCAAGGCCATGACGGCTATTTACATGGCATTTTCATATTCAAACTGAAGACAGTTTTTTTTTGATTCTGTCGCCATTGTTGTTGTCGGGTTTTCTGTAGTTGGCATATTTATGTAGCGCAATGATTAACATATAAATTAAAAAGGAATTCATCGGAAGTGACGCTTTTGTTGGACACTGCCAAGCTGCCGGCCATATGCCAACGTGCCCGGCATTAAAAGTTGGCCAGCTGACCGGGTCTATACAGGCAACTGGCCAATTGAAGAGTTCTCTCTCTCTCTCTCCCTCTCTGATTTTGGCATATATTCGCCTTGTACATTGGTAACAATGTTTGACCTTTGGCTTATTAGGTTTTGCTCTGAAGTTGCTGCTGTTGCTGTTGCCGTTGGCGTTGTTGTTGCCGTTGCTGCGGCTGCCTTTGACCAAACGAGGGCATTTTGTGGCCAAAAGCCAATTTGTAAGTGGCAACAACAGAAATCGACAAACAGACAAATGGCAAGCACCGCCCGCCCCGGTCCGCAAGCCAAATCCTCAGTTTAGGTGACGAATGTGTGCTTGCGGTCTGTTAAATGGCAACCTAAAAGCGTTGCGCCCAAACAGGAAATCAAACCCTACAACAACAGCAACAACAATGCTAAGGAGCTGCTGAAAGGCGGATGTATGCGTACCATGGGTAGGAAATTGCACATGATCTGTAATAAATTGTAAGAAGGTATCCCCGACACATACACTTATGCATACACATGTATACGATCGCATATGCACTCAAACACAAAAACCCACACACCGAACCGGGCCGCAATTGACAACACTTAAGATTTTTCCGAATTTATTAAATATGAATGTATGATTTTCTGCCGTGTTACTGAACCAATCTTAATGTGCCTACATCTACTTGGCTGTTGATGCAGATCAAGAATATAAGCTAAAGGGGGGTCAGATATTCGTCCTGCTTATGCTTGCTGCATTCTATAGCACATCTGACAATAAAAATTCCTTCACCTTAGAAAAATGTTCTCTGGAATTAAGAAATCAAAAATCCTGGTCTTTAGGAAGATACAATATTTCTTTTTAGACATACACAGGACAGTTACCCTTGGCGATTCACGGCGATCTTTTTCTGAATTTGCCAGTGCTGGTATTTAAATTGATTCTGATAATAATATAAATAACGGGCGTGGTAATTAGTAAATCTTACTTATTCTATTTGCAACTAGAAGTATTAGTTCTGTTTAACTTGGATTATTGTGAAAGTTCCAATTTTAGAAGCTAAAAAGCCGATTTCGTTCCTTCAAAAGATTAAAGTTAGAATATATAAAAGTAGATGTGGCATATAGCATGTAGCAACAACAGCAGCAGCAACAATAATAATAGCAATATTATGATCATTAATAAGTCACAATGCTCTACTCGAAGGTGTGCGATTGGTAGATACCCTGTACCCATCTGTTAAGTATATTAAAACGCTGAAGTCACCGATTGAAAAGTATTTCACACTCGAAGCATTGTCGAAATTGCTTGTCAATTTTTTAATTGGTGCAGGGTATAATAAATACAATCGTTGACAATTGTCACTACAACAACATAATACATATTCAAGCCACAATTCGTGTGCGTGTCTGTGGTATTTCACAGGAATAACAGCAATCGCTTGCCGAGTGCGAGCTTATGGCTCTGATTCGATTGTTATTATTAATCAATATGACATTTTGTCAATATTTAAATATCTTAAATTTGGAATACATGTCTTGAGCTTCAGTTTGTATTTGAGCTTAGCATCATGGACGACAATTACGATTCAAAGATAGTGATAAACTTTCGGACAGGGTATTTTCGAATCGGGTGTGCACGTCTGGAGCACTCTTAATTTTTGTCAGCGTTGTTGTTTTTTCTTTTTTTGTTTTCACAACTAAATGTGTGTCATTTGTCATGCGACATGCGAATTACATGTTGCCAGCCACCCAAACCCTGTCCCCAATACCCAATACGCAATACCCAATACCCAATACCCAATCCCCTCCACTGCACACCATAAATCTCTCTCGCATAGTAATCAGTGCAAATTTGTTTTCATTTTGCCAGTCTCGTCTCCCCTTTGAAATACACACGTGCATACATACATCATATATGTCTCTGATATGGGTTTGTTCTTGTAGTATCTGGAGCATTTAGTCATAATTACGGAAGAAAAAGAAAAAAGAAAAACTAATTACGAGATACAAATTCTGAAATGCGCACGAGAGAAGTAATCAGTAGAAGGCAACGGATTGGAATATTGTTTTTTAACTTCATCGCAATATCTTGAATTGAAGAACTGTTTTGGGACAGAGCATTACCATAATGAACTGAGAAAATGTACTGTTATTTCTCCGCTTTGCTAACGCTTTTCACACATTTTCCGATGAGTTGTACAAATTTGTTTAAAACTGATGAAACGAAAATGAAACTTTCAATTTTGGTCTTTCTTCAGATTTCAGTTCAATTCAAATATGATTCACATGGATATCAGGCTACTTAAATTATTTTTTAAATGACATTTTTTGTTTGCTCAGTATATTTACTTTTGATGGATTAAACGGTTTTATTCATGAATGCCAAGTTGTTTGTTGTTGCTGTTCAGCTGGAATAAATCAAGATATCATAATATATTTAACACGCTCAGTGAACCAATGCCTATCAAACAGAATAGCTGTCAAGCTATTAACCTGACTGATTGCCGATTATCAATAATAATGACGGTTTATCAACCCACTGGGTGGAAATTTGGAGGGCTGTAGGTTGGACTGTATTATAATGCTATAACTTTGCCAAACCAATCTAAATCACTCACATTCTCAATTACACTTCTTGGGTAGGACATAATTAGACGCATTCACTTCTAATGTACCTTTATTGATTGATTGATTTATTTTTAAAGTGTTCTTAAAAATCAATAGCACAAACGTCTCAGCTGAACATGTTAACGTATCTGAAATACTTCCAATTGGCTTTCTCGCAAATGTGCCATTCACTTTAATTAATCTATGGCATTTTTATATATTTTAATTACTCTTAGAGCATTGTTAAGAAATAACAAGAAACACGATCTGTGGAAAGCTACTCGGAGTCCAATGCATGCAACAGCTAAACTCTAAAAAAGCAGCCGAGAGAGTAGATTTAATGACTTAAGGATCTTAAGTTTAAGATTTTTTTTTGCAGAAAGTATTTGTATAAACAAGAAAATTGAAGATTGTTTTTGTGAGTGCTTCTACTGCTTCTTATTTCAAGGAAATTATTTCTCTGTTGGAATGCTGGAATGTGCAGCCTGTGAATAAGCAAAATGATGCCAACATTTAGTATTGTTGAAGTATCCAGTGACAGCTGCTGATGGCCAGCGTTGAGTTGGTCAAGTCACGTTACTCTTGGCCTTGTCACCCAGCAAGCGGTACTCGCTGGCCAAGGACTGCGACTGAAAAGGAGAACGGATGTCAGCATTGCGTGCCACTCGCTAAATACATACAAACAAACAAACAAACAAACAAACATACATACAAACACACACTGGCCAAGCTTTCATTCACACGGGTATCAAGTGCACTTTTTAAATCACAAACTCAAAACACACAAGCTGCAACGTCGACGTTAGCAGCGACGCCAGCAGCGACGCCGTTGCCATTGACATTGCTTCTGTTGCTGCTGCTTCTAAGGCATAAAAGTTGCTCTTTCCTCTCTCTCTCTCTCCTCTCTATCACTCTATCTAGTTGGGTTACGTTTTGAGTTTCGTTGCCATCTCGTTTTATTTTCTTTCTTTTAAATATTTTTTTTCCACTTTTTATTGCCATTTCTTTGGCAATTCGTGCAGGGTGATAAGTTTTCTTCAAAGGAAATTAAAAGCGAAACGACGGGCGCCCATTTTGGTTTGGGGTTTGGCCTGCCTGCTTGCTCACTTCCGCTTGTGTGTGTGTGTGTGTGTGTGTGCGTGGGCGGACTGCTGACATTTGCCTTCACCTTGACTGGGTCGAGTTCACAGTGTGTGTTCCGCTACCTAACCCTCCCCCCCCTGTCACACATAAAACTAAAGGTACAAATGTCTATATACGTACATTCATATGTTTGTATGTCTGTATATATATACATATATATTTATATATGATATGGCAACACAAGCTGGCGATAAAAGTTTCTTATTGGAAAAGTTGAGCGCTTGCAGCTTTAAAGCCAATTGCTCGCCTCACGCTGATAAATTTCCAGCGATTTAATATCCGACCTGCCGAACAGTCGAAATAAATCCGCATGCATAGATACACCTGCACAAAAATTTGTCTTTAATAAAGCGAAACTGTGCCCACAATGCAAATCAAAGGCAATGCCAATGGCCACCAACCAGACAGAGAACCCTCCTCTGGCGGCTTTGTCCATTGGCAATGCAATGCAGTAGATGAGAAGAATGGAGGCATTATATTAGTGTATTGTACTAGCTGACGCATATAAATACATACATATGTATATGTACGTACACACACACACACACACTCGCATGTATGAACAATCAAAGCGCTTACGGAGCAAACAAGAGCAGAGCGAACCTCAGCGCTGCCAGCGTCAATCTCCTTAAGCTCACGTGGCGCGAGCTGTGTTTTACAATTGTCTGTGTAAACAGCAGCCGAACGAGAGGGGCGGGCACAAAGCAACCAGTAATGGAATGCACCCAGACGAGCGGAGACTCGACGGGCGGATACCCTGTATTTATAACTTACCTAGATATTTTACGTTCTATGTATCTGACAAATTTCATTTTAAATTCGAATTTAACTATTTCCATATTTTTTTATTATTTTTATTTAAGTCCTTTAATTCAGATAATTGGATGAAATGAATGATTAAGCTTGCAGCTTGATGCACTGACATACCCCATTTAGCCAATTATAAACGGGTACAAAGTATGCTTAAAAAAGCGTGCAAAGTGGAGCAGCAACAGTAGAAGCAAAAGAAAAACGAATGCAAAGCTAAATAACAGCAGAAACCACAACAACAGCAAGCACAGCAAAAAAAGCTACAACAACAGTAACACAGCTGCACACAAGCGAGTGCAGCCAACAGAGACAGCGAGAGAGAGAGTGGGAGTAAAAGAGAGAGAGCGGAGAGAGAGAGAGATAGGGAGTGTATAAGAGCTTGTGAGTGAGCAGTCCAGGAGAAATAAAGCTCAGGCTTTTTCGCTTCCTTTTCGCGGCTGTTCTAACTCTCTGGCCAGCGATAATTGAATGACACTAAGTGTGCTTATGCGTATGTGTGTGTCTTCTGTTTGCGATATACATGTATGTAGGTGTCTGTGTGCTTGCATATGTGCATGTGTGTGTGCCGGCATTGTCTTCATTTAAAAATAGCTGCTTTGGTTATGTTGCAGTTCTGTGTGGGTTGTGTAGAATGCACCCACAGCACTTTGCAGTGGGGTCAGCGAATGTTGAAAAGCATCACAGCAAGTCAGAGATTGAAATGAAACGGGAATGTTTAAAGTGGCAGGGGCCAAGTCGATGCTCTTTTTCTTAATCAGCAGTTCGAGCAACTTGGGTCCTTCGGCAATAAGCAAGTTGTCTCCAGGACAGCTGCTACACAATCGTGTGCCCCCGGAGTCGCCCCGCTCTTACGGATTATACGGCACCTGAGATGACAGTTAGCATATGGCATGTAGGCTTGAAATCAAGGGAGCGGTGGCTGTGAGGGGAGGCAGTCAAGCACACAAGTTCTGTCAGCCCGTCAATGCTTGACGGGGCTAGGCTGCTATTGGGCCGTCAAAAAATGTCAATTATTTTGAAGTTAATTTAATTTTCATATTCTATAAAAAACTCAGGCACAGACACAGACACAGACAACTAGAGGCATTCAGCAAACATATGTGTGCAGTTGTGATTGTTACAATATGCTTATATTTTTGTTTGCCTTGCCTTGTACACTGACAAGAATAGGCGTGTATTTAGTTTTGGAGTTGATAAAACCGATATAGAAAACTGTAATGAACTCATCGTAAATAATAAACTATGGAACTGAGTGTATTTGTAATTGATAGACTTTAGTAGTAGTTTTGATTATAATATTAATTGACTACTAAGCGGATACAATTGCACAACTTGTCTTATTTTATTTTATTTTTTTTTCGCTCTCTGTATATGTACGGTTGTGTGTGTCTATTAAAGAACAATGGATTGATGACGGCGCCCAAATGGTTGCTGTTTTCTGTAAGCGCTACATTTGCCAGCCATAAATTTGCAACTTTAAATATACGTAAACAGTCATAAACAGACACCCAACCAACGAGCGTCTATTGGACTAGGGGTGCAGCACCCCAAATAAATTATTGTGTGGTTGCCTTTATTCTATGTGCCAATAATATATTTATGGCTCTTACATTTTTGTTCAAAAAAAATGTGACTTTCAAAAATTGGAGACTTTGTTTTTGTTTGTGTTATTAATTTAAAATACCGAGGAAAGATTTTCTTGTAGTACCCACTACAAGTGTATAAAAATGCTGCTAGCAACATTTTGTTTTGAATCACATTGTAAATGGTTTTGATGCTGAATGGAAAGAAGAAGATGGAGACAGAACCACGTCGAGTATGTGTGTGTTTGCTTGTGTGTGATGAGTTTGGATAACAATATAACAAATAATTTCGATTGATTTGAGCCTGGCGATAAGCGAATACATTTAATATAGCAGCAAAATTAAATTTACCACAACGTTCATCAGGCTGGCTTATTTATTTATTTTAATTGAATTTATTTCGCGCCACTGCAAAATGGCAGAAACAAAAAAAAAATGTGGTAAAGTATTTCGTGGCATAATATATACACGGACTTCGCCTCACCCCTCACCCCTTGTCCTTGCAACACTGATTACGCAATTATGCACTAAATTGAAAGCTTTCCCGTGTGTGTGTGTGTGTGCGTGTGTACTGTAAATTTGCATAGTTCCAATTGCTACAAATTTGTCCCAAAAAACAAAAAAAACTTTGCAAAAACAAAACGATACAAGCAACCAAAGCGGAAAATGCCGAGAGGGGGTTGTCTCTCGTGGGGGGATGGCGAATGGAATGTTGGGTGGTTGGCTGGCTGGCAGAAATGATTGTTATTCGGACAAACTGTAAATGTATTTTCAGGCAAATGGTAAAACATACAAATGCCAAAAGACAACTGCTTGTGGAGTGGCCCAAAGGCCAAAGTACAAAAGGCACAACGCAAAAGAGATGCGCTTGTGTGTCAATGTGTGAATATTTATACCCTAATACCGAGGTTAAAGGAAGATATTAGTTTTGCAATTCCCGTCATGAAGTCCGTTTATGCTTTTTTCTTTGGAGACTGGCAAAATATGTGCCGTCAATGGATAAATTGTGAAATTTTGGTGGTATGTCCACTGAGGGGCTATCGATAAGCTCGGTCATCGCAAATCGATAAAACCACATATCGCGGTAAAATCTGACTGCAATCTGCAGTCACCAAATTTGGTTAGTATCTTGTTGGCGATGTCCTTTAAAGATTGACACCGCCCACGCCCACACAAAATCTTTATATCTGATAGAACCAATCGATAGAACTGCATAGCTACCACAATTTTAAAACTCGCCATATATATTTGATGTCTGTTAAAGGTCGATAGACGAGTAACCTCCTCCTAGGATCGGTAAGATTTCATAGTCATGACGACCAAAATGATGGCGAAACACTGGTATTAGAGTATTCCGCAGTCGTTACTGCCTGACTGCAACATTCCAACTTGTCTCTTGTTTCTTTTGTGGGGCACTGTGTAAAATGAGTCTGTGCATGCTGAATAAAACGGACGAACTCAGCGTGGGGTTGATGGGGTTAGGGGTGAGGTGTCGAGCGGTACTCGTGTATGGGATGGGTCAGATGGCAGATTGCGATGGACATGTTGCTATTGGCGATAAATATTTTGAAAATTGGCCCGCATTTTGTTGAGCGTCAAATGCAATTTTAAATTTACGTCTGCCACACAAAGGAAGCCAGCAGTGTGCGGTGAGGCGTCGCTGCAATTCAACAATTAATTAGAACGCTGAGCAAACCACAGAAACACACACGCACATCAAGTAAACACCCAACACACACACACACACAACACACACATAGAACACACATGTGGCAGTCATCCTCCATTTAAAGTGGGTGTGTGTGTGTATGTGTGTATGGGTGATGTGCCAAATTAAAATTATTTGCATTGCTATTCAAATTGGTCGGCTGCCTAATTTGAAAATGCCCATATCTTTTATGAATTGATGTTAAGTTTTTTGTGACCAACTTTAACTTTACGTATGTGTTTAAATAAATCTGTAAAAATAATAAATATAAATATATACTCGAACGTGCAATACATATATATATATATATATATATATTACATATCATATTTATTTCTTACTACTTTTAAAGCTTTTAATGCCATAGTGAAATTGAAAATGCACATGTACATTTTTAATAAATTTAATAATATTATTACTTGCTTCTTGGAAAACTGATAAACCATATTGATAAATAATCAAAGCAAAATAAATAAAAATGAAATTGCTATCGCTTATATAAGCTGACGGTGCATTACTGGTAATTGTACTTTATAATGAGGATGGCGGACTGTTTTCACTGTCATTGCCATATTATTATGAATATTTATTTTCTTTGTGTCATGAAGCATTAAATTAATGACATAAATAAGCGCGAGGCTTTCAAAGCGTTTATGCGAATGGCATGCAATTAATTAATGATAAAAATTTTATAATAATTTCTTTTTGCGTTGCTTTCCTGCTCGTTGTTGGTCGAGTCGACTCGGTTATATAAGCAGGAGTAAACAACCGAACAACCATTACTAGGGACGCTGGGCACGACAACACAATCAGCAACAGCAACAGCAGCATTAACGACGACAACAACAACGACAACAACAACAAAAGTACAATAAAAATCGCAATGACAACAACATCAAAAAATGGCGCAAACTGAAAACAAGTCGAACAAAAGTGCCGTTAATAAACGCCGCACACACACACGCACACCCAATAACAGACGCATAATAAATAAACAGCGCGAAAATTGTGACTCGTTATGTACGATTATGTACATATGTACACATGTACATACATATATGAGAGTACATAGAATGCGTAGAAGGATACTTTTACTCATTTCAGTAATTAAATAGTTGTTTGTTTAAATGACTGAGTAATTGAGTTGTGTTCTATCATTATCTCAACTTCATTTCCTTTTTCCAGATTCCAGATTAACTCTATTCGCAGCATCATGACTTGCATATTAATATCAGTATGACTAGATCTTGTTAAAGTATAAGTCGTTAAATTATAGATTATCAAATAAAAATAAATGGAGCAGGCAATTCATTTTAATGTAGTACAAGTAAAAAAGAACGGAAAACCAGAGCTTTTCTTATTTAATCCAGGCAAAGATGTATAATTTCCAAAAGGGTTTTAATTGTGTATGTAGATCTTTTACATCATTTTTTTATACTTTGTTACCGAAGGTATCATAGTATATTGGTTTTGTGCAATGTCCGTCATGCTGTCTGTCATGCTTTCGTGCTGTTCGTCTGCCCGTCTGTATGAAAGCAACATTTTTCACATACTGGTCTGTGCCCGCGTCAGACAAAGTGTAAGAATTGCAGTGCTACGTTTCACTAGGAGGCTGAGATATCGATAAAATCGATATTCGCATATCGATAAAAGCCACATATCTCCCACAATTTTTAGGCTACAGTTGGTTGGTAGGTTGTTGGCGATGTCCTTCAAAGATCGGCCCACCCTGTTTGAGTTAGAGTTGTCAAATTTGTTCAGTATGTTAATGGTAGCCGCATTTTATGTCCATGCCCACACCTGTGCCCATAATCGCCAATGCCGTTATTTCGGAAAGTGTAAATCGATATGACCATATATCTCACACAATTCGAAAGCTAGAGCCACCAAATATGAGAGGTATATTGCGAGTAACACCCTCCAAAAATCAGAGAAAAATTTGGTGCACGCCCACTCCCAGATCTAGAAATGTTTATTTTATTAGGAAATATATTTCTGAAAAATGAAAAAAAAAAGTTTTTTTTCCATAATCCAGCACGATTTCTTTTTTGAGGGCACAACTAAATATATATTTGAGACGTATATCTGATATATACTGACATATACTCAAATGACACTTGGTGCAGATTATACTGCCATCTAGTATAAAAAGCTCTTCAAATTGTTTCCTAACTTTCAGATGTTTGTGTCTCTTGGAAAGTAGTTATAAAGTAATACAAAACAAAGTCATATTTTTCATTTTCAACTTTAAAAAGATACAAATAATAAAAAAAAACGATTACATAAATATACATGCATATGTAATCTTATATCCGATGCCAAGTGCCAGATAAGATATGCCTAATCTTAGGTTAACATCACATATGAATCGATATTCAATGAGCAAACAATTAGATAATCGGGCAACAAAAGTCCTTGAAAGCCAATTAAATAAATGAAGGCATACAATTTGTTTGTTTATTTGTGCACTGTCCATTTATGGGCAGCATGGCCAGTCTCACACACAGTCTGACATGCATCCATAAAACAGGAGAACACACACACACACACACAAGCACACACACACTTGTACATGCAAATATTAGGCTCGAGTAAAATGTGTAGCATACTTGTCTGCTGCGTGCGTGCTTTAATAATGCCTTTTATTCTTTTAATATGTTAAACAGCGACGGCATGAGATAGAGACACGAATGACAAGTGCATATGGCGCATAGGTTTCACTGTGGTCAGCCACCGACAAGTGAGTGGGCGTGTCAGAGGAGGAGCCTGCGGTGAGATATTGCCCGTTACGTGGGCATTTCACTGCCATACGCGTATGCGTAATGTGTGTGTGTGTGTGTGTGTGTGTGTGTGTGAATGCGTGCGTGTCCTGTATTTGCTTGGGCATCGTGTAATTTGATATGCCAGAGTTTTTCGACACTCAGTGAAACATATTTCAGCGACGTGCCTTCATCCATATATAATTGCTTTAATGCCGCCAGGATTGCTATCCATCCAGCCCAATGCCAAGTGACTGCCATTTGACGCTCTCGAACCTTGTGGTACGTCAACCAAAACAAGAAACAATAAACTCCCACGATCATGAATTCATATGCCGAAAGTCAACTAGTAATTAAAATTCTGATGAGCCTGGAAGGTTCACTCATCACATTTATAAGGTTATTGCTATTTACATATATCTACAATAGACGCAAAGTGGTACAGAAAAAAAGTTTTCTAAATTTGTGAGAAACTTACTATTTTATTTAAGCAAAGATCAGGCTGCTTGTGGGAGCGTGTAGAATAGCCAAATGCCCGCTTGCCGCAATTGAGTATTTGCAGTCCGGCTTTGTAATTGCAATTATCTCTGCAAGTATAGCAGTTGCGATACAGCATAACCGGTTTGAGTATAGCAAATATGCTGGCCCAATCTCAATATTTAAATATGGCATGTGTTGGAGCAGCCATTACTTTAAACTGTCACTCAAAGTCAGGCATTGTGTGTTTAGCAGCTGCATAACGATGCGTGCAGGGACAATTACACGCATTGTGTGCGCCAGGATTTTCACAAATACACACACATCCACATCCACACACACACACACACACACATACTCCCATAGAGCGAAATAGACATGCAGAATAAGAACAAACATTAGTTTTGCTAAACATAAACGCTTCTATTTTGCCACATAAAGTGTCAACAGTTGACAGTCTCAACTTTGCACAATTTACGAGATTTGCTAGGGGTTGGCCACAATAATCGCACCCGAACCCCCCAATACGGCCCACTTTCACCTAGCTTACTACTGGAAGAAACGTGTGTTAGAGTTGCCAATTCGCAATTACATTACCATCATGCACAATGGTCACACAAGCACTCGCACACTCACATATATGCACAATGTGATGAGCGCATGCCAAACCGCAACAGCTCTGCTCATCTTGGCCATTGCATTGTGGCAGAGAGGGCATTGTGGGGTGGGGCCGGGCGTTATGGGTTGGTTCGGTTCGGTTGGTCATTTGTTATAAAACGACAGAAGCACATCACGTTAATTGCCAATTAGAAATGTGAAGCATTAGTTAGATGTTTATGATATGCTTCTACATGCTCCAATTATATATATGTGTATATATATATATATATATCTATGCACATGTATGTGTGGGTGTGTGTGTGCATGTGAATGCTTAAATGTGTCATGGTCGTACTGTTGGCTACTTGTCGACGCTTGATTGAACATCCTCAAGTGGTGCAGACAGCTGCGTAATTAATACTACTCCAACATATTTATTAGATTCCTGTCATTTCTAACACACATCGCGTCTCCCCCCACTGCTTATCACCTGTCAAGCAGCCCTGAAGTGGGCGTGACTAGTTGTCAAAAGCTATAGAAAATTGTGTTATTTTATGTAAGTTAAACATACATAATCAATTCTGTTTTTTTTAATCCAACGAGTTGTTGAGCAACTTGATATGGTACTATTGTTATGTCTTTAACTAGATATGTATTACTAGATCTTGTAGAGTTGATCTGCTGACATCTAAATTTTAGTTTGGTGTTCGAAATACTCTCTTTTTTTTATATATATTTTGTATTGTATATTGTATATTATATTGTACTAGAGAGGGTGAGATGTATGTCGAAGCCTACCTCACAACTTAATTGTCATATATTAACTTAAATCGCATCTACCAACCGATTGTTCCTAAAGCAGCTATATGTTATGGTTGTGCGATCCGATAATTTTCTATCTTGTGCTTTATTCAGGAAAAAATTATCAACATTTTTAACGAGATTGCATTTAAAATCGGCTAGCGATGCTGATCAAAAATATAAACATATATATTTCAAAGCGTTGCAGGCTTCAAAACATGATTAAAATATTCATTGATTACTTGAATCAAGTTTGCAAAGTTGTGGGTAAACTAATATACATATATTTCAGCTGCCATTCCGTTGCAGTTGTCCCTTTTAATTAGCCAACAAAATCACACTCACTTGCTGATTTCAAAATTGAAATGAAAATGAAAATTATATTTAATACGGGAGATTTGCAAACCAATCCTCTTCAATTAAAAATATTCCATTTGTAAGATCAGCTTATATAAGTTTTGAGTTGATTTATGCTTGCATAATTATTCAGCTTTTGTTGTGTTAATAGTTAAATCTTATCCATGAGTCAATAAGATAAATATTTTTATTTATTTATCTATATTAACTATAATACATTTAAATACAAATAATATTACAGTTAATAAGATAAGTACATTACATATATTATTATAATTGTTATACAATCTTTTCGCTGGCAAGCTTATCAATAAATATTGAACACAAGAAAAATATTAAAAGCATTTTGACACATAAATCCTTATAAAAGTGAAAGCCTACAGCTGACTAAGTGTGTGTGCACGTGTATATTTGTGCATCACATAACGTATTCAATTAATAAATGATACTTTCAGAGGCAAAAAGCTACGAAAACGACTGCGCCTCTGACAACAAAACAACAGTGCAAGCACCAAGTATGCCTAAAAAAAGGCTTGCAGCCAAATTATTCTTATGGTGTATGTGTAAAGAGTTGCCTGCATGAGGTGTGCTACGTGATGTACATGCGAATGATGCCACTAAAATATAAGGTGAAAACAGTGGAAAGCCGATCTAAAGACACCCTATCCCAGCAAACTGTGGCTTCTCTACTCATTAGACTTGGAATCTGGGCAGATTATGCGTGAATTGATTTCATATTTTTAAGTATGTTTCAGAATGCTTAGATTTAGCTTTTCAAATTTCTTACTGATTACTTGCCATTCTATGCAGATATGAATATATTAATTACCATTATTGATGTAAATAATATTCAGAAATAAATCTTCTTCGCTTTTTTAAAAATTGTGGACTGATTTCAGTAAACATTAAATAAATAATAATAGAAAAATAAATTATAGTCCATTGCTCCCATTACAAATATATTGGCGAAATGTGCCTTGGATGAGGATGTCATTCTGCCGTTGACTGTTTGTAAGCTTGTGCTTATTACGCGAATTTCAAAAGAAAACTAGATCAGGTCATGCTATGACTATGTTCCAATAATAGCTGCGACTAAACATCAGAGTCTGAAGAAGTAAAACATATTGTGGCAAGTATAACACCAGTGATCGGTAAGTAAGGCTAAGGACACTCCCAAATCTCCGAGCATATGGAGAACGAGGTAGCTGTTTGGATAGTGTATTTGGTTAGCCGGTAGCAGATCCATGTTAACTAGGCTTACCTTGGCCATAAACAGTCATGGGTAATAAAGCGCAAGGAGGCAACTTAACTCACATATTCAACACAATAAAAGCTACCAAATCTGGCGAGAGCTCTCTCTATCGCTCAGATAGCATTCGATTCGGTACATAAGAACAAGCCCACGCACATATACACACACAAACATACGCACACGCACACACACACACACACCCGCTTACACACACACACACTCACACAGGCAACATTTGCAAAGAACCGGAAACGGATACAAAAATTTCGTATTTTTCGGTATTATGGACTTCATCTTGCTAGGATTTGCTGGCATATCCAAACCAAAGACGTCAGCAGCGAGCAGGTGTTTGTTGATGCTGTGAAGCTTCACATCGCAGCGGGGGATGAACAGCTTGGGGGTTGGAGGGTTGAGGGTCCGAGGGTTCGCAGGGTCGGAGGATTACGCATCAACGTAGACAAATTGCGTATAAGGCACGTCCCGCACAAAACATTTGAAAAATTACTTTAAAACACTCACAGACCGAATGGGGAGCAAACGATTTCCTGCTGATTCTGCTGTTGCTGCTGCTGCCAGACGTGAATGTGGTTATATCTTGCGATATGACAGGCGGACAAACGGACAGACGGACAGACGGCCAGGCAGACAGACGAAAGCAAACAGAAACGCATAGTCGACTAGCTGCTGCAAGTTGAAAGGTTGAAAAGGGGAGCAGCGCGAATAACTCGCTCGGACAAAACGCCAAAATGTTCTTTGACGCATTCTGCTGCGAAATACTCAGAAATGAAATGTGGCAACAAAAAAAGAGCGTAGCAGTTTTTGAAATGCTTTGTGCGGTAGCGTTTATCTGGCCTTGAACTCATGAGCGCCTTTAAAAATAGAATAATTTTCAGCGAATGATGTCATTAAACAATCAGCAGTTGCCACGGCCATCACGTCCACGTTGACGCCCATGCACTTAAGCGCTCTGCTGAAGTCATCTCAAGTGTGACAAATATTGTTGATGCACACTTTCGAGCTATTAAAATCACTCATTCGCAGCGTGTTCACTCGTACTGGCTTCACCCGTTCCGTTTTATTCCTTCACTTTTTCGGTTATCTTTTTTTTACCCCATCCCTATTGAAAATTGGTTAAAAGGGGGCAACAATCGTTGGATCTACTGAGGTGAATGTATGGAATAATAGACTTCATATTTTTAATTATGTTCTCTCGCTTAAAACTATAGGTCTATTTCGTTATCCATTTTTCAAGCAGATCTGAAAGTCTTCTAAGAATACTTATCAAGAATATTAAATTCGAGATTCAATTAAAACTTAAAATTTGTTCTAACAAATTCGGATGCCATCCTAATGCTATTGAAATACTATGATGACCCGACAATAAGCACAGCATTTTTGTTGGAAGAAGGTGGGGAAGAAGCGTTTGTGTTTGTTGTAGTATTCGCTACACTTACTTTTAGTTTGACTTACTTATGAAACTACAAATGGATGCTAGGCTTGGGAACAGAGTCTTCTTCGCAGGCACTTTGGATTAGAGAACTCTGGCGTTATTTTTTTCACAATGCTGTATCCATTAAACGTCAAGTGCAAAGTGCAACAAAAGTGCTGCCGAAATGACGGTGTGCGTGTGTGTGTATATATAATAAAAAGGCAAGTTTATAGCAAGAGCTTTATAAGAGCAAGAAAGAGAGCAAGAGAGAGAAAGTTTGAGGGAGGGAAACTCTAGAGATCTGGAGGGCTTTTGGTATAGGCTTAGGCGCTGCAGCTGCTGCTATTGACAATTCTAAAGAAATTTATGTTCGAGTGAACTTAACAAAAAGATGTGTAACTGCACACACTCACACACATATATACACACGCCCACATGGTACACCCAGTAGGATGAGTACTTGGATGTTGCTTTAGCTGACCTGATTGCTGTTTAGCTGATAAGCTCCCACATCCTCACGCCCAGCTCGCACTATGTGGCACAGACAGCCTGGCAGCCTTGGGGAAGCGGAGGCGTCACTATCAAGTGATTTATGCTTGTAATTTACTAGTGCACTTTACACACACACACACACAAACATATACAACAAGGGAGAGCCAGACAGACAGACAGACAGACGAGAGAGAGAGAGTGAGAGAGAGAGAGAGAGAGAGAGAGAGGAGAGGAGTAGGGAGAAAGTCCCAAAAGTCTGCTATGGTAAATTGTCAAACAATGCAAAGCTTTTATTTAGAAAAGTCAAAGCACCGAACTACTATAGCCAGTGACCAGCGAGTCCCCCCCATTCCAATCCCAGTCCCAGCCTCGTGCCGCATCCCAACTCCCAGCTCCAGTCCCTAGGCATGGCACATTACTATTACTGTCAAGTGACTCGCCCGACGCTGCCCTTCGCCCTGGAAATGTTATTAACTGGCTCACGGATTCGGCCAAGGCTACCAACTTAATTAGCAGCAGAAGCCAAACACAGCCGTTGTAATCGCTAAGGCCTCAAAAACAACAGACAACAGAAGCAGGTTAACTAAAGTCACGGACATTAGAAAAACATGAGAGAAAGATAGCTGTAATTGGAAAGTGTATTTATAATTTAAGCGCTTAAAGAACAACGTTAATTCTTGGCTACAATATAATTATATTTATAGATAATGCAACATTTTGTAAAGAAGTTGTGCTTAACACGTAGAAGTATTTCCACCGCATAAGGTCACCATCTACTATGGAGTCGATTTAGTCATGACCATCTGATATAGTTATAGGGATTTAGATATAACTCATACATCGTGCATTTTACTAATGCTTTTTTTAATGTTTAAAGCTTAATTATCTGTAATATCGATAAAACAGCATAGCATATCATATAGACAGTGAAAATAATACTGCCAGAAAAATGCTCGATGTACGAATTAATAGTAGGTTGCGTACGGTTGATAATTTTGTTCACTAAAACTGGAGACAGGTTTCTTGAAAGTCGATGATTTCAGTTTCTTCTTGTGTTTTTTCTCTTAAATGTGTGCAAATCGATTTGGCAATAAATTTAGAATGTGTTTTAGTGGACCTAATAAATTTAACTCGCAGGGTTCATCGGAACTACAAACTCCCAACTCTGCGGAAAAATAAGTTCATTTAAAAGGGCTGAATTTGTTATATTTCGGCGAACCCGAATCTTACGTTATTCACTATAATTCAAAGAAGATTCTAAAAATCTAGCTGAGCTTAGTTTTTGATTTTCACTCCTAGAACTTAAGCAATACTTTACTGCATTAGCCTTGCTGATTTTAATTGGGACTTAATTGCAATTTTTTCTTTTCGTTAATTTGGCAAGCTCCTTGTTACTAGATATCGGCTGCTCTTACTTTTAACGGTTTTGCTTAGTTATCTGCTGACTGGCATATTTAGAGGTGCTTCTCTCCCTTTTGCTCTAGTCTTCATTCAAATCACAAGTACCTGCATCTCCCCGCTCTACACCTTACTCTCCCTGCACCAACTGCGCTCACTTCATCGTTCAACGCTCGCTTTGTAGGATCAAAACTGTTTGCAAATTGTGGTGAATGGTGGTCGGGATGTGATGTGGATGTGGGTGTGGATGTGGGTGCGGGTGTGAGTAGTTGTGTGCGGGCAGCGGCCCTTTTAATTAGCGCACTTCGCCACTCACTTTATCGGCTGCAGTGTGCACAGCACCATTCGCATCAGGGTTGAGTCGATGGGGTGTGGGGGGAGAGAGGAGGGGCAGCTGCAATATTTGTCTGTCAGTTGCCTTTTATCTCAACCTTTTCACCCAAATTACAGTCGCTTTGTCACTATGAATACTCGCCTTCTCCATTGCGGTTATTCAAAGAACTTATTTGTTCTCAAACCTATGAATGTACATACAGAAATTGGGTGCATTTGTTTCTTAAAAGTAATCCCATTCGTGATCACATATTAGCATGTTAAATATCATGTGAACACATTTTATGATTTATATGACTTATGTAATTGAAAAACTCTTTATATACTGATTTTGTATGACATTAACTTTGGTTATTTATATTTGTTTGCTTTATGCAACAATCAATTTGGCTAACTTCAAGCGCCTAAAACTTGCCTTTGCCGCTTGTTATGATTGGAGTTGTCATGAAAGTTGTAGAATGAAAACCGCCGTGAAAACTAGAAACTCTTTATTGTCTTTGAAAATAATTTTTAAATAGACGAAAACAAATTCTTAAAATAAGAAAGGCTTCTTTGTTTATATCGAAAATATTAAAAAAAAATATATTGAAATGCAACACTTATTTTTAGAATTCAGTTACTCCACTTGAATTTCAGTCACTCTTCTGATTTTTTTCAAATTAAATTATATGAATTTATCAGCTGTATAAAGTATTTGGTATATTGAAAATCTAAAATACTAATGTTTAATAAAACCATAATATTTAATAAAACAGAATTGAAAGAAGTTTTGATACATTTCTAAAACCGAAGGTCGTGTCTGGCGATTTTCTAAAATTTAACGTGATTTTTTTCTGAGTGTAAATACATAAATACAAACTTACCGACAGGTTTTTGAATGTTTGTATTTATTTTATTTTATTTATGTGTTGTCATTGTAATCCTATTATTTCTGCTAGAATTTGGCCATTACAATTGACTTCAATAAACATACACAATGAGAACACCAGCTGCAAACTAAAACTGGTTTAAATTTGAGCACAAGTCTGCATTTGTTTTGCCATGCAATAGCTATTAGATTTTGTTGTGAAATTCGAAATTGCAGATACAGTAAACTAGGCTAAAAACAAATAATTGTGCCTTAATGAAAATAGTTTTATTTCAAATTCATATTTCGTTTGAATTATTGCTTTCTGAGCAGCCTGCCGCTCCATTTATGGTATCCGTTTCGTTTTACTGGAATGCCATCAAGCGGAACGATTTTCAGCTCATTCATATGCTCTAAAACACAAATCGTCATTGTTTCTCAACCTTGACTCAAGCATATAAAGTATGAGATGGTAAATTGGACAATTTTCGCTTCGCAAGTGTGCGCACTTGTAACGCCTCCGTTTGCCTGCCCCTTGTGCTTTCGCGACTTCCCCTCCAGCAGCTGTAACATGCTGTGCTGCTGCATAATCTTCGAGAGAAGCAACTTGGCACTTTTGGCTAATGGCCATAATCTGCACTCATGGCATAATTTTCTGTTGTCTTGCACGCGTCGCTGGAATACTTTAGGTTGTGTATTTTGAAATTTGCCATCCCTGGCGCATAAGTCGTTCCTCGGCATTGCCGTCGAAAATCACATAAATACGCACGCAAACCCTAAAGCACAAACACACATACGAACACGAATTGGGTCACTAAGTCACTACTCGAAGTTGGTGTTGTGCCATCATTTGCCAAATGGCTGCCGACCGTCAGCTGAGCTCAGCTTTTAGTCTTAAATGGTACCAATCCACACAAAACAAAACATGCCTAAGTTCGTGTTGCCAATACTAATACGAATCAAGAAAGAGAGTCATTGCTTATCCACATTCTCTACACTCTGAAAAAAATAGTCCGGGGCAAGGTAGCTCAATCTTTTATTTAGAAAGTATATTTTTGAAACGAGTATATTTTATATTCAAAAACAGAGTTTTTCTTTTCTTAATTATATGGTAAATATTTCTAAAATTAAAAATAAATATGTCACTTTTTCAGGTTGCTCTTTTTTTATCATTTTATTTAGCTCAGAAGATCATAAAATTTAAGTTAAAAGAATTGAGGGACCAAGCTCAAGCATAGGCGTCGAAACAGCAAAGGATTTTTCTAAAAAATATTTGTTTGGATTTCTACTTCTAGAAAAAATTTCTTGATAAAAAATATTTTTAGGAAAATACAGAAAAGCCCTTCTAATTTTAAGCTTATTTAGACTTTATTTTTAGAAAGAACAACTTTTTAGTTTTCAAGGCTATTTTCTAAATTGCGGTCCGAATTTTTATCTTAGTGCACACATGGATGAATTGCCGTTACTATTTTATGATTTCAAATCATAAAATACGCATCGTAAATTATCTGATAACCAGCTTCTTAAGACTACAGTGCTGAAAAAAAAAACATTTGTTACATATTTAATTCGAATCACACAAAGTACAGTAACAGTCTGCGAAATGAATATTGAAGGCAAACAACTTTAAAAAACCAACTCTATCTGTATATTTTTGCAGAATAAGGAACATTTTGATGAAAGCGTACAAATTTTGCAATAATTTAATAACTTGTATTGCCTGAGCAGCTAAATACTTTGTGGTAAAATTCAGAAATAGATTTTAGGGACTCACCACATCGATGATTTGCATTAGTGTTAAACCAAAACTCAGTTGCAATGGATCGGATTCGTTGACCACGGGTCGCTCCAAGCTGTTGTAGTTGTCCAGCAGGGCGTGCAGAACGCTTCTCGTGCGGTCCAGCTGAACAGGCTGTAAGAACAAAAAATAGATATATAACTTTATTTATTTTTTGAAATACTCTCTCTAAGGATTTGTGTGCATGCCACAAATACATAAGTCGCTGCCTAAAGCCAGCATGCAACAATGTTATGAGCCCAATAAGAAGCTTGAACTCAACCTCGAACTGTAACTCGCAACTCAATTCCATTTAATGAAAGTGTGGTGTGCTTTTGCTGTGTGTATGGGTGTGTGTGTGTGTGTGTGAGTACAACGTTACAATGACTTTTCTGGGCTTAGAGTCAGGCAACCATGGCGGCAGTTAACCAGCATTAACGTATCGTTGTCATTGTTGCTGTCACTGTTGCCGCTTGCCCTCGCCAACCGCTACCTGCCACCTGGCTGCTGCCGCCAATTAAATTTGTTCAACCAATAAGTGGCATTGGTTTGGTTTGACGTTGCCAACAGTATTAGCCTGTGGCTGGGGCAGCCCAACAGCTTAAGCCACAGCCACGGCCCCAGCCACATCAGAAGCACATGCTTCTGCTTCTGTTTCTGTTTCTGTTTCTGCCTCTTCAGCTTTTAAGGGATGGCAACAGCTCCTTGCCATGGCAGGGATTGCGTTGTCTTGTTTCTTCTTTAATTTTAAGTTTGTATTTTTTTGTGTTGTTGACCCAACCTCATGGCAACAAGCAAGCATTTTCTGGATACACGTGCACAGATACGTTCGAGCTCAATTTATATTGTCATTTGTATCGCTATTGTGCTGTATTTATCTATTATAACTCAACAATCGCAATTCACCGATTTGATGCCCGGTCAGAGGACAGTTATGGAAAATAATTTTTGCAATTTTCCAATTATATGCTCCTAAGAATACTTTTTTAGAAGAGTTTGCTCTATACATGCTTGGACATTGCAATCAATTGGTTAAGCTGATAAGAAGAACAATTCACAGAATTTTAAGGACCTTTGTAAATAAATGCGGAAAGAACACGCCAAGAATAACATTAATTTAAATATATTTTTCGCTGACTGCATGCCAATTGTTTTTTTTTTATTATATTTGTATACTCTGATATATTTCTCTCCGCAAACGAATACCGATGGGATTCGAAATATATCAAAATATATCGCTAGAGCACACGAAAAACATTTAAAAATTATAAGCAGAGGCCACCAAAAATAAACGATTATATTAATTTAGGATATAATCGTTCGATATTGATTTTTAGATTCTTACTTTAACTGCCATCGCCAAAACGAAAACTAGGAATATCAATTCTTATGTCAGCCGTCGCCCTAAGAATTGTCTAAGCCACAAATTTGTGCAAACATTGTGGGCACTTTTGAATTTAGTCGAGAGCCTTGAGTGGCAATCTGGTGCAGCTACTGCATCAGGTCAGCTTGGACAATTAGGACAATTACTTATGGTCTAAAATGCAAACGTAGCAAGCTCCACCGTCTTGCGGTGCACATTAAAGTACACTCAAGGAGTCGGCCAGTGCGGAACGTGCTCGCAACTGACCAAAGTTTGACTGCAGCAGCCAACAAAAGGAATCGAATCAAATTGAATGGAATGGAGTGGAAGGTAAGGCAAGTGCTAAATAATTCATGGCATGCTTAAGGCACATTTCCAACTGTTGGAGCCTCATACACCAAGCAAGCTTTGTTTATTGATGTGACAAAAACTTTGCATCATCCTCAAGCATGTGGAACTTGAGCTGCAACAGCTGCCTGAGACTGGGAAAAGATCGAACTACTACAACTGCTCACTCCTACCAATAATAATAGTCGTTGTAGTAGTAGTAGCAGTAGTAGTAGAACAGGCGTGTCAGCAAGTACACTTCATAACTATTTGCATCCCAGCATGTACACTCTTGTTTCTTGGGCCAACAATCATAAGCTAAAAGTTTATCACTGCCTGTGCGTTAGGTTAGAAATTTACATAAATAAATACATTGGTGTTGTCTAAATATTGATAGATTTTTAATGGTTACTGCCCTACATATATGCACCAGAGGCAAGAAATTTTATAGTTGCAGCTCCAGTGGCTCCAAGCTTGAATTCTTATTGCATTAGCTTAGTGATATATTGATATTTATTGGATATCATGGTGACCATGGTATACTAAAGTTAGCCTGAATATGATAAGTTCTTCTAAACATAAATATTTTAATAAAAATCGAATAGTGTATATAAGGTACGTATTTTATGATTATAATCACACGAAAATAACCCAAAATGAAAATTTCCCTGAAAAAAGAGAGATCATGTGCGACTAGTTGACCTTGAATAGAAAACTTGGGAGAAACATGTCAATGAATATTATATATAACGCTTATTTTCTATCATATAACAGTCCTGCTAACACACACTCATACACACGTACAGAACTGCGCAATCTGTTGGATTACAATTTGGGGGCAATAAACTGGGAAAATCACATCACGTCGACCACGTTTTAATGTAGATTCTGCTCATATGTCTACATACAGAATATGTGATTGGGTTGTTTGGCTATTGCTCCTCGAGGCGGAGGACGAGGAGAAAGGAGGAGCTCTTACTAACCCAATCTAAGCAGGATTGAATACCCACTCCATTGTTGTTGGCTGCTCGTGAAATACATCAGCGATAGTCTCAGGGCCTTATTAATGAATGCATTAACGGGCTACGTGCGGCTTTGTCCTTTCAACTGACTGGGACACACTCGAAGCCAGCTCGTTGGCCATTACAGCCACTAAAGTGTCGGCCATTAGCGATTGCATGTCAGATGGCTGGTAACAGAGTGCCAAGGGTCTGAAGTAATTATGAGCAGAACAATTCCACCTACTGCGTTGACTTGCATGGGTGCATGAAATGGCAACAGGCAACAAGAAAGTGCGCATTAACTTATAATGGCTAATTGCAATTAATTGCTCAATTAAGTGCCAACACTTGAGGTGGGTTCAAGGGTTGGGCTGGGTTGGGGCACTTGCGTTTGCATGTCAAAAATTGACATGAAACAAATCTACGCGCATCTGCTGTGCATTTGTTTGGCCTAAACGTGGTGGCCAAATGGGGCTGGCTTATACACTGGCCAAAGCAGAGTGCCCTAGAGCTTGCGGCTGTTTGCCATAAATTATGCATGCGACACACTCTGCGGCTACTTGGCCCCACTTGACAGTGGCAGTGGTACTGGTAGTGGCAGTGGCAGTGGCAGTGGCAGTGGCAGTGGCAGTGACAGTGGCAATGGCAGTGACAGTGGCAGTGGCAAGATTGGCACTGGTACTGGCACTGGCACTGGCACTGGCACTGGTCGTGGCAAGTGGTGTGTAGCGAGAAGCAAATGGCAAGTGGCAAAGGCAAAGTAGTGCATTAGCATGCAGGCCATGTTACAATCGCAATACAATCGCAATACATTTGATCACCTATGAAATACGTTAAGTGCGTTTATTGCCTGTAACCAAAAAGCCAAACAAACAGCTGCAGTTCTTTGGCGCTAAAATAAAATCTGCTTTGCCCAGCTAATTATGCGTTTAATATACAAACTGTAAATGTAACTGCAACTGCAGCATTTGGCGTGGCCAAAAATTTGATTGCAAAGTTGCCCAAAGTTGGTTGGCGGGCAGAGCATTAAAATTGTGCGCGTTAACGGCCAAATTATACGAAATCATTTTCGGAATGCTATAAATGAGGCCGCAAGTTAATTCGACGGCGCTGTGAAAATAAAATGTAATGGCTTTTGGATGGCGCTTTAAATGAGCATCGAGCAGACACTCACACACACACACACACACACACCACTTCATACACGCCACTGAGTGCCCTTCCTCCTCCCACGACACACGCTTCCATGCTGCTAGTCATGGCCGATAAGCGCGGCCGTGCCACAAATTTAATCGAAATTGCTCTATGACTACATACACGCCCCCAGAATGCGCTCTATGTGTGTGTGTTTATATGCGTATGGATGCATGTGTGATTTTTTCTCTCTGTCTGTGTGTGTGTGTGTGTGTGTGTGTGTGTGTGCGCGTGTGTGTGTATGCATGTGTGTGCTAGCGTGCGTGTGTTTATCTTTTACGAGTATTTGGCCAGTCGTCGGCAGTCATCGCCAAAGCATTGCGCAACTCCCCAAGAGGCCCCACATAATAATGTATGATGTACAGGTATATATGTATGTGTGTTTGCAAATGTGTATATATCTAAATAATTGTTATTATGTGTGGACAATTACTTGCATGATAGAACAAGGTATATGAACCAGAAAGAGCCCAATTACGTCTTTGATCGAATATATTACAAAAAAATTAAATAATAATACGATTATCATAAGTAAATCAAAACATAATTCATTAATCCAATACTTTGATTTATTTGTGAACTCAATCAATTGACATAAGGTTTCTGATATGCTTTGCTCCTTGTGGAACCTCTCAATACATTGATCAATGTTCAACATAATAATGGTGTATGTGGAAAACAAAAATAATAGGTGTAAGTAATTTTTCTCAATATCAAATTATTAGTAAAGAAATGTGAAACAATTATAATAGTATAATATTTATATATATATATATCACTCTGCGAAACTGGGTCAAAGGCACTTGCTTCTTTCCTTATAAAATTGAAAATACAATTTTTTTATCGTTCAAATATAGTTAGGTATTCTAAGTACATATCAAATAAAAAAGAAATGAAGTTAGCAAGACATTAAATCAGAGAAATTCATTCCATTGTTAAATAGTTATATTCCATTGGATGCATTAAAACTCAGTGATTAACAACTATGAAGTAATAGTGATTTTTGACACTTCGAATTTTGGCAACGTCTCAACTATGAGTGCATGGGATTGACATCACGACAGGTTGGGGCGCTCTGCTCAGCTGTCTCAGGCTGTCGGATCGTTATCGGCCTGAAATCAATAGCCGTACTCATGCAGCAATCGGGTAAGCCAGTTGGAGGAATATCTGAGTCTCCAGTAATGCCGTTTGGACCACCGAAATTAAATTTGATATCATTAGAAAATACCACATTTTGCCACACCTGGCTCCAGGACATGTGTTCTTTTGCAACATATAATGTGGCTATGTGGTGCGCCTTTGGTTATACAGTCGTTCACCTCATTTTCTTCCAAGCCAATCGATCACAACCTAATAAAATTTGTTGAACACGATGTTGCGCTATTTGTAACCTTAAAAAAATTAGAATTTTAGATGCCGTAGCATTTTTATCCAGCCCAGCCCGTAAGATTGCAGATTTTTGCCTGTGTGATGATTGATGTTGGTTTTTAGCATTGTTTTTTGTAGTTTTTTTTATTTTTTAATGTTAACACATTATCAATCGATCGACTTAATTGATATTTGCCTGTTGTTCATTCCAGTCTCCTTGTAAGCAAGGATCGTAGCCATCTGCTCAGGCTAGACTGCTTTTACCTTTCCCATTCCAAATTTTTCTAGGCAACTAATCTGCTTCTACCTATAAAATATTAAATAAATATGTATACTTAATTATCCCAATCAAAGAAAATTCATACAACGCCTTACTTAATTTTCAAAGGCTTGAAAGTGACTGCATTTAATTGAATTTCGCACCCAAATTTGCTATAAAAAGGAAAAACGCCCAAAATCTTAAATAAAACTAACGGAAATTTCCTCCATTCATGTATCATCGGTGTAAGAAGAAGCAGCATCGTTAAAAATTCCTAAGCAAGGTCCCATTAGGGTTCGTACAGTTTTTAGCAACATAAACACGACTACCATCAACAGACCTTCGCAGAGTATAGATATATATATATATATATATGTGTATAATATGTTAAATGTATAAGATGTAGATATAATTTAAAAATCGGACTGTCGAATTGATTGGAATTGCAGTTGTGTCAAAGTTTTTAAGTACAATTAATGTTGTATCCCCTATTGAGCACACAATGAGGTTGGGGAAGGATATGTTTTCAATGTATATTGCAGCTTCTGCCAGCTTTTCAATCAATTTCCAGCTAAGATTGACTATAATCCTATCTACCACGGCATTCTAACATAATACTGATCATTTGTTTTTCTTAATATTGGTAATATTTGACGAGCTTGGTTTGTAGAAGTGCTACGAGCACTAAGTAATCGCTTAAGGTTGATGGAAATGGCAAGATATATAGGAAGAGTCACCTGTCTATCTGTTATAATTCGTCTCAGAGTGCTTATTTGAAAATTAAAGTCCATTGTGAGCCTCGGCCTTCTTAACTCCTGTTCAAGTAGAAGGCTCTCATTATTTATTTTATATAACCGCCAACTGTGCCAAAGCGCTTATTGGCCATTGTCGCTAAACTTAACCAACAACTGGCAAGCAGCAGGCGAACATAAATTACACCACAATACGCAGCAGCATCACGCAACAACAACAGCAACAGCAACAACAACAACAATAAACGCTAAATAGTTTCTCTAGGCAACTTTCTGTCCGCTGCCGAACGCCACCCCTCTTTCCAATTGTATGGCCATGTAGCTGTGTAGCTCTGCACGACTTGGCCGTAGTTTATTGCAGCCACTGTGTCTGTCTGCGACTGCAACTGATTTAATTTTAGATACGCATAATAATTGCTTCACGCAAACGTGGCAGTGCGGCGTCTGCAATGGATGGGCGGTTGGGGCTTGGGCATTGGGGGTTGTGGGCGTGGCATATATTTTAAGGCATGCATTTGCATTTTTCATTGGGATACCCAAGCGATTTGAATGTGGCGTAACCAGATTAAGTAGTATCGAGGCTCAAGACTTAAACATATGGCAGCTTGATGCACAGAATTTAATACTGACAGCAGCCCGTGAACGGGGGCGGGGGTAGGTTGCAGAACGGTGTAACGGTCACTTCCGTCACATCCGTCAGAATAACATTCAAACAAGCATTTCACCAGCTTCCGCCTTGACAGGCGTCGCTGTTTCTGTTGCTGCTTTTGCTGTTGCTGCTATTGCTGCTGTTGCTGTTGCTGCTGATGACAACTCGTTAGTGTTGGCCATTTGGCCAGTGGCAAGCACCCAAATACTGATGCATACATACAGGTGAGCGTTGGGGCATATAGCAATTACCTGACGCCGGAAACTGTTGCGTCCAAATTAATGTTAACGAGCCAAGTTAAATGGTTAAATTGTTTCTTGCCGCATTGCCACACACACGACAGCAACAGCAACAGCAAACAGCAAACAGCAACAGCTGACAGAGTCGCAATGCGGGCCAAGGGTTAAGTAGCAGCCACATACATAGCATCTTGGCACCACAATGTTCTCAACACGCTGTCAGCTTGCCCACCGTATCAGTTGCAAAACTTTTGCTTACTCTCTGCACCTCATTGTTTCACCTGTTTGCGTACGTTCTCCACTCCACTCCGCCTCACTCCTCTCCCTCCTCGCCCCCCTCTGCACTCCAACGTTTCTGCTCTTTCCGCTTTCTTTGCGCTGTTTGTCTGTGTGCGTGTGCGCTTATCGCTTACAGCCTTCAATTTAACAATTTCACTTTGTCACGTGCCCGGGCTCAGATTGCACACCTGCCACACCACTTCCACTTCCACTTCCACCGCCACCCGCACCCACACTTCACGCTCAACCCCCGCCAGACAGTTGTCTCCTACAGGCAAATGTTAATTTTTTTCTCTTTTATCGAGTTTTGTGTTTGTTACTCTCGTGCTGCCAGGCCACGGATTTCAAATGGCATCTTTCGAGATGGTCATTGTATCACTTCGATGGTCCACGTATCTTCGGCTCTCGGGTCCTCTGTCTGCAAGTCTCACTTTCATCTTTATGAACTGCTTGCAAACAATTTCAATCACTGCAGTGGATCTGCCTTCAGACTGCTACATTTATTTTGTTAATTGAAAATTTGCTTAAGCCTTTGATTGAAATGTTCAACAAGAACGATTTTTATCAAACAATTACTTGGCTTAATCCGAGCTTTTCATACAATTTCCATTCAAAATCTATAAAACACGTAGTCAATGAGTATTTGGTGACAGTTTAATTTATATTTGTTCTCAAATTTGTCGACTAAATAATAAAAGTAAGTGTGAGCAAGAGAGATCGTTGATGATACCATAAGCAATATCAGCGGATAACAAGTAGCAAAGAACAGGATGGGTGAAGCCAAGAAATACCGTCCAAGTTTGCCTTTCAAATTGCGGTAAGTATAGGCTTCTGTGAATTTTGGGGACGGGAGTGGGTTTGTTGGAAGAGTTTCCTAATATTTCCAATAAAATATATATCAAATTTGACGGATCTAACTTAAAAACTGCGGAAGACATGGCAATTTAAATTTGTAGGGACGGGGGCCTGGGGACGCTGGAGGTGGGTGTGACATACGAAATATGATCTTTGAAGGACATCGCCAACAACCTACCAACCAAACTTGGTGACTGTAGCCTTAAAATTGTGGGAGGTATGTGGCCTTATCTATTTGCAATTATCGATTTTATCGATTTCCTAGCCTCCTAGTGTACATAGCACTCTAATTTTTACTCTGTATGACGCCGGCACAGACCAGTACATGTTCCAAGTTGCAAGTCTCTATCTGTAAAGGTGCCGAAAAAAGTTGCGTTCATATAGACGGACAGACGGACGAACGCACAGACGGACAGACAGCATGACGGGCATTGCACAAAACCAATATACTATGATACCCTCGGTAATAAATAATAATAATAATAATAAATTTATCAAGAAATTTAGCTTACAAGCTTTCGAAACACCAATCTACAGTCGACAATCTACAACAAAATATATACACCCAATAGAAATTGACATCGGATTATGGAATATGAATTTATGTAATCAATTCATATATGTATACGTGCAAATCTACATATGATGTAAAAGTACCTACATCTTTTTATGTAAAGGGCATACAACTGGATTTATAAATTGGCTCAATTACTGGTTTTTCGTATTATAGCAAAACGGGAATTTAAAGACGTTGTTTGTGTCATAAAGCAAGGTGTTGACAGACATCAAAGTTCAAGAAACTTATTAAACGTCTTAGAGCACACACACACATGCACACACACACACACACACACACACACACACACACACACACACACTACACACACACGCACACACACACGCACACACACACAACTGCTTTTAGCCACTTAGCGTTTGACATGAATGTGCCACTAACGAGCAGAGTGTTGCGAGTGGCGAGTGTGGCGAAAACCAGCGAGACGAGAAAAGCCCAAGCACATTCACACTTGCATGCATATGTGTTTCTGTGTCTATGTCTGTGTGTGTGTGTGTGTGTATGTCGCTTGAATTTGAGACGACTGAAGAATGTCGTTAGCTTGTTTATGCAAAGGCAATTTGGTTGTACCTATAAGCAGTCAGGTCGCCATCAATTTGGTGACTCGACTGGGAAGATCACAGTGACTGCGACTGTGATTGTGACTGATTGTGAGTGATTGTTGGTGTAGCAGCTAGGGGCTCATTAATCGTGGCAAAAAATGTGACGAGTGATAGTGTGAGAAAAGAGCAACTTGCGCTTAGCACTAGAGAAGGAGTGATATAGCGAGAGAGAGAGAGAGAGATAGCAATATAATCAAATAGACGGAGAGCGACTGATAATTTAAAATGCCAGAGCAGACAGGTGTGTGTACTGATAAGCGGATGTGTGTATGTATATAGATATACATCAACTTGTATTTATAAATATATACAAGTATTTATGTGCATGTGTGTGTGTGTGTGTGTGAGTGTTGGTGTAAGAGGTGCATAGTTATAGAATGTGTGTGTTAAGGGAAGGGGAAGTTGACATGACAACTGTGCAATTGCAGGCAATGAGCAGAGCAATGTGCAACTGTTTGGCAGACAAGCAGCACACAGCATGTAACATACAAAAATGTTAATACGCTTAGGGAAAGCCAGCTTAAAGCTGGCAGATACTACGATGCACTGTGTGTGTGTGTGTGTGTGTGTGCGTGTGATGCATAATGGCACACTCTTCAAAATGCGTTGACGTTGACTCTTTTTGTTCTCAAGTGCCCAGTCTCATTCTCGTTCTCATTCTCATTCTCCTTCTCGGTCGCAGTTGCAGTCGCAGTCGCAGTCTCTGTCTCTGTCTCAGTGGCAGCCTCAGTTTGCCACGTTCTTTTTCCTAACTTAACTTCGTTTTGGCGCTGACTATCTCCCTCTGTCTTGCTCTCTTCTATTGTGTGTATCTTCTCTGGCTGCTGCTCCCTGGAAAGGCATAAACTTTAAAGCCCGTGCCAGAGAAGTTTATTATGCATGCAACTGCCAATGTTTTTTTTTTTTTTTTTTTTGTGTTGCTTATGCATTGTGGTACAGCATTTGTTTTTGTTGCTGTTGTATTATTCTTTTTGTTTTGTTTTAAGTTGGCTTCCAAACGGCGCTTCACATACCTCTCCAGCGCCTGCTTGAGTCTTGTCTGCGGTTTTTGTACCAGCTGCCATTCAAGTGCGGAAGTTGTTTAGTGGCTGCCATTCAGCCATTCAGGCGCAATATTAAGTGGCATACCACCGTACATTCCATTTTACCCACCCATCTTAGCTCATCCCTTCCTCCCCTCTCTCGCTCGGCTGCCTATCTAAGCTTTATAAGCAAAAATATATGTGGTTTCGATTTAGTCCATGATCCCGATTCGCTGATCCTGCACTGCGCGCCAATGAACTTGAAAATTAAGCTGACTTTCTTGCATTTTGTTTTCGTTTGTTGTTAGCTAGTTAGTCAGTTAGTCTTCTTACTCACAGTTGGCTGGCCAATTTACCAAAATTAAACTCCTGCTTAAAATAACATTTACCTTGGTTGTGGTATACATAAATTCAATTCCAACCAACCTATTCAATACAGATTGCACACCTCAATGCAAACATTTTTAAATAATGCATACATCCATTGAAAGGAAGACGCATTGGTAATACTTTACAAAATAGTTGACGAAAGCAAATACATGACATCAAGAGCAGTATTCAACCTCTTGTTTGTAAGTAGCGTTTGTGTAATTTTATGTAGTGATTAGAAAAAATTCTACTTTTTTGTTTTAACAACATTTTTGTTCTCCATTTCATTAAATTTGAAATCTTTTTCATTATATAAACGGAAATTACTTAGATAAAAATAAAGCAAAATAAGTTGCTAAATTTGAATTTAACATTTTGAAAGTTATAAAGAGCCTCAGTGGATTTTTGCATTTTTTTTTTACAGAATGTACACCACGCAATCAACGCATGCCAGAAAAGGTTACTACAAAATATAAATGATTTTTTTAGTTGTAACTTTCTTTATTAATGAATCGGAAATTGCATTTTACTACTTAATGGAAGCCTTTCAACCACATGCGCCCAAAGCACTCCAGCACCGAAAGCAGTTGAATAAGTTTTTCACACATACATATTTTTCATACAAATATAAAGCTATATATATAAGTGCTTAATGTAAGCCACCTATTATGTTGGATTTCTGTCTTTCGCTTCGCTTGCGTTATTTTGTGGAGTTCTTGTGTTGCTTTTGCAGTTTCTTTACTTGCAGGCGTTTCGTGAGGGATTCTTTTTATGGTCAGCATATTGAGGACGCTTTATTTGATTTTAATTTAGAGGCAATGCTAAATGCATTTCATTTTATTTACACACACCATTTGATGTTGGTGTTTTTTTGGCTGCATTGTTGCTGCTGCTGCTGCTGCTGCTTCTGTGGTGCAACTTGAACTAAGAGTTTATTTACATTTACATTTCCATTAATTTTTTTGTTTCTCTTGCATTTGCTGTTTGTTGCCCTTTTCCGGCTTCATTTCTTAGGTGTTGCATTTCGCCATCGCGTTGCGGCGCCAAGACTCTTGGCTCTAACTGAGGACCCATGGCAACATCCACAATAGCAGCAGTGGCAACAATGCTCACAAACAAGAACAACAACAAGATGAACAGCAAACCCAAGTAAGCAACAACAACAGTGCTGAGTCCTGCAGCAACGTAAATAGTTGCTCGGCTGCACGTTAACTTCACTAGAGCCGAAAGCACAGCTCGTATACTCCATTTAATTCTTAACTTATAAAATTTGCTTTTATGCCGGCATTTATATTGTTGCCCATTTTTTTCGCAAGCTCAGAGCTGCCAGGTGTTTGGGTATTGCCACGGTAGCCACACCGTGCTGCAGCGTTTTATACTTATGAACAACAGGCAAAACAGCAGCAACTGCAGCCGTACAACGGTGCGTATGATTAATGCAGCGCATTGCTGTCACGGCCAAGGCAAATGCATTTGGCCAGTCAAGTGCTGCCCGAGCCATACTCTGCCAGCAGCAACTCCCATCTCTCTCCCTTTCCTTCCCTCTGTCTCTTTCTATCTGTCTCTGGCACTCTCTGTCTCCCTCCGTTAAAACAAATTTCTTGTAGCCAACGTCTTGGCAGCTGCATCGCTTGAGGAAGGCGATGGGTTTCCATTGTGTTTCGATTTTGCCTTTCGAGCAAAAGTAGCAGCTGCACTAAGAGTCAGATCGAGAACGATAGCATGAGTCAATGAGAAAGAGCAGAGACGTGCACTTTGTGCATGTGTATGCCATTAGTAAAATAAGTTATGTTACTTAATAAGAGAGAAACAACAAGTCATGAGTTATCTAAGAAATAATATCACATTTTTGCACTTTCATAATTCAGTCGTTAGATCGGACTTGAATTAATGCGTTCTTGGATGGTCAATTAAAGTTTATCAGCAGCTATATTTTTAATTTGTACGTTTATATTCACTGCCTTAATAGGGTTGCAAAACTCTTGCAGCTGTTAAGAGCATTACAATTTGCTTATAAAATTAATTAAACATTGGTTGTAGTGTGCAAACGCACCTAACAGTCATATTTTAAATGAATTATTCAATGAGTCTTTATGGTTCTATAAATCGATCAGTAAAATCTGTATATGCAGTTATCAAAACATTTTTCAAGTTAAACGATAAGTATTCCCCATGCTGGAGATTGAATTTTTCAAAATTCCGTCTTAGTTGCCATATACATCATAAAACGGAACAAGTTCTGCGACAAATGCAGCCTTTTAGCTCTTAAGTATCTCTTCAGTATACAGAAAATAAGCTCGCTGGCCAATTGCAATTCTCTTTTTCCGTCAGCTTAGCTAAGATCCGCTGATTTTCATTTGAGTTGCATCTCTGCGATTCTGTTTTTTCTTTGACACACATTCACTGTGCATAGCACTTTAATTTTCTAATGATGCCTGCTTGCATCGACTTGACCGCCACAGCGCCAACTTTTGAGCACGAGTAATTCGCTTGGATTTTTTTTGCTTTTGTTTTTCTGTGGCTGCTGCCTTGTATCTATCAAATTGTTGGCTCATGTTTGCAAAGTGGGTTTTCTTGTTGGCAACAGCCTCAATGAACTTTGGTATACGCATACACACACAGGCTCACACACATGCACAAACATCATCATCTTCGTCATCATCATCCCCAACATGTAGCCGCTAGAATGTAGGCAATAAAATGTGAACCCCACACAAGCACACTGGCAGGCCGTGCCAGGCCTGCCAGAGTCCTGTTAATAACAACCGTTATTACTTAAGTCTCTTGTTTCATTTCAATTTAAATCTTTTTTTTCTTTTTGCCTGGCTTGCACATTTTTATACTGGCTCACATTCACATTCACATTCACATTCTCCATCGCAGTCGCAGTCGCAGTTTTATTTTTATTTTTTTCCTGATTTAAATATTAATCATACGCCTCATATGCTCTACTTATTTGTACATATTACAATGTCAACTCGAATGACAGCTGCCTGACTGTCGGCTGCTTTGGCTGGTCTGCTGCATTGGGTGCTTTTACATAGATGTTATGCAATAGATGTATGCTTAAATTCCGTGTTACCCATCGCACCCTCTGCTTCCGTCTGTGGCCCTAGTTCTGCCCAATTTCTGTCGCCGACTCACTCTCAAAGCACAATCCCATGTCGGTTTTGTCATTGCATTATCATAAAAATGTTAAGTCGTTGTAATGGCAACAGCAGCAGCAGCAGCTGCTGCAAAAGCGGCCAGCGGCATATTATGCCATTGATTTTTTGTACGCAAGATAAAAGTGGAACGCTTTCCACCCACAGTCAATTTAGTTTTTGTTGTAATCTGATTCAATTTAAAGGACATTGATTTGGTTTTGGCTCTAGCCAAAATCTTAATTATGCACGACTGCCATATATGCCTTTCATCAGTTCTTCATTCTATGCCCTACTTTTCGTTTTATCCCATCCACAGTCGATTAACTGTTAAATTAATACCTGTTATTTACATGTCATCGACGGATAGAGAAAACTGTCATTATATATATAATAAATAACAAGAATAATTGTCAAGAATTTGTGTAATTCAATATATTTCATAATTATATGATCTCACTAAATTACTTAAATCGAATTATTGATGTGGCTGCCGCGATTATCGTTGCAATTAAAGCGACTCACCGCACGCTGTTTTCCAATTATAATTTTGCAAAATAGTTGTGACATTACTTCGCGTTTGTTGCAGTTGCTATTGCATTCCATCCAAACTTGTGTGGCTTATATATGTATTTACTTATATATATTGTGTACAGACACAGACACATACACATACACACAGACATATCCACATAGCCTCAAAAGAACTCCAAATTGACTCAAACCCACAGGGCGTCCAGTTGATAGACGGATTAGTGAAATTCCAATATTAATTTACATACTTTGCACTTCATTGCCAACTGCCCGCGTAATACTGAACCCAAACCGACAGATAGAGATAAAGAGACAGAGAGAGAGAGAGGTGATGCACCATGCAATGCATAAGCCTATGAACTGGGATACAGCCCATCCCCCCGCAGCAGCCCCTATCATATCACCCAACCGTCCACACCCGCAGCTCTCATCCGGTGCCGACAAAAGTAATTTGCATACAGAGTCACAGTTGGCAAATGACTTGGCAATTTTGGGGCCCCGGTATGGTTTAGAATGGACGGGAATGGAGACGTGAATGGAGGCAGCTCAAAGGGGGGCTACAAACTGCATGCAAATCTAAAATCGTGAAGTGCAACAGCGCAATTAATATCAGGCAAGCGGCATCTCAGCATCGTCATCCTCGTCAGCATCAGAATCAGCAAGCCACCAGCAGCCACACCAATTCAAACATCCACCGGTGAACCTTTCCCCGGAAATAGCCTTAAGCCTCATCCACAAAACCACACACATAGACACACATACACATTCCCACACATAGGCAGTGCCAACCCAATTGAGTGTCCTTGCCTCAGTTGTATTTGCATGCAAATGGCTGGTTAGATTTTTACGGTACAAAAAAAAGTTAAGAAAAAGTGGAGAAAGGGAAACTTATCCGTTAGGCTGCGTTTTATGTGCGGGTGAGCTGCAAGCTGATTCAACCCTGAGATTTGTAATTGCCACCAAATAGTATGCAAAGGTATCCATTCAAAATTGAAATCTACATCAGATATTCTTCTTACTATCTATAATGAAATCACACAACTTCTACAAATTACAAGACATTTCAACTTAAAGCGAAGCAAGCAAAGCATCAAGTTTTGTCTATTAAAATAATTATAATAATTACTATTATTTTTATGATATTAATGCTCGTATTTTAAATTGGTTTGTTCTGTGCATTGTGCACGGGGTTAGTAATGCTTAATACTGCCTTCTACACACATTTACACAACTTCATTAAATTCTTTTCACACATTTCAACTGTGTCAAGGGTATACAAGCTATCAAAGCAAATGGCATTCATACCTATCCCGGCGATTTGATGCCATATCATCGCTTTTTAGTTGACTTCGTCTCTTAGGCAACCAATTTCCTGACTGCAGAGGTTTTGTTAGAAAATAGTAATTATTGTTCACAACGCAGCAAAGCGAATGCCAAGCGATTCAAAGCTTTGAATCGATATCGCAATAGCTTTGTCAAAAATACCATTTACGACGAAGAAACGAATAATGATTGTAATTTAAACTTTTTGTAGGTATTCAAAAATGCTTCTCAAATTTACTCTATATTAGGACAGCAAGAATTTGTTGAACAAAATAGATAACGAATTTATTTGCATCGACAAATAAGTGAACCAAAATGTTTTTATGTTACATTGCAGTTATTACAATTCGAAATATTTGCATGGCAAGTGTATAATTACGAAATTCGTTTTGTTGAAATTCACGACTCTTCCATTTTTTCTGAGTGTAAAACAAGATAACAGGGGAATACTGTAAGCAGTATCTGATATGCCTTGTTTTATGCATGTAATTTGCTCTCAACTTTTGTTCTTAGGGACTTCACAGTACTTAAACTGAAAATTAAGCAAGTGTGCAATAAACTTTAGCAATATGCGTGTGATATGTAAATGTTATTGCTATAGTTAAGCTGGATCTCTTATGAAGTTCTTTGGTATTAACACTTACGAATACTCTTGATTATTTTCAAGTTGTTCTGGTCGTAAATAAAAAGTTGACAGCAAGTGAGAAAATGTAGTGTGCTGATAATATAGGAACCGTCAAAATACATACTTATGTGCATTGAGTTGGTTTATTGTGTTTACATCTCGGATTCCATGGACCAGATAAATATATCAGTTAGTCGAGCACCAAAGAAGAAATTGAGATAACATATTTGTTTAGCTCCTGTCGCAATTATATTTTCATTTTCATGCTGGCTTGCCGTAAATGGTTAGTACAGCCAGCAGATGTGTATTGGGGTTGTTCAGTGCTTTTTTTGTTGTTGCTGTGACTGCGTTAATTAAATTACAACAGCTAGCTGTTGCCTGAGACATCTCGAAGAGATTCTAATCGACAAAATAAGAAGCAGCCCATCCGCCCGGTTTATGGCGCTTCTGCCGCTGTTGCTATTGCTGTCTGATCTTATCATGAATTTCCATTTTATTTTTAATGCTGCTTACCTGCCATTTTGTTGGTGCAAATCCCATGTAAACGCCACACACACACACACACACACACACATACACACAAAGCTACACAACAGCAGCCCGACAAAAGCGCTGCCATTGAACCCAGGCCACCACTCCACTCGTTCCAGTTTCAGTTTTAGTTTCAGTTTTAGTCCCTGTGCGATATTGTCGCATGATTGACAGACTTTATGCCCGTAAAAGCAAAGGCACACCAACTCCCACAGCCTCACTCAACACCCTTGCTCACTCCAATTGTAGTCGACTTACATTATAGTCAGACTCATAATTAAAATGTGCACAACGACAACAGCAAAAACAACAACCAAAACTAAATCTGCTCATGTCTGGGTGCACTTGTTTTTGACATCAAAAAATCTGTGCAACTTCAATACACTTTGGCTGTTGCCCATTGGGCGTGGCATTATTGCAATATGTTAACATGAATCCCAACTCAAAGTTCAGGCTGGATTTGGGCTGAGATTGCAAGTCGATGGATTTTCTGGTCAGCCTATTATTGCTGCACATACTTTTCTCGGTTCGCCTCCACACTCCTCCACACACAGCCTGGGCATCCCTTTGGCATGCAACAAACAGGGTGATTACAAAACCCATCCATATTTGAGTCGCCCACTCTCTGTGTGTGGGTTTGTGTTGCATATGTTATGGCACCGCGCATTTGTAAGTCTTTCCTGTGGCTGCCACACACTCAGCGTGCATTGAAAAAAAAAGCCGTTTACTGCTGCCAAACCAATTTCAATATTCATTTTCTTTTCCCTTCAGCTTCAATGGAAAGAAATTTCATACTTAATCTAGGTTTATGGAATTATACTCTGCTGTCGAAGCTTAACGAGCATATTTGTCTTGTTCAACTTGCAACTTAAAATATATACTCGACTATGGGTGCTGGATGTGATTGAAGCTCGAGTTATCAAATTTTGAATACAGATTTTTGGGTTACATTATTCAAAGATTGACACAATATATGTACCATTAAATGTAGGACTTACCTTCCAATTAAGTGTGGGGCACTTTGCTGTCTCCTCCTTTATTTTCCTAAAGCCCATTTTCTCTTTTGCTTTAACGTACACACATACTTAGTATACAAACATACGCATTTTCAGTACGAATTGAGCGCACAATTTTGTACAATGTTTCAAGTACGAAACGGACTACAAAAATCCATTACAAAATGGGTGAAAAGGGTATATGACAGTTATGCAAAAGCTTATAAAAGGTAGAAGGAAGCTTATCCGAACGCATCAAGTAAATATATTTTCCATCAGAATCATCGAGTCATCATGTCATCTCCGTCTGACTGTCTGCTTCTCTGTACGGACTATCGAATCTCGAAGACTATAAACTTGGAATAAAAGTTCTCGTATACCATGATTATATATCAATTTAATTTTTAACTATTATTTCCCCGATTTCGTAGTAGTATCGATACAAATTAATAGCAATAAAAGCCCAGATTTTGAAGATAAAACTTTATATTAAACAGCTGGCTTCAGGGTATCTCATAGTCGAGCTCTCGACTAAAACTTCCTTACATGTTTTGTTTTTGCTGAGTGTATGGGATGTGCCCGCTTTCTCAGCACTCCATTGCCCAGCACTGTGCTGGTTGCAAGTAAGTCAATGCCTTCAAATTGTTCGAAAATCTTTGGGTTGCCTACAGCGAACCCAACTCGTTGAAAAGGCAAAAACGGGCAGTGCCTGCGCACAGTGGTACTGATGTAATTTTCAAAGTCCCAAATACGGTATCTAACACTATATATAACAAATGTATATATCACATTGTATTTTATCTTTGGCTAAACAGCTCTGACCAAATTCAATAACTTTTAGAAGGAATTGAGGCCAACTATGTACTATGGCCTACCTGTATCTTTTGAATGTTCACCTTTTCTTAATATATGTATATATTAAATATATGTAAATATTATATTATGTATATGCATATTAATACATTTGCAGAAATAATTGTTAACAGATTGCTAGAATATATATTTATGATTGAATTATAAACTATGATCTACATTTTAATACTGACGCAAAATCAAAAGCGTTGAATTCTACTCATTTGGTGGCACTGTGCACTGTTACCATAGCTGTTGTTTCTGATGCTGTCATGGCGAATACTGCAAGATTAAAAGCAAAGTGCTTCAACAGTTTCTCAAAAAAAAAAGAAAAAAATAAATAAAAGATAAGAGGAGAGACCGACGGAAAATCGGGCGCACATGAAATGAAATAAAATGATGGAAAAGTCTTAAATGTCGGCTTAGTGCGGCTCAGTAAGACGGCTAAAGTGAAGCGGGTGCAGGATCTGAAGTTGTTGTCGGGGCAGGGGCAGGGGCAGGGGCAGAGGCTGGGGCAGAATCTGAGACAGGGGTGTTGCAATTGGACTGGCACTCCCTTAGCATATCATGGCTTTGTGGAGCCTAGCCTTTACTATTGACCAAGGCTGTCCGGTTGAGAGCCTGAGAGGCAGCCAGTTAAGCAGGTTGATAGCTTTGCTTCAGTTAAGTTGCTCAAGCTGCAGCTGGTGCAGTCTCTCCATTTTGTGCATAGCTTGTAGTTTGCAAACATATTTTGCAATTTTTGTGATTAGCTTAATGGATTTATGTGCTGCAGCAGTCGCCAAATTAGCACACAGGATAAGTTACACAGTTCCTACATGGCCAACGCTCGCCTGCAATTCTCTGCTGTCTGTTGGCCGACATCATCCCAGAAATTGAATTTCGCTCATCTTTTGGGCTGCCAAATTGGCAGTTCAAATTACAAAAATAAATTTAATAAAGCGTTTGTGTGTGTGTGTGTGTGTGTGTCTGCATAATGTACACACAAAACACAGTACGCCAATGCGGCCGACCCAATTCGAGGCGAAAACCAAATTTAAATGTTGTTTCAACTAACACACATACTGTAGTTATATATTACTGTGGCTTAGCTAATCACAGACAGTCTAATTAGGGCCAACACCAAACAGTTAAGTAACCAACCAACACTCGATCAGCTCGCAACAATGTGTACAGTGTGTCATATGTATACTCGTATGTATTTGGGGTGTTGCAACATGTGTGCCACAGCCAGAAAGAAAAACAACAAAGAAAAACATACTTGTGACTGTCAACTCAAATCAGCTTAAAATGCAAATCTGTATATATTGGTGTGTGTGTGCGTGTGCTGTTTGTTGGAATTGTTCTTGTTCTTTTTTATTTTGGTATTTTGTTCCTGATTTTTATCTGCACATATTTTTGTTCGTTATTAATATTTTTATGGCTTGACGAAGTTTCTTTTTGTTGCCACTGCTTTGATGCCACAAACCGCGCTCAAATATAACAAATTTGAATGTTTCTGTTACAAATGATCAGTTAGGTACCCTGTATTCCGATTGTTATTAAATTAAAAATCACATTTATTATCATGACGTTGAGAAATAGACAGTGCTTGAAGCGAAGCTCAGTGGATATCGTGGCCATAATGCGTTCCCATCTGTGTGCAAAGAATATCAAATAAATACAATAGTCCATATACTAAATATTGTATTACCAGCTGAGGATCGGATAAAACTAGATACATTAGCCAGACTTGAATAAAGAATGAACGTAATGTTCACTAAATCTGTTTGTTTATTCTAAATCTTAACATACCCTTTGAACTATATTGCGGAACTTTGGTTGGATTGGATTTAAGCGATAAAAAACAAACAACCTACAAATGCCCATCCATAAATATTACAGTTTAAAGAATATATTACTATTTTTGTTAAAATTTGTTTTTAATTCGGAAGTTGAATCATTGATTTTAATATATTTTTTGTAAAACGGTTTTATTAAATAGCAAACAATAGAGCTATTCAAATTTTACAAAATGCAGAGACTAAGTACTTGCATATGACTGTTAATCTCTATTTATACTCCCTGAAGTTTCTATAGCTGGTACCAGGAGTTCACTAAGAGTGTGGATTATTTCCTGTTTTTTGGAAAACCAAGCCCCCTGCACGGTGAGGGACGAAACGCTTATTAATTGATATTTATTTTAAATATTTAATTTATATTTGTTCATATCTTAAGAGTATATTTTAGCTTGCCTTGATTGAAGCTAGTTTCAAACTATGTACTTTACTATACAAAATGTGAATGTGATTGCAAGCTATAGTTAAAGTTTATTTTATTTATTTATTATTTGTTGTTGCCACAGTTTATGTGGCCGTTGTTTTCGTCCCTTTTCAAATTGATTGAACACCGCTTTGTGCGCTGTCTATCCGGCGTTGACAACGGAGAGAACGGTCAAATTGGGGACAACGTTGCCACACTGTTGATTTTTGTGCTTATTTATCTTTCGACTTTTCATACCCTTGCCGAGGGTATATCGAAATGTTGTCGCGAAGAAAACATGCCTGACCCGTTAGGCATTTATATATATTCTCGATCAGCAATCGGTCGATAGATAAAATCCCGTCTGAAAAACATGATTTTACCTTGGATATGTTAATCAAACCCACTCGTTTAACTTCATAAAATTCATTTTATATATATGTGTGTGCATCGCATAGTTAACGATGATAAGGGTATGTAATCTTCGGTGTGCCGAAGATAGTTCGTTCATATTCTATATATATTTATTTCCATTATGTGCGGAAGCCCCTCTCGCAGTCGCAGCAGCTTACAGTTTAATGTCCATGCAGCGATAAATGCGGATTGAGAATGGGAATGGGATGGTTATGGCAGGAGCTGAGCTATGTGGTCTGCGGGGCAACGGAGACAATGGCCAGGAGCAGGAGGCTACCCGATGATGATGAGCACAGGGATTCGGTGAGATTGCAGGGAAATTGTGGACCACAAATGCAAACGCGGTCGAGGCAAACGGCGGTCGCTTTATGCGCTTAACGGTCGAGTTAAGGCTGGCTGTGTGTATATATGTCTATGTGTGTGTGTGTGTGTGTGTGTGGTGTGTGTGCAACATTTTGGCATTTTGCCGTTGAATTTAACAACTCCGTCCGTTTATTCATCTGTCCCCGTGTCAGAGCGTTCATCTGTTTGTCTGTCTTTGTCGCAGTCAGCGCCTTTCGTGAGTTTCGAGTGTGGCATTAAAATTTATGTCAGTCGCATAACACGACTCTCAACGCGTATTGAGTTATTTATGTGTCCGTTCAGCAGCTTCCACTTTCCCCAAACTGCAGGATGCCAGGCCAGCTGCTGTTTCATGCCAAGTGTTCGCTTTGAGTGTCACTCACCGCCCTCCCCCACCCCACTCACACACACACACACAATTGCTGCATAAACTTGTTAAGTGTTTTTTTTTCTTGTCGTTTGCTTTTGGCCAGCCAAAGGCGTTGAGCAGTTATTCGACAGCTCGCTTCATATTTTTGCAAGTGAAATTATGAATTCTTTTGTCACTGCCACAGGACAAGCACACAAAACGCTGCAAGTAATAAGCGGCATCAAAACGTTGCCGAGTGCTTCAAATTGAAATGACACAACAACAACCATCAGCAACAGTAGCAGCAACATCAACGACAGCAGCAGAGGCAATAAAATCTATTTTGAACTGTGTGACAGCAAAGAGAAAGTCTTCGACCCAGCAGCTATTTTTTATGAGTCTTGGCTTATGCCTGAGCCCCTAGCCCACACCATGGATATGGATTTGGGGGGTTATCAGGCTGTAGCCGAGTAATATTCATGTTATTCATGAACAACTGATACCATCACCGATTGCATGCAACGATAAATAAATTATTATTATTTTTTTATTTTTATTTATTTTTTAATTTTAAGTATTGATAACTAATAATAAAGCTTGAATACGTATTAATACCATTAGACAATTAAAATCTAGAAAAAAAGGGTATAATGAAGTTGAGGAAAAGCATTAAACAGGCAGAACGAAGCATTCCCGACCCTATATAGTATTTACACTCAGCGAAATTCGATTAAAGGCACTCGTGTTTTGGTGCTAAAAACTGTAACAAGCCTCACGGAACTTTGCTTACACATTTTATAACTGCTATGATGCGTTGGAATGAAAGTTCCGTTCGATTTTTTCAATATTTTTGTATATTTTTGTGGTTTTTTAAGCTAGTTTGGGTGCGAAATTCGATTAAAAGCAGTCAGTTTTTAACCTTTGGAAAAGGAATTAAGGCGTTATATGGAATTTCTTTGAATAGGATAGTTAAGTAGACATACTTATTTAATATTTTATTGGTAAAAATAGATGAGTTGCATACAAGAATGAACAATAGACAAATATCAATTAAATTATATCGACCGGCATCAGCAATTGATTACGGGCTGGGCTGGATAAAATACTACGTCATCTAAAATTCTATTTGATTTAAGGTTACAAATATCGAAACATAGTGCTCCACAAATTTTATCAGATGATCGATTGGTTTGGAAGACAATGTGGTCAAAGTCAGTATTAATGAAAGCACACCTCATAGGCAGATTAAATGTTGCAAAAGAACACATGTCCGGGACCCAACAGTGGCAAAATGTGGTATTTTCTGATGAGATACAATTTAATTTCAATGGTTTAAGCGGCTTAAATTATTACTGGTACGATTTAAAGAAGTCTGAGAGTTTTTTTCATACTCGAAGCTGTGGCGGTGCTTCACTCATGATCTGGGCTGCGTTCAGTCATCACAACAGGAACCCGAAGTAAAATTGCAGGCCGTATGAGCTCGGAGGGTTACATAAACCTGCTGGACAAAGTTTTGTTAAACTTTATGGAGCATCAACTAGACCGAAATACCTTTTTGAGTGGCCAGGAAGATCACCCGGCCTAAATCCCATAGAGTACATGTGGGGACACCTGCTCGACAGTTTGAGACAGTTGAGCAGCTACGAAGGCTGTCGTATAGGAATGGTCCAAAATCCCAGTATCTGAGTTCAAAATATTTGTTGAATCGATATCAAATCGAATTTTGTTTGGTTATAATCAAATCTGTAGGCTGAATACATTGTTAATTTGATATTTTCATGTAATTTCTACCTATTGTATTCACTTTATTAGCACTGCCTTTAATCGAATCTCGCACCTTAACCTCACGTTAAGCAACAAAACTTAATAAATAATGATATGTTAATGTTACAAATGTAATTCCATTTTTCATTTGACGTGTATTTAAAACAGCTAACTCGTTGAGTAAAGCCTTTATTTACTGCAACTGCAACAATTGTAACTGCAACTGCAGCAGCAGCTGCTGGTGCTGTTATTGCATTTTGCCAAGTGGGTCTTTGACAAACATAAATCTGGCCATCATTCACAATTTGAGCGGACCCCGCAGAGCCGTGGATGACATCCACAAAAAAAGTACACAAAACACTTTTACATATGACGCCAGTAAATTTTGTCGACGTGTGGCAATCAAAAATGCAACGGCCAACAGTTAGAGCACTTGCCTCAGAGTCAGATTCAGTTTCAGATTCAAATTCAGTCTCCAGCAGCTCCGGTTCCATTTGGCAGTTGAGCTTGCTGCCAGAACCGTTCACTTCCACCTAAACGGATTGTTGGTCATTAATGCCGTGCATTATTTTGACTTTACATCGGGTAGCTTGCATTACATAATACACTCAGCTTGCATGCAGATCCAAAGTAATGTGCATAAATCATGCCAGCAAAAGAGCATAGCCCCTAAAATATACGCTCTGATATTGAGACGGTAACTGGGAGACTGTTGCCTAGATGGCCTAGTCATTTGTTTGAGGATTTCGCCAGCCTGCCAGCCAGCTGTAGTCTGTCCAAAAACAACCAAGCTTGAGTTCAAGAGCTCTGGCCCCTGGAAAAATGTGCATAGGTACTTGGCCAGTTGGCCGCTGTTCCATCTGCTGCCACATTTGCCAGCTGCCCCTGCTTGTGAGTACAAACATATATGGTAAAGCAAACATTTGCCGCATTTATAACCAGGCAATTCACATGCTGTGCTCGTCAAATTGATTTGTTGGGCAACTTACTGTGTCAGACGGTTTATGCGGTGCTGGCTTTTGGCTTTGGCATTTGTTTTGTGTATATTTTGGCTGCATGTAGCAACGAGCTGAACACGTATCGAAGCGAATATGTAATGTGAGTGCAATTAATGAGGATATGCGCAAAGCACTTAATCCCCGTCCTCTAGCTATATTGTCTTCTGTTTTGTTTGCGTTTAATTTGGCGACTTTATCTTTATCCTGGTTAATGCATGTGAGCATCTCTGGCCAAGATGCTTACTTCTCTCTGTGCGCTCTTTTGGTTAAATCGCTTCAAATGCCGTACTTGTATACGTTGTTGGCGCCACAGCAGCAACAACAGCTGACAGGCACAGTTGGGGAATACTGCGCGTACGTGCTGGGCTTTTGGTTGAATTTTAAGTACACTTGCCGTCATAAAAAATGCACCAAAATGCGCATTTGTGACAGCTGTACAGCTGCACAGGGGGTCACGGGGGTCACGTGATTGGACCAACGGCTTTTGGGCATGGGTCACGTCAATTCAAACCCAAAGCAGCAGGAAACGCCCATTGAAAAACCAAAAAAAAATTATATTTATGGGCTAAAATGATTTACTATTGTATATTTGGTTCTTATGTGAAGCTTTCATGGGAATTGCATTGGATATCTTTGTAAATACGTTGGAATCGATGCTAAGAACGATTACGAACTTTTTTAAAGACCCATTTTAAACGCACAGGTTGGAAATGTTCAATCAGTTTAAAAACGTTTGATATTTTATAAGCATAAAGCACATTTCTTTAGTCAATGGAACACAGTAAGAAAAATCTCCTCTTAGAGATATAGTAAGTAAATGCGATTTCTTTGTTAAGACGTCTTTCTGTGCAAGTGGCCAAGATAAGAATCTAGTTTCCACTTAAGATCTGAAATGAAAACGATTTGCTTGGGCTGGCAATTGTTGATATTTTCATAAATGAATTTAAATTTGAAAAATAATATAGTTTGAAAGCAATACAAATAGTTATATGCTATGCAATAGCCCAATGCAAATAAGCGAAGTTGTAATTCAATTTTATTACTTTAATTTACTTTTTTATTAATTTATTATTTATTTATTAATTTCAAGTATTTTACTTTTAATTTACAATTGAAAGAAAATATAATAAAATGCATAATATTTAACAAATATATACATATTTTATATGTGCGCATTAAATTTGTATAACGCTTAATGTAATATGACGCCCCTCGAAGAACAGAGCAGAGATAGGAACGGTAGGGAACTACAGCACTATTATCACAGGAGGAGCTGTTACTAAAGCTGCAGCCGGAGTAGCAATGCGGCAGGGCGCTTCCTTGATTTGATTTATGTGTCCACTGATTCTGAATTCACATAAAATGCCTTGCCAGTAGTCTTTACGTACATATTCTGTAGCCCAGAGTTGGGGATGGAAGGAGGGTTGTGTCAGAGCTCGACTCCAGCAGAGTGGCAACAGCAGCGGCCTGAAAATTATTAGCAACATCAACGTCCATACGCCATCCACTCCCACCAAGGTGAGCTGTTGGCGGTTTGCGGCAACAGAAACAGAAACAGAAACAAACCAAGCAAACCACCTAACCCACCCAATGACAATGGCAGCACGCATGCTGTTATCTTTATGGCGTGCTGTTTAGTATTTATAATTTTTTTATTTGTGTTTCCAAAATTAAAGCCAAATTCAACACTGAACAATTGCAACTGCCAGCCATAATGTGTATGAATACTTTGATATGCTTTTCTGATGGGCTGTTGTAAGCCAACTTTTTGTTCGTTGAGTGACAGTTGTTGACTCCTTGGCGTATGTGTGATGCGGCTAAAAACAGTTTATCAGTTTTGTCAGCTGGTCGAGCACTTAATAAATGCAATTTTTCAACTGGCAACGAAGCTGCTCGGTGTAAGCCCCACACACAACACACTCGTTGCTGGGTTCAATGGCCCGCGGCGAAAGATTGCGCGCAATAAATGAAAATGCCAAAACAAAAGTTGTGCACTCCGGCACAGTGGCAACGACAATGTCCGTGGGGTTCAGATACAGTTTCTGGTTTTTTTTTTGCTATGCAATCTCCGCTTCTTTTGCTGCATGCCAGGGCAGGTCTCGTCTGCAGCGGAAGCTTGGGGTGTTGATAAAGCGGAAGCTGTGATAGTTGTACCGCAGCTCCTGTGCTATTGCTCCTAAAGCTGTTGTTGTTGTTGCTATTGCTGTTGCAGTTGTTGATGTTGTTATTGTTTCTGTTTTTCCTGTTGCCCATTATGCTCCACTCAAAACTCGGGGCACTTGCGTTTTGTTGTCGCCGCGTGCGAAATTCTCTCGGCTGGTTTATTTGTGCCACACGTTGCCATTCTGCATCATTTTCTCGCAATTTTCGCTGTGTTTTTTCTGCGGTGCACCGGCCTGTCCCCGCTTGCGCCCTTATCCGACCCTTTGCCCAACTGACCAACAATTTTTGTTGTGTCCTATTTTTTTTTTTTTGGTTTTTGTTTTTGAGTGCGCTGCGTAAGCGCCAACTTTTTTCAGTTCTTCTTGTTTGTGTGTGGGAATTTTTGTTTTCTTGAATTTCATTTTAATTTATTTTTTTCGGGAATTCTCAACGCCATAAATATGCAGACGAATTTTATTTAAATTTTCTTTGCTGGCCGTTCCCAAAGTTGTTATTTTTGTATGCTGTGTTGTATTGCTGCGTTGCTCGTTACACTCGAAAGACATGCACAAAGGACAAATTGGAAAAGTTTTATACAGTTTTACACACTCATGCTCACGCATATATATATATATATGTATATATATATACACATACACACTCACGTAAAGAAAGTTTTGAGCTGCTGTATGAAATAATCGTGGAAAGTTAGTCTGATGACATTGATAATATTATTAACCAAAATATATATCTCTGCAAAATCATTTAACAGTCCCCTGCCTGCCTGCATCCCAGCATTGAGACCAACATTTTAAATATCTGGGAACAACAATAACAACAACATCCAGCCAGTTACAAGTTCTAGCGTCAAATAATCTCTGAAAACCTGTCGGAATTAATGTCACCAATACATATACATATATGGAATGACTTATAGTAGTTGATCTTTCAGCTCCTTTTCGGCGGTCAACTTTTGAGTTATCTGCATTACCAAATATTGGTCACGGCTTGGCCACCACTTTTATTCAAGCGGTTTATTTTCTTGTATTTTTCCTGGCCGCAATGAAGTTGAGCTGCATTTATTGCGAGAGAGGGGGGCTAACTGAAATTTCGTATTTCATTATTTTAAATGCTCGCTGAAGCAATAAAAATAATAATGAAGGCGGCTGCCAGTGAATATTAAATGGCATTTACCACTCGGCACTCAAAGAAGCACAACGTCTGGCTGAAGAGTTTTAATTACGAGATGTAATGAAATCCGCTTGATTTATACGCATGAAGTGTCGGTGCGATGTCTGTGATCGTGTGGTTGGGCGGTTGGCTGTGATGGACCCACCTGTCAAATGCATTTTTCAACATGTTTGTGTGGCGGATGTGGACGCATTAAAGCGGCAGGCTGAAGAAGAACTATTCGCTGACAGCAGCTGCCGCCAATTGCCAGTACAATGTGACACGAAATGCGCGTCTGTCATACATGGCGTATGAGTTATGCAAACAGCGCCACAACAGCAAAACCGAAGCACAGCCCCGCCCAAGTTGCGCGCATGTATGCGTATGTAAAACGATTAGGTCGCCCGCCCATTGAGCATAATACAGAGAGTGACAGATACATACACAGATAATGTGCGAGTGAGAGAGAGAGAGAGAGAGAGAGAGGAGAGAGAGAGACAGAGTACTGAACATCACCAAACACTTGTCAGCACAGAACGCAACAAAACATATTGAAATTGCATTTCACATGTAATCGAGTGCTGGCAATTCTCCTACTTACGGAAAGTGTGCAGAATAGTAAACCTAGTTTAAGGGTATTACTTTTACAGTTGTACTAAACAAAAATCTATACACATACACTCTGAAAAACGCTGCCCTGATATTTTAAAAAGCTTTTCTTGCTTTCAGAAATATTTTCAAGTATACGAAAATAGAATAAGATATATTTAAGGTTTGTTATTCTATTTTTCAAGAAATATATCTCTTAATATTAGAAACTATGTCTAAAAAGTAGAAACGGTAATCAACTTTTTAGAAACTGAAATTCAGAAAATCCTTAATGCTTAAGTAAGAGGCTAATCTAAGTATTATATGTACACATACAAAAACACCACCCTTGAAATTAGACATATGTTTTGCTACATTTTAGAAAATAAAGCGCTGAAATGAAGAACGCCTGGTTTGTAGAAGAACTCAATTTTCCGATTTAGAAATCTAAACGTGAGTTACCCTTGGCGCCTAGAGTAATATTAAAATTTAAGGCGATTGTTTTTGCTAAGAATCCAAATTAATTAATTTTTTACTTTGAATTCTCATCATCTGCAGCTGTGTTACAGGGTAACAAACGCCAGTCTTGACATTTCTTGCCACACATACACACATACACATACAAAAAACACTTATGCATCTTAAAAAGCGTGTGGCAAATGCGTTAAATGTCGCTTATCGTGATATATTCAGACACACGCAGCCATCCACACACACATACACACACACACAGCGATACAGAGCCTAGCACACGTGTTGAGGCAGTAACATAGCGACGATGTGGCACTTAGGCAAACATGCAACGCCTGCAGCATATTTCCAATTCAAATTGCGAATATTGCAACAAATTTCGCCACGCCCCCATTCCAAACACACACACGCACAGACAGACTGACACATACAAATGCACGGCACAGTGCAGTGCATGTATGTGAATAGAAAAGTTGAAAGAATGAAAACCAACTGCAAAATATACGCTCAATTTCGTTTTAGTTTTCCTTTTGGTTATGAGCGACGTTCGGAATTTTTTGATCAATGGTTGAATTGCCTGCTGAGCGTGTTGAGCATACAAAAAAGGAGCAAAGGACCGGATGAAAGAGAGACAGAGATGAAAGATATTGTTAAGGATGGTCGTTGGTTAGCTGCAGTGCGTGTGTGTGGGGCTTTTGAGGCAAGTTTGGCCGTGGGTGCTGCGTCGCAGCTGCACTTGCGGCAATCATCGCAATCGCACGGAATCAATTTTTATGAAATGTTGCATGCGGTGCTTTGCATTTGCCATGTTGCAGCTGTTGCAATAGCCATAATCCAAGCAGCCACACTCACCCCTCAACCGCACCACACTTTGAAGTGCTGTGCTGGGGGGTCGTGCACATGCTCATGTTTACAGCAAGTGACTTCAAATTGATGTTTATAAAGTTGTCGTTGCCAGTCACCGAGTCAAAGTTGTCAACAAGCCACAAGCCACGATTGGAGTCGGTTGAGTCGTTGACTAGTTTGGCGTCGAGTTTGAGGCGAAATGCTGTTTACTTGATTTTACCTTGGCTTTTTATTACACTTTGTGTGTGCATGCTGATGGCAGTCAGTAACAACAAAAACTGTAGCAACTTCTGTTAGCTTGCTGCCAGCTTTTGTGGGCCTTTGACTGCTCCCTGGTGAAATTATTTAGTTCTCTAACCATAGTTGAGGCTCTTTGACAAACTTAAATTGAATAGATTCTGGACTCGTTAGCACCTCAAGGTATCCAGCCCCAGTTATGATGAGAGGCCAAAGTTAATGCCACTAAAAGTATTCATAAGTGGCATTCACTAGTTTGCACAAAGTGCGCAACTCACATCAATATTTTATGAATGTATCATCTGAGTAAGCCTACATTTTTTTCATTGATCACAGCTTACAATTTCAGAAAAACAGGAAAAGAGCATTAAAACTGTTTTGTATGAGCTTATAATGTACAATCTTTTCTTTAATCATCATTTGAAATGCAAAATAAAATCAATAAAATCAAATATAGTAAATATTGAAATACAAAAAATTATTAAGCTTTAAATTTATATTAAATATTTATAAATAATAATTATTTATTATTGCTGCCAATGACACGAGGTCAAACGTTTAAGGGCATACAAAAAAATAAATTAAATAAAAAAGCGCTAGCATTTTAAAACGTTCTGACTATGCTTAAGCTAAGGTCAGTTTTAAGTTGTCACGCCTTAAAAGACTCATTTGCGAATTCAAGAATAAATGCCCTATTGCAAGTATAAAGTTGCATATTTAATGCTGTGACCTATTTATCTTGGAGGCAAGTGCATGGCTGTCACATCTCAATTGGCACGAATGGCTCATCATCAAAACTTTCAGAATGAACTGAGTGTTTTTAGTTTACTGGCTAATTTGGATTTGACACAAGCTGGCAACAGCGATAGTGGCTGTTGGCTGCTGCATTTTCTGTTGCTATTCCTATCAACTGCGAACAGGAGGTACACCGTATAGCGAGCATCATGCGACGTGCAGCGTGCAGCGTGCAACGTGCAACGTGCAACGTGCAAAGTGTAACATATAGTTTGCAGCGTTTAAGGCGCCATCTAAATTATTCAGAGGAGGCAAAACACTTGATGTCCTAACGGTGTTTACACGCCCGCTTATAATGCCGTGAATGGCAGCGATAATGCATTTAGGAGTCGACCCGACCGACTCGACGGCTGCATCAGTGCAAAACGTGCAAAACGCCAGGCAAGTGGAAGCAAATGCAATCGCCCTCATGGTGCACTTTGAATCCCATCTCTGTCTGGGGCAAATTCCATATTCAACTGCTGCTGCTGCTGCTGCAGCAGCTGCTGTACTGGATGTGTCTGTGTGTGTTTGTATTTGTATTGTGTGTGTGTGTGTGTGTGAGTGTGTGTGTATGTGTACTCGACTGTGCACCGAGTGCTATTAAATACTGAAACTTTGAGAAACAGAAAAAATCGACTGTGGTGGCTATGCGTGTATGTATTTCGCTTAGCGACAAGTGCGAGTCGGAGAGCCAGAAAAAAATGTTAACTAAGCAAGTAGCTAAAAGCTGCTATTTAAATAAAACGAATGTATTCGCTGACGTTGTCAGTTACTCGCCAATCCCCTCAGCTAGTATACACATAAGTAGTTAGCGAGTCGGATTGTGCTAACTGATGATAAGTGAGCATAGGCAATTGCTGTGCCTATACGCAAAGACTATTGAGATACATACAAACGGCGAGCTTAACGATGATTTGTAATATCTCACTTTTTATACCCTTGTAGAAGCTATCTTTTTTTTTCCTGAAGTTTACAATGAATTGAAAAATGTATATTGTGGGCAATACTTCAAATTTCAAGTCGCATTCTACAATAAGCTCATGCTTGAAATATTATATCTTTATCGACTGATTGCTGATTCAATTTATCTTATCTATCTGATTCGCTGATCATCGTTTATTATCTTTGACAATAAAAAATTATACGAAGTGATATATATACAAATATTCTTATATTTCTATAGTTTTTAAACATATATTATTTATAGGTCTCCTATTTCATGTTCTGCTGTTTGTAACAAATATTTTGATTAATGATGTCAGTATATTAACTTCGTTATACAAGTGCCCGGCTGGTGATACTGATAAAAAACAAATAAATATTTTGCACATCTAACAACGAAATTTAATTACTCTCTACAATGGTATACAAATATACGAATTATATTTTTTTATTAAAATAAGCACTAATGAAAGTTGTTGTGGGTCTGTACTTAATTTACCCTCTCCAGTATTAATTTTATGGCTTTACTTTGCGATTTCCAATCCATTATTGATTGTGCATTTCCAGTTTTGTCATGGTTTGGTGAAGTTCCAACATTTCATTTTAGATATTCTGGGCAGATTCCAGTCCCTTCTGTCACTGAGTGAGTGCCCATTTTAAGCTCGTGAGAAGAGAACAAACATTGACACGAAATTAGCCCCAATCAAAGGAACCAACTTCGCTCTCACACACATTGACCTCGAATCCTCGAAGCTGGGCAAATGAATGACTGAGTGATGGGTGGTAACTAGGCTACTGTCGGAAAGAGAGGGAGAGAGAGAGAGAGACAGAGGAAGAGAGAGAGAGAGAGAAAAAAAGAAAGAGGGACAACAATAGCAGAGAATTTCAACTTCAAATATTTTGTTGAAAAGCAGCAATGAATTGCACTCAATTAAGGAGGCATCACTCTTTGGTTCGTCCATTTAGTTGCCCCTATGAATTTTGTGCTTGCATCGTGCTTAATTGATTGTTTGATAAATTGATTAGTGAATGAATTGTTAATTCAAGACAAGCTAACAAACGATGCTTGGCACTTCGATAAAAAATGGCTGTCACATCAACTTAAAAGTAAACGTAAACGTAAATGCAAACGAAAATGTAAGCAGCACCCAGAAGCAATTGGGGGAAGCGTCCACTTTGCTGCTTCAGTGGCTGCTGAGCGAGATTGTGGGTCGTGGTCTGTTGGTTGGATGGGACTGATGCCGGGCCAATTAGTCGACTGTCACCGTCACCTGTCAGCAGCGACGGCAACGGCAACGGCAACGGCGATGGCGAATGCTAACAATGAAAATAGCAGCAGCAGGCAACATGCTTAAGTAGAGCGTGGCATTAAGTTGTGACCCATCTCTTAAAGTTGCCGCTCACCGCTGAATATAAATGGCTTTTTGCTGGTGGAGCTTTCACAGTTGCAGTTGTCGGATACAGGACAATCGGTTGAAAGCTACCTGCCATCTGCCACCTGCCACCTGCCGCCTGCCGCCTGCCGCCTGCCACATCTGCACCCTTTCCTTCAACCGTCTGCACAATTAAAAAAACGCCTGTTCCATCGAAAGCAGTGGCACGAACACCGTCAACACAGGGATAACCAGCAACAACAAACACACAGACACCGTCACATGCCTGCGCACCCACACACACACTCTCGCATACTCATATAACATAAATGGTTGTCTGCTGCTGTTGTCACCGTTACAATAATTTCGACAGCCATCTTGTCGCCTGACCGTTACCACCGCCGAGCCGAGAGGTCAACGACACAAACAATGCCAACAGCGAGTAAGCCAAAAAATAACGAGAGCGCGCTCTGTGTTCCAATCTCTCCCTCTCACTTTCTCTCTTTCTCTCTCTTTCTCGTACACCGGATGGCCTGAATGAAGGAACCCCAGCCAATTTCCACTTACACACCTTAAAAGCTTGCAGAGCCTATCATAATTTGGGATAAAAAACAAATAATAACATGCATATACAAATATGTACATATTTGAATTTATACAGTTTTGAAACCATGCTACACTCAGAAAAAAAATCGATCGGAATAGACATTTTTAGTTTTTATAAATAATTTCTAAATATAGGAAAGCAAATTTCTTAAAATTCGCAAAGCTTCTTATCAATTTTTCAAAAATATAAGAAATAAAATTCCTTTCTGAAATTCAGAAAATTGTAATGTTTTTACCAAGTTTAACCATAACAAGCCCACGTTTGGCATATAATCAAGGGGGTACTACATCATATAGCCTCCATAGAAACTAGAGAGAAACTCGAGAGGCTTTTTAAATTTACAGTTGTGAGCAGCATGATGAAAGATACCGGTCTATAACGTTTTGTAATCCTCGGATGCTCTCATTGTTTTTTTGTACTTTATTGTGTTTTTGAAAACCTATAATATTAATATACATACATAAAAGAGGACTTGCTAAAATGAACTTAAAGTCCTAATTAGACCAGAGCAGATATTAGTTATAAATTAATCGAAACTGTTCTGATGTTTGCCTTTAAATTACTTATATGAACATGTCAGCAAGGGTCTTGTAATCTTCGGTTGCCTACAACTTTTTTGTTTTTTCCGCGAAATCCGATTAAGGGCACTTGATTTTTTTCCTTATAAAATTTAAATTCAATTATTTTGTTTCACAAAAGTTGGCTGTTTTAAATACACGTCAAATAATAATGAATACAGCCTAGATCACGAGTGAAGCACCGCCACTGCTTCGATTAGGGAAAAGGCTCTCAGACTTCTTTAAATCGTGCCAGTAATAATTTAAACCATTTAAATCACCGAAATTAAATTTTACCTTATCAGAAAATATCACATTTTGCCACTGTTGTGTCCAGGACATGTGTTTTAGATGCCGTAGCATGTTTATCCAGCCCAACCCGTAAGATTTCAGAGTTTTACCTGTGTGATAATTTTTGATGTTGCTTTTTTAGTTAATTTAATTTTAATATAACATATTATCAATTGCTGATGCCGATCGTCGTATTTTGCTCTGTTGTCTGTCTGTTGGCCATGAACGAATTCTATATTATCATATTCAAAGAAATACCATATAACCCCCTACTCTCTTTTCCGAAGGCCAGAAAGTGACTGCCAATAATGCAAAAATCTTGAAAGAAACTAACGAAGAAGCACCATTATAAAATGCTTAAGCCGGGTCCCGTTAAGCTTGGTACAGTACTTAGAACCATAAGCACGAGTGCCTTTCATCGAATTTCGCGGAGTGTATAATATGGCTCATAGCTACACTGTTTTATGACTGGTATATGGAGGTTGGACTCAACCTAAACCCTACGAAAACAGTTATCGTCCCCTTTACCAGACGACATAAGTTACAGAGGATGAGGCAAATATGGCTCTCAGGAGCCCTACTATAAACAAGTAGGAAGGTTAAATACCTGGGAGTCACATTTGACAGCGGACTTAACTTTGGCACCCATGTGCAAAATACGATATTAGTATAAAGTAAGCCCAATGGGCTTTATACATGTCGTAGCATAGCTAGAAAATCATGGGATACATCACCAAAGATATTAAGATGGCTATACCTAATGGTAGTAAGACCCTCGTTAACCTACGGGGTGATAACATGGGGCGACAGGGCACGGCTGATCACCGTGAAGAAACAACTGCAAAAGTGCAAGGAATCGCCTGCGTATGTATGACCGGAGCAATGCGCACCTGCCCAACAATGGCCCTTGAAGCCTTAATGGAGCTCACACCACTCCACCATACCATAAGGCTCAAGCAGAAAGCCACGCTTTTAAGGATGTCGGATGAAGGAGTTGGGGGCAATCACATCCTAAGCCATAAAGATGCCCAACTCATTCCAAATGAACTGCCCCTGCTAATGCAACCTAGGGACGAAATGGTAGAATATGTATTCATTCGAGCGAAATTTCACAGTTCATATGAGTAGTAAAAGGGAATGGACAACTCTAGATGAAGTCCACCCTTTGAAACCGCATACCATAAAATGGTACACCGATGGATCACTCACCAATAAGGGCACAGATCTCGGATATCTTACCATGAATCCGTGGGAACGCACACCAGCATATTTCAAGCTGAGGTGTGTGTGATAGGGTGATGTGCGGATTTCAACCTAAAACATAATTATCGGAACTCGGACATATATATCCGATGCGGCTGATAAGCAAGCGAGAATGGGGGCAGAAAAGCCCCTAACCGGACCAGAACCGTATTGTGGCATAGGGAGGCACGCTATACGACTGGAACTTAGAAATGAGGAGAGACAGAGGCAACAACAGAGCTGGTCAGCGGCAGTTGGACTCCGACAAGCCAGATGTCTCCTAGGTGGTTATAATCTTAGACGATTAAAGCAAGATATATCCATGGGAAAGAACTGCCTTAGGCTACTTACCGGTCTATTGACAGGATACTGTAGACTAAGAAGTCACCTAACTAAGCTAGGTATACATAGTAGCGACCTGTGCATGTTTTGTGAAAGAGAGGAGGAATCCTCGATGCACATCATAGCAGAATGTGTCGCCTTAACTAGAAGAAGACGCAGCATCCTAGGGCTGCATGTTTTGAATTTCAGAGACATAGAAGACCTCAACCCAACAAAGATTCCCACATTCGTGCGGGAACTGGGGCTGATGGAAGAGCTATAGGCTCAGAAGGGGGCACAATAGATCAAGTAGGTCGCCGTGCAATTTCCCCCCAATAATAATAATAATACACTGTTTTAATATTTTGATTTAAACAGAGCTTTAAGTGAAATGGATGGTCGCAGAAAATATGGTTTTCTTTAAGCAAGAATATACGAATATAGATATTATTATATGCTTTTTGTATGGACTGCAGAAGCGATTCAGCATAAGCCTATTTTCTATACAGTTTGTTTCAAACTGATTTGCAGCCACAGCAGCTTTTTGTTTTTGGATTACTTTCTGACCTCTGCTCATTAATTCTAAGCGTACCACTTCGCATGGAGCAAATTGGGTTCCGACGACCGTGAAATTGATAAATTCAAATTTTAGCTCATTGCATATAAATGCAGAATATTTCGTTTCATATTCATGAGATTCATGAATATTATACATTTTGTCTTGACTAAGGTATTTGTAGAAATTTATGTATTTGTGTGTGGATAAGCAAACTAACGTACATTTGTGTATGTATGTATTTATATGTATACATATTTGTTGACTTCATATATTACAAGATATTGCATCCTAATACATATGTATTAGACTCCAACACACAGTCCCTAATTAGTATATAAATATGATAGCAGAGCATGCACTTTCCATGAGGGTTGCATATATATATATATATATATAAATACAGATATATATGAACATACATACAGATATTGTACATATGTGTACAAATGGTTAATATTAAATATGGTTATATTAAATATAAAGCCACCAACTGCTGCTCTAAACAAGAGCTAATATGGCAATTAAGTATTCCCGAATTGCAGATATTCTAATATACATTCATATAAGCTTATGATGAGCTTATGCGGACAGGCAGAAGGACATAATACTGACTCATTTCTAATGAAGAGTATTAATATAAAATTGGTAATTTCTTTGCACACCTAAAAAGAGGTTCCATAGCCACAATTAGTTGAGAACAATTGTAATTTGTTCATTTATTTGTTTGCCATTTGGTGCACAGCTCTTAGCCATGGCTATCAGCCTGTGGCCGCTCTACTAGCTAGAGTCAAACTGGTTAACTTGCTGCTAAAATTGTGGGTGCTGCTGCTTGTTATATTTGTGAACCAGTTTTTACTGCGAGGTAGTTGGTTAAACTACTCCAAGTTCAGTTGGAGTGGATGTACTTTAAGTTCATAATAAGTTAAAAAATGCTCAAGATACGTACAAAGAGCCCAGTAGGCGTTCAACTAATTGGTTCGGTTAACAATCAATTTCGAAAGTCATTGAAAACAAATAATCGCTATTCAGTCATGCTTTTAAAATTCAATTTATCAAATATTAATCGGAAACGAAGTGCAGGCATTGTTAATCCACAGCTTTTCCACAATTATACATAGCAGAAAACACATTTATCTCAGGCGTAGAGTTCTTATTTTATTTTTCAATTTGGCTGTCAGTTGCACTTGGCATTGGGCTAAGTACTTGGCTTAAATACATTTTATGACTGTTTCAAATTGATGAGCAATATCGAGAAGATTTTGATTGCTTTTTTCGCTTCAGACATTTGGATTAATAAATAAATAAGAAATATATCAAATCAATTGCTTTAAATAAGAGAAAAAAAGTAATTGAAAATTCAAAGTTGGTAAATAGTTGTTCTTCAAAATGTTTAAACATAGGGTAATTCAATTATAACAATCATTACATTACCAATAGCCATTTTAGCAAATTTTGAAGTAAATATATATATATATATATACAGCCAGAGGAGAGCAGTAGTTTTAATCGAATTTATTCTCCTCTAAACGATTTCAAGTGGGTTGGGATATTAAGACGGATAAAGAGAGCGAAAATGAGCTTGTGAATAAACTAAAGTAGTCCGACATGTCTGAAAATTAATGGCGAAAACTTAAATGCTTTTATGTGCGATGCACTAATTATAATTTTAATTCGTAATACGCACTGTGGGCACACTAAAGACCACTGGGAGAGCTTAAACTTAAGAGGCGATGGGGCGAGGGATATGAAGGAAAGGGGCATAGTGGCAAAGTGGAAGTAAAGCATAAGGGCCGAAAATCCACATTGCAAGCATCAAGCCGAAGAAGAAGAAGAAACACAGCCACACATGATGCTGCTCTTGTCGTTGCCGTTTGCTGACTGACTTGCGCCAACATCAAAATACTTAAGACTTTCTTATCTCTCTGCGGTGTGTCTTGTGTGTGTGGGTATGTGTCTGTGTGTGCTGAAATTAGCAAAATTATAGCTACTTATGCGGCTTGGAGTTCTTTTGGACATTTGTGAATACATTTTGGCTGGCCAAAGAAGACGCAGTCATTAAAATGCTTAATGCGAGTTGGCAGACGATGCCTTCGGCAGCCAAATGACCTTACGCTTGAATCGTTTTTGCTGCCCTGTAAAAGAGCATAGAAAAAGTATATACTGCCTGCAGTGCCTATATTTATGAATATTTTTTATTAAATGAAATACAATACAATACTTAAGAGCTGGAATCCTAGCTACAAAGGTCAGCAACTCTTCTCTTGCTTATAAGCTCTAATTTCTTACACATCTGACACAAATTATATAAGTGAGATTTTAAAGGAGGGTCTGTATCATTTTTGATAAATTTTTAAAATGAGATTTGAAAAGAGTAACCCTACCTTGTTTGAGTCAATTGTCAAAAGCGTTTTGTAAAACTACAAATGATGTTCATAGATTTATCGAAAATTCGAATATTTCTAATATTTAAATCGTCAAGATTGTCCCAGAGCATGGCGTAGTTCAGCCGCAAAGAATACCTATTAAATGACGCACAGTTCACCTGCTGCACTTGTATTGTATATTGTAGTAGCTGCGGCAGCAATAAAATGTGTTCGGTCAGCCGCTCCCAAATGAGGCCCACAATTGATTTACTTGCACTGCTGCTGTGCTGCAGCTTAATAGGCTTTGCACTGGCCAATAGGGTATGTGCTAGCCGTACTATCGTACCCTCTCCGACATCCTCTCCTTTCTGTCTGTGTGCTTGCTCAATAAATATCGTAAATGCATTTAAATTCAATTGTATTTTTTTATATTCGCCGAACTTTTACCCACCTCGCTCACTCGTCCCCACGACATGCTAGTCTCATTTATTTATACATCGGACTGTCCCACTCGCACTCTAGCTATGGATCTGTAGGCGGATGTGTGTTTGAATGTGGGTGTTTTATTTATTATTTACATATCCGTTTACGTTTATTTATACAAAATTGCTTTCTGTTCCCCTGCTAACGAATCTTTTTCGGTCCGTTCTCGCAAAATGTGACGCTTTATATGCATATATTTGTATGTATGTTTGTACACGTATATATATTTTATTTTTTTATTTACTTTATGAGTGTTTTTTATAACAAAAATTTCCATACTCTCGACTTTGCCCACAACTGCACGGATTTCCAAGTGCAATTCCCTCCTGGTCAGAGCTCGTTCTCTGCGTTTGATTGTTTTTGTTTTATTTATAAAGATTCTTTTTTTTATTACATAAAAAAATGTATTCGTTGTCTTCCCAGATGTCCAACCACCATAACTTCATCCAAACTTCATAATTAAAAAAATTGTAAGACTTCGCTGCAATCGTTAATCTCGATAATTTAATACCGTAGATAATTTGTTGAGTGCCCAGGTAGACCAAGCATCCACCACACAAAGTACGTCAGAGCAGTGGTCACTTTTATAATTTGATAAGCGTTTACATCATCACTGAATGATGAGCCTTCCTTTAGCTGTAAATTCAATCTTCATTTCCTGCCACACTTCCGCAATTTAAATATCATATACCTAAGCCAGTATGGGGTATGTACGTTTCTTATTTAAGTTGATGTTAAAAATGGTGGAACCAGCAGAAAATTTGTTTGGCCTTAATGTTGCCAGCTTATGAGCAGGTTGAGCATTAGAACTGATTTGCAGGGTATCTTAATGTGACTTACAAGATGCACAATGTTTCAGGCACTCGTGGTGTGAAAAGTGATAGCAAAACAAAGTGACACAGAACCAACAGGACCATCTGAGCTGAGCTGAGCTGAGCTGTGTGTGTGTGAGTCTTATCACTGCGAGTCCATTGTAATGCGGGACTGTAGCTAAGTGGCAGCCAGGCAAATCGCCGCCCCAGCCCTCATTTGTCAGCCGTTTAATCCATTAGATATGCATTCACCATTCACAAAGAACAAAGCGCTCATATCCGCCCAGCTACAGATATGTGGCTAAGCCTATGCCAATGCAGTTTATACTGAATGTGAGCCACTGCCCTTACGCCCACAATGCCACGCAATATGCGCATGCAGGCAGGCTGGCAGCCGGCTTTGGTTTTGTTTGGTTTATTTTCATTAAATTCATTCAGTGGCTGCACAAAAAAAAGCCTTGGTAACTTTGCATAATTTATTAAATACGAGCTGCGCTTCGCCCAGCTCCTGCCAAGCTTCAGCAGAAGCCCATCAGCCGTGGTGTCCGCATCCGTGTTTCAGTTTGTTTCCAGCCTTTGTTGCAAATCTACTCACAGCATATACTGTGCTTTTGCGCTTTTGCTCTTTCGGGTTTTTATCAGTTTGTTCAGCCCCTCTCCTCTTTATTTTTCATTTTTTTTATTTTTATTTTTGGTTCCTTTTGGGTTGTTCTGGCAACATCCACAGTGCCTGCCTTTGCCTGTTAGTTTTTTTTGTTGATTTTTCCTTATATAATTTGGTTTTTTTCGTGGAAATGCTTATGCTAATGTTTGGCACATATTCCTCCCCGCTCCCCCTAAAACACGTGCAGCCACAGCAAGCGATGGAAATTTAATGAAATATTCACGGTGTGTGTGAGTAAGACTTTAATGAGCTTACAATGCGGGCCATTCAAACACAGAGATACTCATAGAGACACAGACAGAGACAGCGAGAGAAAAAGGAGGACGGGGGATTGCCCGCAACCGCTTTCGTATTGTGCTGAGAATGTGTAGTTTAGTTTTTATTGAAGTCTTCCGGCACTGCAAATAACTTCCTCATTTGACGCTTAGCCCCTTCAGCTGCAACAGCAACGGCAACGGCAACGGCAAAAGACTGAAGAACAAACACCAAACAAAGGCAATCTCTGAAGACGTTTTCGGTGTTCGCTCATGAGGGGCTACGAGGGGGCTGCGAGGGAGCTGCGAGGTGGTTGCGAGGGGGCTGCGACGGATCTAGGATGGGGTTGCTGCCTGGGTCGGGGCTATGTGGATGATCCAAGTCCTTGCCTACTTATGCAAATGTCGAAAATGCTCCGCAGTACAATGACAGCGCCTCGGCGTCAGCTGAGACTTCCTCCAGTGAACTCATTGCACTGGAATTGAGGGTGCTAATACAAACTAATGTTGTGTATCTTATACGCTATTGACAAAGAATTTCAACTGACTTGTATAATTAGTTATTCTTTCCATATTATCTTTTAGATAATTACACTTGTAGAGAGAGATGACAGTACTACAATCATTTGGGCATCAATTGAAAGCGACAACCTCAACCCGAGTAAGTAGTAAATAATACATAGCCCTAAACATAGCAAAAAGTCAATTTCCTATTTAGAGCAAAGACAGAATTTTTTTATTAATACGGTTTTTCCGGCACGGTATATTCATCTTACATCCGTATCCGTCCTTCCTTCCAACTGTTTGTACATCGGAGAGTGCCCTAGGCTGACCTTAAAGGACACCTTACGGATAGTATGAATAAACTAATTTGTAAGAAGTACAATACATATTTTAAGAGTTTCAGTTGTCGAAAAGATGCTAAATAATTGATCTGAAACTCAGCTTGATATGTAAATCAATGACCCGAAATTTTATACGAACAATGATTTCTTTAATTCAATTATAACTGAACCGTTCAACGCCAGAAATACCCGCTTGCAATGCTTTCGGGATGGCACCACTAAACACTCGGTTTTATGAATTGTTTTTCGTATTTTGCACACACATACACAGACTGAGTACAGGGGTGGGAGGAGAGGGAGTGACTGAGGAAGTCTAACTTGCATGGTGCATAGTTTTAGAGCACACACAAGCTCGAGATATTTTAATCGACCGCCAAGCGTTCCAACTGTGTTTCAACCTTAAAGGTTATTTAGCAGCTATTTACGTTAACTCCACCTAAGACTTAGTTACACCATGATAAAAGCAACCCAAGCCAACAGATTGTCTTCCAAGGGTAAAAGAAAGGGTCGAGGATTGGGAGAAGTGATTGCTGTTTCTGGTGCCTGTCAGCCCGGTGATGCGTCACATTCTTTAGGAGGAACATCCGCTCCAAGACATGCTTGAAAATGTTTTTGAATTAGTTTTAAGGCATGCCACATTCTCCACTTGCATGCTGCGGCCCCTTGCTCCGCATTCCCCTGTTTGTCCACATCTTTATCCGCATCCTTGCGCGCGTCTTGTCGTTTGGTGCTTTCTTTTCAATTTAACTGCCGCTCAAAATCGATAGACATAGAAGTTATTTTGACTTTGACAAATTTCCTTCGCCCAACTTCGGCGAATGAGCTTCGCACAGTTGGACACGGATGGCAGGCACCATGTGGTGTGCGGCAAGCACTGAAGATATCGCAAAGTCAAAATCAATGTAAGTAAGGTTGCGGCCCTGAGGTTTTGAAAATCCGAGCAGCATGCTGTTGCTAGCAGGAAATTAAATATTATAGTAGATAAGTTCCGATCTGAAGTTGATTTCCCAATCAATTGTGTTGCCATTTAGCAAATTTGGAATAAATTTGATTAATTGGAATATTCATTTTGAAAGAAGCGAAACTCGTGTTGCAATTTGCAACATCAGCAGCAGGGTTCAATTAAGGCGAATCTGTTAGTTTGAGCACACGGACAAACAGTGTTTGCTGAGGCACAATCAGAGCTTAAAATCAAATCACTGTCAAAGGCTCATTCAGCATGCAAGACAAACAAGCAGCAGCTGTGTGTGGCAATAGTCTACAAAGCTGCAACATCAACAGTTACTGCAGCAGCAGCAGCAGCAGCAACAGCAGCACAGCTGCCAGTAACTGAAAAAGCAAGTTGCAACTCAATTTGATTTGATTTCAGTTCTACAAAAACGGAAGAGTGTGTGAGAGACAGAGAGGGGTAGAGGGCGATCCATTCTATTTCACTTGTATCTAATGGCATCTAACAACTCAATAGCTGCTTATACTCAAATATTGGGCCTTTGAGTTGCACTTGCAGCTATTGTGCCACTTTACGGCATATGTGTGACGCAGCAATGATTTTAACTGGGGGCCTCCTCTTTTTGGGGAACGTTGAGCAGTGGGGGTGCAGGGGAGGGGATAACCGTGACTGTCTTTTGCCGCACTCTGCAAGTGGATACGGTAACAAAACAGTTTGATTTATTAGGACAATCTCTGCCGCGGCAAAAGGAGCAATCAAAAATACGCTAAACTAAGCCGCAACCAATGTGGAGCCGCACAGTGGGGCCAAAGCAGATGATAGCAATCACAAAGTACAAATGATGTGTGTATAAACACAAAAAAATTAACGCACACATAGCTACAAGGAAGCAGAGTTATATTCCAACTGACAACTGATAGAACAGCAAGTAAAAATCTAGTCTAGTCGAGAAGGCATTGCATTTGATCGTTAACTTCGTCCGTTTCTCCAATTATCGATCAAAATCGATTACTGGTGTGTAGATTAGAATACACCATGACAGATCGAAAGAATAATTCAATTAATTTGATATATTAGAGAGCAATTGATATTTTTTGAATTATTAGGCAGCAATATATAATATCATTTTACTTATTATGTGTTGCTCTCTGGTGTGGGCTATCTATGAAGTGTACGATTCAGTATAGATAGATAGACTTGACTACAAGCTGTCTCTAAGTGAGCGATGGAGAAAGATATAAGCACTTTTGGTTTTCCTACTTATTTCGGACCACTGTGACTTAGCCAGAACACCGGAAGTAAGAGGAACAGTGTTCGAAAAGGGAGCGGGAAGTGACGACATGGCCTGCTAGCCGTGTCTGTGTTCGACGGCTGCCTGCCTTTAGCTGCCGACATTTACAGCCGTTATTTTGTATTTGGCGTGAATTTGATGCTAGCTCATGGTTATGCATGTACCATAGATAGTTTCGAGTGTGTGATTGTGTTTGTGTGTGTTTAAGAGAGTTGATCACTTCGTGTCCACACCCCCGGTGCATGGGCAGCAACACTAACACTCACACTCAGACTCACAGTTAGGCTCACATGTTGGCGCTCACACATTGTCGACATGCGTGTGACAGGATAATAGAGGATGCTTTTGTCGCTGCGCAGCTGCCAGGCTTCTAATTTATTGCTCTTGCGCAAATGCATGCATTCCAAAGAAGATTTTAAGATAAGCATAGATAAACTGAAAAGTCCAAAAAGCCCATATCTATTTGAATTCTAAACCCAACTGCATTCATTCCTATTAATGCTTCAATATACCATTCTTGGTACACATTGAATGGATTTACTTTAGATTGTTATTCTTGTTTAGTTGAATGGGCGCAATTTGATTCTATTGTTCCGTTGGCATTCTATTGATCTAACTCTGCACCTCTAAAAAGATACGTATTTCGATGAATATGAATTGACTTAGAACAGATTTGCAGTTGGATATATATAAATAAACACAAGTATCCGTTTAAAGCTGTACAGACGAACTTTATTCTGCAACAATTTTAGCTTGTCTTTCCATTCAATGGACGGCTTGTATTGCTATTGAAAGATGGGGAATGATATCGAGAAAAAATTAGATTCGTATCGTTTTTACCTTGATTTCATGCCCCATCTTTCTTGCAGAGCTCTGTTCTAACTGATGTTATATGCTTACATACGTGAAGCAAAGCATTCATGAGCGACCGTATCGTATATCGTATATGAAAGTGGTTTAGAGTTAACCTTATGACACTGCCTAAAAAAATAGCTGCAGAAACTTAATCTTTTGGAAGAATTTTGCAAAAGCCAAACTTATTGCAGAAATGTAGCTTAATTGCGTAATCCAACCTTTACTTATTTCGGCATGAGCAGATAGCTGATAGATGGTAAAGAATGCAGCCAGTCAGCTGAATAGTGAAAGCGATACCAAAATACCGGATATGGACATGGACATGGACATCAACATCCAGCATACCAACATGGAGGGAGCTCCGTATCTCATGAAAACAACAATTTTCTCGACTGTGTGTGCCCCATACATATATCTTTGAAAAGATTTGCTAGCATGAAAATTTGATGATGCCGCTGCATTGTGTCCGCTTAGTCCGGCTGCATTCCAGTGAGCACAAAATAGAATAAAAAAAGAAGAGATTGAATTCGGTAATATTGGATGCAAAGCAGTGGCACTGGCAGTGGCATCGTCAGGGGCAGAGACAAAGACGGCGGCAGTTGCACGTGCGCCTGCCGAGCTGCTAACGCATTGAATAACGCAGCAGCGATGCCAACTTGTACTCAAAAAGTTGAAGACAAAAAAAGAAGAGCAAAAATAAATGCGGCGCACGTTTGCCAAATTGAAATTTGCCACGCCGAAGTTGGCAGTTGCAAAACTATTGAGGCGCGCCACAACAGACAAAACTGGGCGTGGCAGCTGCAGCCTCTGGCAATGTGGGGGTGGGTGGGTCTGCAGAGAGTGGTTTGCTTTGCTTTTGCCGGCTGAGAGTATGCGAGAGTATTTGGCCAGCAGATTCGTTGACTTGACTATAAACATTGATGTGGTCCATTCGACGGCGACAATCGCTTCAGCAAAGCCATCTCCTGGGCTCACTGTGTGTGTGTGTGTGTATATGTGTGTATGTGTCTGTGTGTATGTGTCTGTGTGTGTGTGTGTGTGTGTGTGTTGGGTGCTCAGTGTGTTTTTGCAATAAGCTGCTAAGGCTGTTTGTAGCTGCCAACTGCAATGCCAGCCACTCGGTTCATTGCTCTCTAGCCAGGACTGAACATTGAACTCAATTCGATGCTGCGCGAAATGCGGCAAAAGTGAGGTTTTCTGTTTTTTTTTTTGTTTTTTTTTTAATACATTTTCAGCGAACCTGACCAGAATACGTACATGTCCGTTCCCATTGGCAATTGGCAGCACTCTCAAACTGAATATTTAAGCATTTGGCTAGCTAATTAGCCCTCTCCAATTGGTTATTAGATGCGAAGAAAGAGTTGCTAGCTGTCAACTACGAAATTGCCAATTAAGAACGTCTGACAAGTTAAATTGATATTTTAAGAAGTCTTCAGAAAATTACAACTACTTTGCTAAATCAGTAAGAATCTAGAAAATATCTTTAAATTACCAAAGTCATAGCGAACTGTTAGTTTAGTCTACTCATTGACCAACATGGCGAGACACACTTTGATATGCTGTTGCTTAGATGATTATATTTGGTTCAAGCAGAAACATTAAAATGATCGATGAGCATGTTTTTGTGAACCTATTGCAGGCCAAAAGAGCCAAATTATTATTTCTAGGAGTCTATTTTATAATACAAGTTTTTTTTTGTATAAAAGTTTCACACAATGCAAAAAAGCTCAGTCGATTAGAGTTTACCAATTAGGCGCTAGCTAAATATTATGAAAATTAAATATTGCAAGTAAACTTAACAAAGTATGCGAACCAACTAGATGACACTTAACTCACCTCACAATATTAAGAGCTACAAGAAGCACTACAAAGTAAATCAAAAATGTGATATCATTTAGCTGCGACAATCAAAAAGGCAACAGCAGGTGCTATGATTTAATCGTGTTAATGGCTAACATTTTAAAATTACCACAAATGCACACTGGTGCAGAAATCGGGACATGGCCGACAAGTGTCAGTAACTAAACACTCATCAACACCCGCGGGCACTATGACAGCAGCAGCAGCAGCAGCAGCAGCAGCAGCAGTAGCAGCAGCAGCAGCAATAGTAATAGTAACATCAGCAACAGCAACAGCAACAACAGCAATCCCAGGAGTTGCAATGCAGTCAGGCATTGACGACTTGAACAACTTGAACATTGTAGGAAACATCCAGAGGCGCTTGTCAAGTAATTTGTCATACTTAATTGCAACACGCCACGAAGTTGCGTTCCTATAGTTTTTGTTGCTGTTGCTGCTGCTTTTGGCTCTGCTGTTCGTGCTGTTTCTTCTGTCAGCGAAAACCGTCGCTAAGCTGCACTAATTGGGCGGGTATTAAATGGCTGGGCGGGGCTTACACGCTCTTCTGATTCTCTGATTTGAAAGCAAAGCGTTTGCTGTCTGTTGTCTGTTATCTGTTGTCAAAAGCAGCAACAGGAATACCAACGACCAATTTGCATTAGCTCCGATTTCAGCACTTAATCGGCACAACTGCCAAGAAAAGGCAAATTGCATTTTTCATTACAAGAAATAGCCAACAAGCTTAGCATTTCTTGGTATGGAGAAATAGTTTCAGTGTTTAATATAATTAGTCTAATTACACAGCACCAATGAATAATTAAAACAAAGTTATCAGGATATATTTCAAACCAACAATTACACACGCTCCTCCCCCAATTAAAGATGAAATATAAACATAAATACAAATAAATATGTGAAAAAATTACAAGTTAAAAGTTGAATACAAAGTACGTAATATTGAAGATACAAACTATTAAATCTCTGCCTTAAACATAAAACACACCATCATGACGTTACAGTCAATACTAAAATAATGTTCACTCATATAACACTTTGATTTCATAGTTAAAATTATTTAATAATCCATTTATGTAATTTTGGATGATTGAAAATTAAGAACAAAACTGAATTGATAAATTAATTAAATTATCCACAACAGAAAACTACTTAAAGGATTTGAAAAAAAAACAACACACATAATAAAGAAATTTAAATAAACTAACATCAAAATATAAATAAAAATATTTGCTAAAAAAATATATCCGTCATAAAAATAGTTCACCTACCTGGATAAAAATACAGATAAATTAAGATAATAATATAATAATAAGGAATAAAGATGCAACATAATAAAAATAATCCATAATATTTAAGCGAAAACCCTTTAGCACCATCTGTCCCTTTAGCGCTTTAGATGATGCACAGTGGTGTCACCAAGAACACTCCCACACCAAAAGATCTGCGAAACAAAGGGTCCCGACCCGCTTATACTACCACTCTTCAGTGTAGTTAATCTATTCTTAACCTTTTGATTTGTTTGGTATAAATAGTCGATATCCCAAAATTTGTTTCCTAGTCATAGTAACTTTTGATCTAGAAATTGTGTGATCATTGCAAAGTTTTGGGCCAGCCTAAAGTGGGATCAAAATACATATCTTCGACGCCCAAGTGTTTGCACGTTTAATAACGTTTTTTTATACTCTGATCGATAAAGCCACATATCTCCCAAAATGTTACGGTTACAGTTACCAAATCTGGCTGGTAGGTTCCGAAAGTTCGGAGAGTGTACACCGATAAAACTGTATATCTGCATATTTTTCACAATTTTGATGATAGACTCATCAAACTTAGACGAAAACGAGGTGATAATCTCCTTCAAGGATTAACGTATGCATTTTTATGACTACGGCCACACTCATCGCCCCCAGAAACTTTGACCTCAGAAATCTGAAATGCGCATATCTTCCACAATTTGGAAGTTAGAATCACAAAATTTTGAAAGAATGTTACTGGTAACTCCCCTAACAAATCGATAAAAAATTAGAGGGCCATGCCTAGTCTGCCTCCCCAAGCCGTTACACCTATTAGTGTTAGTCGATAAAACCATATATCACAGAATTTGACAGCTAGACTCACGAAATTTGAGAGGTATATTGCGTGTAACCCTTAACCCTTTAAAAATCTGGAAATAGAATTTTGGACTACGTCCACTTCAGACCCTAAAACAATCAGAGCCTATACCTACAGCAATTTAGTAACTACAGTTACCAAACTTTGAAGGAGATTAGTAGAAACGTTCTCTATAATTTTTGTTCTAAATTACCAAAAGCCCATGTCAGCCGTAACTTAAGAGCTACAGTAACCAAACTGGAAAGACGACTGCTGGGAACATTCTCTGTACTTTTTTTCACCCACGCCCACTCGGCAAAAAAACGGTATTTTATGGCTACACCCATCCTGTTTTGTGGCACCTATTATCAGATGGCATTAATTATGGTATCAGAGTATTTCGCAGTCGGGTACGCCTGACTGCAATTACAAATGGGACATAAAAGGCCTAAAGTTACATTCACAATAAAAACGCAGTTTGTTTAAACGAAAGTTTTTACTGTAAAATTTTGTATGATAAAGTTTTGCTCATATAAGCAACAAAAAAGAAGAGAAAATAGGAGAAAAACCATCAAGAATCTATATACCTTATTGGGTTGTATTTGTCTCGTCCACACGCACTTCACAACAAAATTCAAATAGCCTTTGGAAGGGCATAGTAATAGAATATGCTAGAGTTCACATATATTTTACATGCTCTTTTCGATAGCAAAGGTATAAACGAATTGCGAATTTATGAGCTGTGTAAATTGTAATGATGAAATTTGTTGCATTGTTTTATCAGAAAAAAAAACAAGTAACAAATATTCCAGTTACTGCTACCGATATATATATATATATATAAAGAATGGGCATGGATTCATGAATATTTATGCCTATAATAAAATTGGGGCAACCAGTGAAAAATATACACTAGAGGTAAGCATTGGGATTGTCGCTGCTACCGCGGTTAGGTCAAAATCAGGCAATATAAATGAGATTGGGATAAGGATTTGGATTGGGATTGGTGACAGTGCCACTCAGTGTCTCCCTGTCGCTGTTTCTTTGAGCAGTGGGAGTTCAAAATTAGCATGCATATTAAGCGAGGTCAGCATTTACCACCTGGCACCTGGCACCGGGCCGCAGGCAGCAGGCACCAGCATGTAGCTATGAGAGTGGGCCTTACTGTGGATGGGAATGTCAGTCTGGATGGGAAACTGGGACGGTATGCTGCAAAATGTAAGTTGGCAAAAGCAACGAGTTGACAAAAGCAACAAAAATATAACTGAGAAAAGCATTAAAGAATAGCTGTCCTCCACACGCCGAGCATTTTATACTCTTGCAAACGAGAAAATGCCCGCCCAGGTGGTGCATATGGTATATAACAGCATCCGAAGAGTCTGATGTTGATCTCTTTCTTATTGTGCTGTGGCAGCAGTATAATATAGTACACCGCTCCAACGCACACACGTACACGTAATGACTTCAAAACTGAAATACCCTCAGCAAGAGAATACAAAAAAAAAGCCGACTGGAATTTATATAATAACATACAAGTAAATAAGTGAGTGTGTGTATACAAAATATTCATAAAACTGAAAGAAAACACACACAGAAAAAATGCAGAAATACTTGAAGCAATACTGCGACGAGAGTTATTTGCAAGTAGGTCCGAAACATTTTTGTGATACCTAAGATGGGGTTGAGGGGCTCTCCTGACTGAATAGCCCACAGCAGTTTGGCCGAAATGAATTGAAACGTGCCTCAAAAGTTGTTTTATGCATAACCAACATGCGGAGAACAGCCAACATTTTGAATAGACCCACTGAGCAATAACGTAAGAGAAATGTTCTGTTCAGTTGCTGCTGAGGCTTATGCAAATGGCCTCCAAAACATTGGTATTAACAATGATGATGAGGTTTGCACCGAACCTCCAGATGCTCTAGCCTCAGCAATTTCAAGTGATTAATGCCCTGAGAAACGCTCATAGAGGAGAACTTCTACTTGCTTATAGTAGCTACATTCACATCTTTCTGCATCAGTCAGTCTCCTATGCTGGTGGCACCATTTAAAACTATATACACATATATCAGTATGTATGCCATCCTTCCAAGACCTTTCCAAAGCCATGAATCACAGCAGGGTGCTGAACTCGTTTCCTGAGCGAGTTTCCAAGTTTTGCTCGACTTGGTACATCAATCTAATTGTCGTAATGTTCGAAACATAAAGCAGCCCAAAATTTGGTTGCCAGTTAACTTTGAATGATTGTCAATTGGATGCAGCAGCTATTGCGTATAGCAGCAGCAGATCTCAGCTTGCAACGTGCAGCTCAGAACGTTGCTAATAGCGGGTGCACTTTATTTGTCGTGCCATTTGCCGCAGCTGATTTTGATTTGTGCTATGCAATCGGGCAAACAGTTTCTTCGTTCCGGCAACGATGTTTGTTGCTTGTTTCAGTGCCTGTGCCCGTCCCATCGCTCAGCGCGTGCAATCAAATAAACAAATTGCTAGTCGTCAGAATCAGAATCAGCAGACTTTCATTCACAAACACCCATTACCCATCAGCCATCAGCCATCAACCATCAGCAATCAGCAAGCGGTTATCAGCATTCGCGCACCAAAAGTGTGGCAGGCAACAGTTCGGCAAGTGGCATCAAGCAGCAAATGACATTGCCCCAAGTATTAACGCTGCGTATGCGTAATAAACATTCGTTACGACCTCCCGTTATGCGGTGGACACAACGCTTTCTCAGCTGAGCAAAACAACAAGAAAAATATATGATCATTTATGTTAGTGTGTGTGTATATACATAAATATGCAGATGCACATATTTGCACATAGGTAATTTAATTACTTGTGGGCATTTTGTGATCATTTCATCCAATTGAGGATTGCAACAATTACTTACAAATAGCACACTTAGTAGCACGGGCGCTCAAGTAAATCAATTAAAATTTAAGTCATTTTATAAACACTTAAAATATAAATGGACTGTCTTATTTTGCTGTTGCTAATAAGCATTTTGATCGGATATCGCAAAACGAATGATGATAAAACTCACTTGATTTGACACTATGTAGCTTAATAGTATTAATGGTAAGTCAGCATGACAATTAACTCATCTAGAGCAATCAAGAACTTGTTATGCAATGAATATAAATAAATTTCAGTAATCATCTTCCTATCCGTAATTGATAATAATTACATTTCGGCAACTTTAAATGTCAAAATCTTATTAGCTCTTAGGCTGAAGCTTAGCATAGCTAATTTCCGCTCTCAACTATAGGTTTCCGGTATCTAGGTGTGACAGAGGCTAAAGACATTCTATGTAAGTGGATGCATCTAATGAAAATACTTAGAAATTGGAAAAAAAAAAAACCCAATTACTAATATAATTAAATTAATTACATTTGCAAATAACATTTCAGATAGCTAAAGTAGAATTGCCACACAACAATTTACGACAGGCTACTTAACTTAATTGGTTCGAGTTGATAATTAGACAGCAGAGTTCACTTGACTATTAACGATGAAGCATGTAATCAGATACAATTGGATAAAGAAATTTGTGGTTGCCTGACTCACCTGGCAGCAGTATTAGAAATCTGAGGACATAGGCATAGGCCAGCCAGGCTGTTCTCGATGCGTATGTCCGTTGGGAACTCATTCTCGTTATGGCCACAATGAGACGCATTTGGTTGAGTTAAGTATATTAATTTGGGAAACGGCAATACTCCTTGCTTTGCTTCCGTTTGCTTCCTGTTGTGGGCAGCAGTTAAAAGCCAATTGAGGCCATTCATTCATTTATTCCTTCGATCAAACGGAGCTCGATCGATTGCCATTCATCTGTCGCTATCAGTGTCTCTATGATGTTGCAATCACTCAATCTCTCCGTTCAGCACAAAACGCAAATTTAAACTCAAATGCGAGCTGAAGTTAAAATAAAAAGAGAAACTCAATTGCCAATCTCAAGCACAACCTCAACCTGTGGCATGCGGCCAACTGGCAAAGTGGCAGCGTCCGTTAGGCAGACATATGGCGCATCGATCAGGCGGCACAGTGAATCAATAACCAGAATCCAGCACCAGAGGCACCACCCGGTCAGCGGACAGCGGACGGGTGACGGAACGGCAACGAAAACAATTTTCTACGGCAATTGTTTTTTATTTTGTTTTCCTCTCTGGTTTTTTCTTTTTTGATTTTATTTTCTTTGGTATTTTTTTTTGTTTGTTGTTGCTGTTATCAAAGTCGAGGCTGATGCTTGCTAATGCCACTTCTGTTCCTGATGGGACGGTTGTTATTGTTGTTGTTATTATTATTGTTTCTGCCCCTTATCTGAGCCACCTTACTTGCCTTTCAATTTTGCAAGAAGGCGGAAACTTTTACTTCTGGCTTGCCGCAAAATTTTTTTACTTTCGGCGACCATTTATCAAAAATGTTCTTTTGCTCCTTGTTTCAGGTGTTGTAGTAGGCCCGGTCGCAGGGGGTGGAAGGGGGTGGGGGTGTGGAATTGTGGGGTTGCTTGGCCGGAAATCGAGAAAGTCGGTAACGTGGCGTGCCGTGGTGTGGTGAGGTGTAGTGTGGTGTGGCGTGGACGGAAGGGTCTGCGGACCGTCTCAGGCTCTGTCTGCGGCACGGTTAGGTGTTTGTAAGCAACGGCTGCTTGCCCACATTTGTGACATCTCCTGGCGGCGGCCGTTGACCTTGACTATTTAAGCTGTCAACGCCGAGAAATTGATTTTGTTTGTTTGGTATGTGATTTAGTATTCGATTCGAAACGGAATCTGATTGATTGTTGCTGGTGATTGTTACTTCTTTTGCAATGCCACAATTGCTTTACATATATACATAAATATGTAGTACGTATGAATTTCTGCGGCGAGTCTCGCTTGTGATTTGCCCGCTCTTTGGGTTTATCTTTTTAAAACTTTTCCATTTGATGTTGGCTATCGAGCGAGCGCTTCCGTTATTTTTTATTTTTATTTCTTGTATATATATTTCCGGATCTGGTTTACGGCTCTCGATGCGTTTTTTCGCCCGTCTGCTGCTGCTTCTGCTGCTTGGCAACTTTTGATTACTTTGTCTAGCTAACAAGTAGTTGTTGCCTTGTCACTACTTCGATTCAATTCGATTCTGATGGCAAATATTGTCGTTATGTCCTTCCACTTGCCGCTCGCTCCTCTTGCACCCCTTTCACCTTTGTTGCACAAGCCCCTTCTGGTCTGCATCTTTGCTGCCAATCACTGAGAAGTGATTGTGTCTGTGCTGGTGCATTTAAAATTCAATTTGGAAATCGAATTTGATTGCCTGTGATTATTTCTTTTATTTTGTTGCTGCTTTGTTATTGTTATTATTATTGTTGTTGTTGGTGTTGGTGTTGCTGCACTGTTTGCTGTTTTTATATTGTGCTACTTATATGCACATCTAGATGAATTTATTTCAAGTATATGCACATTTACTTATTGATGGCCTTTGGGATCGTTATCTTTGAAGAGTTTCATTTGATAATTGCCTTCTCTGTGTGTCTCTACTTTGTGTCATTTCAAGTAGCTCTACAAAAATATTGAAAATGGAACAAACAAAACACAATGACAGTTAAAATTTAATCAAAATGATCTTCAGTCAAGAGCTTACATATAACTACTTATAATATAGCCTTTTTAGTGCATGTGCTACAAATTATAATTTCAATATTCATATATACATATATATTATTTTTTCGAGCGCCTGCGAGTTGTTGAAACTACATACATACATATGCACGTACATTTAACTACATACATATATTAATATGCATAAATCAGACAGCTCTCAGCATATTGTCAGTTGCGATTCCAACACATTTACAACAATTACGTATTAAAGCGGAATTTACACACTGTCACACTTGCGCACATATGTGTATATATATATACATATATACATATGGACACATATGTACACATATGTGCACATATGTACGCATACAGATGTACGCATAAATTCATTTGTAAATAGTGACCCAGACGCCTGCACATAAAATCTGACTCGCTATAGTTGGAGCTGGAGCTGATGCTGGAGATTGTCGTGCACATTTATTTTTTGAAATTGTGCTCTCATTTTGGCATTAAAATTGCAGCAAATACTTTGAATAAATGCGCCAACCACATGACAAATGTTGTGCATTAAATGTAAAATATGTCCCAATGGCACAGAGCCTCAGACCCACAGTCATCCTCCGCCACTGTCCTGCCCTCGACAATACAGTCTGTGACCCACAATTGCTAGAGCTACACACGCACACCACATAGTCTGGTCAGTGTGTGTGTGTGCGTGTGTGTATGTGAGTGCAGATTGTGGGCCTAAAACTAAAGTGAATGTGAAGCGCAGGCCACCAACTCACTCATTTGTTGCACACAACTGAACTGAGCCTTGTGAGCAAAAGCAATCTCCAATTTTCAAATCCTCCTTCCAATAAACACAATACACACAAATACATCCTTGTATACCTTTTGAAGAATATATCATAAGCCTACCATAGAAACTGCCAACCAAACGAAATTTTAGTTTTAATTTATGCAAAAATTGGACCTCAAAAATGCGTTACAAGATCGCCATTTTTTTTTTGACACAACGGGAAATTGGTAATGCGTCTTATTATTCAGAGAGTATAAAACGGAAAAAATCAGAATTCTTCTATACTTAAAGCCAGGGATATTTTTAAACAATGTCAACAAAATATTTCTATTTTATAGGGAGATGCTTTACCTACATTAGCTTATTCGTTACTTATTATTATTGAACAGTAGTATTTTAAGATTTACATATACAAACAATTTAGATAGTTCTTATATTCATATAATTTAATTTTAAAAACATTTTATTTATTTAAAAAAATGTTTCTTATTTTCAGGGCGATTATTTTAAGATTGTAGCCTTGGATTATAACTTATCAGAGCCATAACTTGGTACATTTTTCTAATACATTTGAACGAAATAACGTCTGTCCGTCTGTCGGGTCGCCAAGTTATTAATAAATGCTATGTAAGGTATTCCTGAAATATGCCGGCCTAAAGAGTTCTATAAAACAAAGTGGACTTTAATTTTAACAAAACAAAGTTAATTGAATATTTACAAACTAACCAAAACGATAACCCTTTGGCTGCCTTTTTGAAAACAAATCAGATAACAGTTGTACGTGTGTGTGTTTGTTAGTATAAATATGTATTTGTCTAGTTATTAACGAACTTTTTCAAGTTTACTGACCAAATAGGTCACCGCCCTGAGCCGAATTCGGTTGCCGGCACCTTTTTGCATAAACGATAATATAAACAAACTACAATAAATCAATTTGCTGCCTTATAATGCGAGTTTGTTTACGCACATTTACACATACATACACACACATTCACATACACATACACATACACATACACACACACACACACACACACACACACACTTGGGGCCGTATCACAAATTACATGACGCTTATCGTTAGTTTTACAAGCGTTTTCCTTCACTAAACGCACTCTTCCTGACTGACTGACTGGCTGACTGGCGAGTTTGCAAGTTGTCTGCTTTGGTCTGTGAGTCTCGTAGCTCAATTTGTTCGACTCACCAAGCGACTGACTGACTGACAAAGCGTTCGGCATACGCATCATCTGGGGGCGCCATACAGCCACCCAGAGCCACCCACGCGGCTGCTGATTGCTGTCTCAATGTTTTTTTGTTGGTGTTTATGTCGTGTTGTGGGTCTCCCGGTCGCTTTGGGTCTGTGGACCGATGGGCCATTGGGTCTTAGTCGCAATTGGCTTTTTTGGCTATATTATTGCCATAGTCAGTCGTCGACCATTTATCATCTTTAGTCGCTCCCTTAAATGCGCCTCGAAATTATGTTTAATTTAACATTCAGCATTTAACAAGAATTCGTCGTTGCAGTTTTCCCATTCCGATTATGGGTTTGGGAAAGACTTAACAATTTATGTATTCTCTGATTAAGGCGACGACTAGCCTAACAACATAACAAACATATATTATATAAACAGAATAACTAGCACTGCTAGTGGCTCTTATATTATGATGGGCGCGGCATTACTTAAGTATGTATTTCAAGCAGTTAAACAGATACATAGAATTAACAGCTTTTTGGATTTAAAAAGAAACGAATGCGGCGTTAAATAGAAAACAATGAACAATGCATGTCTAAGACACGCCGAAGAATATATATCATGACATGCATGTCTATTGATATCTAGATTATTGCTATTGGCGGCTATATTATATATTAGTCCGATAATTATGTTTTCTTTTGTAATGCAAAACTTTAACTTTAACTACTAGCAATATACCCTTAAAATTTGGTGACTCTAGCTTTCAAATTGTGTGAGATGTGAGGTTTTATCGATTTACACTAACATGTGTATCAGTTTAGAGAGGCGGAGTGGGCGTGGCCATCCAATTTTGTATCGATCCGTTAGGGAGTTACCAGTAATATACGCTCAGTGGTTGTGGGTGTGGTCTGAAAATTGATATGCCGATCTTTGAAGGAGGTTACCAGCAAGTTACCTTCCAAGTTTGGTCACTCTATCTTTAAAATTGTGGGAGATATGCGGACTTATCGATGTACACTTTCCGAAATATCGGCATTGGCGATTATAGGCGCAGGTATGGGCGTGGCCCTAAAAATGTGTTATCGGTTCTTAAAGGCGGCTACCATAAGTAGATCTAGCAAATTTTACGGATCTGACACAAAAGCTGCGGCAGATAAAGACATTTCAAATTTGTAGGGGCGGGGGCCTGGAGGCTGCGGAGGTGGGCGTGTCATATGCCGATCTTTGAAGGACATTTCAAACAGCCTACTAACCAAATTTGGTGTCAGTAGCCTCGAAATAGTGGGAGAATGTGGCTTTATCGATCTGCGAATATCGATCTTATCGATTTCTCTAATTTTTACAGTTTATCTGACGCGGGCACAGACCAGTATTTTTTATATATTCTCGCTAACTTGGTAAGTTTGCTAATCTCCATATGATTAATTCGCTGACGTCGCTTTTGTTGTTTAATCAACTATTCAGTGTTTGTAGCATTTAATTCGCACATCTCTCTAAGCAGCCAGCAAGCGAAATGTGCGGGGAGACAGTGGAGCAGAAGAGAAATGAAAACATAGTGCCTTAAACTGCGTGCGTTCAATTAAAAGAAGATGAACGAGCGTCTGGTTGCCACACAATCAGCTGGGGCATCGGGTTGGATCCGTTTGCTATTGGGTGGCAACACCCTCGGCAATGACGCGTAAAAGACGCTGAACTGGCATGCCAACGGGGGCATTGAGCATTGAGCTCTTTGCTTTAGCTGTACAGCCGTCACCCGACAGCCAGCAGCTAACAGCCTTCAGCTTTAAGCCTTAAGCCGGCGAAAAAGTGTGCAGTACAGCAATTATGCCGCCAGGATATACTACAGTCCATAGTATACGGCCTACAGCAACAGACGAGGGACAGGACGTTCATTAGGATTACGCAGGCCGGCACGGATAAGCGAGCTGACGACGAGCGACGAGCGGCAAGCGGCAAGCGGCAAGCGGCGAGAGGCAAGCGGTGAGAGATGTCTAAGTTAACGACTCGTTGCCACTTTTTCCCATTTCAGCAAAACAAAAAGAGCAAAACAAGAAAAGGAAAAAACACACACACAAACGGACGACTGCAGTGACATGTGAAACGGCTTGTAGACTTTGTGACACTGCAAAATCGGAATGAAATTGGAAATATGCCGACGCTAACTATTTAGCAAAACGCTCAGTCCACTTATTAGCTGCTCGAAGAAAACCTTTCGTATCCCCCCCGCCTCCCGAGCCCTGGTGTATCATAGCTCAGCAAATTTGTTCAAATACAGCGATATGGGAGCTATACTGGAAGAATTGAAGACCTGTTTCATATTCAAAATGGAAGCGAACCTTATCAATGGCAAGCCGTTGAAATGCAACTGAATTGTTGTTAAATTTGTGGTATTCAATCTTCGTGTAGACTTAATTGGATTCTATGCCCGAGTGCACTATGCCAACTTATTGTATCTTTTGGGGCAGAATTGCACAGTTTTCATTTAAAAAATTGTTGCCTACGAATGCGAGTGTGTGTGTGTGAGTGTGTGTTCATGTGTGTGTGTTTGTGTGTTTGTATGTCGTTTAATTAAATCACTGTATGTGCGTTGGCCGTAACGGGCTTTAGCATTACAATGGGACACCCAGAAACGCCATCAACTCACAGCAGTGCTCAAATTTCCTGTTATTCCCTGGCTGTGACTTATCATTTTTATTAAAGGATAGAAATATTTTCACACAGAGACGGCAAACACAAAGGCACCACCCGCTCAACCTGAACACACAAGCACACACACACACACACATAGAGAAGACAAGCTACCCTCTCCCCAGCAGGCACGCTCTTGGTCTTATGCTATTGTCAAGTAGGCAAAAATCCAAACCAAAGATGTATGTATATGTATATGCATATGTATATGTATATGTATATGTATATGTATATGTATATGTATATGTATATGTATATGTATATGTATATGTATATGTATATGTATATGTATATGTATATGTATATGTATATGTATATGTATATGTATATGTATATGTATATGTATATGTATATGTATATGTATATGTATATGTATATGTATATGTATATGTATATGTATATGTATATGTATATGTATATGTATATGTATATGTATATGTATATGTATATGTATATGTATATGTATATGTATATGTATATGTATATGTATATGTATATGTATATGTATATGTATATGTATATGTATATGTATATGTATATGTATATGTAAGCTCAGTAAAACTTTAAAAAAATATATAATAAAATATATAATCATTTTAAGAAAATCAATTAACTCAATTGCACTTTACATTGGTTTATTATATTCAATTCATTTCGCTCGATGAAAATATTCCCAAACATTTACATAAGAAGGGAAAAGCACCACACAAAATACAATGTGTATATAAAGATATTCCCAGTCTGGAATATAGATGGTAGCCATTGGTACTTTTTGATTATTATTTTAGATAATACTGAGAAAAAAAAATGAAAATTTGATTGTATATCTTTGACTTTGACTTTTTGATAATAATCTAAAACGAATCCCACCAATTTCCATACAGGAAGCTTTATTTTCGAAGTAAGAAGTTAATTTTGTCAATTTAAAATTCTGATATAAAATTCTCGAATGATTTTCAATCTGCTCTAATGGAAAACTAAAACAGTTTGCTTTGCAACACATTGCAAATGAGCTTAGGGCCGAATAAAATGACGATTTCTCTGCTATATTCCTTAGTTAATTTTTTTTATTTTGTAATATAGTTAGTTAGCTACCATATAGAATTGGTTGAGGTCCGATTTCTATGGCCCTTAATTAGATTTCAATGAAGCGGACAGGCAACTGTCTACGTTTCAGTTTTTGGTTAGTACATACGTTCATACATAATTACTGTTAGTTGGAAAGTCAGAAACGGATTTCAACTTCGCTAAAAGCCATACAAAGTTTTCACTTGCCAGCCTCACATAAATTTAGAAGTTTCAAACGAATCAAAAACAGCAAAAATGTGCATTAAGCTAAGCTTTCCCAGTCCGTCTAACTAAGTTATAGAATATGTGACACAGTCGTACTTATAAATTAGTTGTAAATTCGATTATTTGATATTTGTTTTGAATATGTTTCACGAAATTAGAAACAGGACCGATAATACTTGCTATGTGTACTCTATTTTCTCCAAAGTTAATTGAAATCGTTGCAACACAAAACATTAAATTCTTCTCATTTAATTTATTTTTTTTTTACAAGTACATCCTGCACTGCAATTTCTGCATCATGTTGTTTGTTTTTGTTGTTATTTTTGCACTCTGTTGAGCAAGATGAGAACGAGTCCTGCATGGGCTGTATGGGCTGCAGTGGGCGTGGCAGCATAGTTTTCAGATAAATTGCATTACTTTGCAGTTTTGTTTTGTGCTTTGACTGAAAAAAACAAAGCGGCGAGGGAACGTGGCACATACGAGCCGGCCGCACATAGGCGTTGGCCTCGATACTCAAATCAGCGACAAATAAAACTTTTTACAACATCGCCAGCTCACAGAGCAACAAAGATAGAAAGCAAAATAATGCAATGAAAGAGACAAACAGAGGAGAGAAAGAGAGATAGGAGAGAGAGATAGAGAACGAAAGACACTAGGACTTAGACAGATGCAAAACAGGCTTTTAAAGCATGGATTAAAGCAATATTCCTGTTAGCCAGTGGCCAGAAAGCAACAGAAAAAAAGGACAGCAGAAAGCACATGTGCAGCTAGACAGGGCAAGGGAAATGCGGTATAATGTGTGCCAACAATGAAATTGAATGTACTGGGGAGTAAATCAGGTTTATTGCTTCCGCTTACTCAATAAAATATATTTTTAATGGCACTCCGCCCACAGCATGTATGAATGCCGACGACAGCCACCGACTATCGCCAATCAGCCATCAACTATCGGCTATCGAGAATCGCCATCGTCATCGTCATCGCAATCATCGCTTTGCGGTGTGTTGATGTATGGTTTGCGGCCTGGCATGCATGTCTGTCATGCACTGCTTGAAGAAATGATTGATGGATGTTGGTTGACTCTGGTTACCCCTTCCCTTTCCAGCAGAACCATTCACCCTTCCGGCGGACTGCCAGCGACAGCTGTGACCACAACAGCAACGAGAAGGGCGAAAAACAAGTGCGACTGTCACAGGACTGTCCTGTCAAGCAACCCAAGGACTCAGTGCAACGCAGTGCAGCATCAACACAAAGGCGCAATCGAAACAAGGCCAAGGCAACCATCCACAAGAATTATGCATTTAAATTTGATTGTACTTCTTTGGAAAGCAAAATAAAAACACGAAACAGCGACTATCTTGGGCACACCGAAAATTACATACCCTTGCAGACCGAAGTCAGTCTGCCGACATCGCTTACATTTTGAAAATCGACCCATTGTTCTATGTCCTATGAAAGCTACGTGATATAGTAAGATAAGTTTTTATACAAATGTTAAAATGAGTAACTGACGATATCTTGTAAACAGAAATCGTTTTCATGCAGGAACTTATATTTTGACCGATCGATCCTATGGCACCAATATGATATAGTGGTTCCGATATATGTACTGCCTGCAGCAGAAATAAGGGTAAGTTCAAAGTTTCATCATATCTGACTTACTAGGCAGACAGTCGCAGAGAAGAATATGACTATATTGTTTCGGCTAGTGATGTTGATCAATAATATATATACTTCATATACTTCAAATTAATAAATTAAACTACCCTTGGCAGCTTCTTGGGTTTTGTCCTATTAAGCAAATGCTCCAAATATAGACAAAAGAATATTAGAACAACTATTATAATAAATATTAAGAATTTGGTAAGAAAATCAGAAGGATTAATTGGCAACAAAGAATGTTGATCTATTTGAAATCAACGCTACGTCAGTTCAAATTATTATATATGTCGAGATGATCGAGAGGTGCAGATGTAGATGTACATTCTTATGCGAAACATTCATAAAAGTTGTCTACAAATTTTTATTCAGATCGACTTCAGACTTATTCGCTAGTCATTCCATATATTTTTTTAAAATTGCTCAAATATTTTATAAATACTCTATTGCGAAAATCGTATGTTTCATCCAATTTTGATTACTTTGACATATAATCTAATGGGGTTATCGATGCTTCTTATATAGTTCTAATTAATTGATTTATATAGAAGTAATTCTTGCCGATTTTGACAATATCCCTTCTCTTGCTTAACAGAACAGTTCGAAATGAGTCTAAGCATTGCACACTAAATACTCTGTAATAATATCAAATAAATATATACATCTATATTTATGTATATATTATATACGTACATATGTGTGTACATACGGACAAAAGTATTATTCGTTTGGCTTTGTAATGATATTGAAACCTGAAATTCACTTTGTGAAATGAATGAAAAGATTAACTGTAAATCGCTGATATTGCAATACATAGCATATGTAGAAATGAGTACAGGCTACGAGTATATATACTTTATATACATTGTGATGGCTCACGTGGTGCCTCGGGGATGCTTGGGTCAAAGGGTTGCGCAGCGTGGAGCAACCTTTTTTTGTCTCGATGGCCGTGCCCATAATCAGAAGCGCAATCGCGTCCATGGACTGCCATGAAATGTAACGCATGGCATAGTCATTGGGCTTAGGTTCAGGTTTAGGTTCAGGTTCAGGCGTTTTTCCAAATCGAATTTGTGTCACATATTTTCCATTTTTTTTTTTGATTTTTTTTTGCGTTGAATTAAAAATGTGTAAGGTAACACGAAGAATGCCAGCAACGGTAAAATGCTGTGCGTTGACCTTTTTCCAAGCGAATGCCGGTTGGGTTAACTGACAGTAATCCCTTGGTCAGAAGTGTGTGTGTGCGTGGAGTGTGTGTGTGTGTGTGAGTGTATGTGTGAGTGTTTGTGTGCTACGGCGTATCCTATCAGCTCAGCCTGACCTGGCTTAATTCTTAACTAGTTATGGACCTAAGTAAGTTAAGGCCTTTAGTAAACAATTAGTTGGCATAAATGAAGCCCTATAAGGTAAGCTGGCAATGTGCATTGGGCACGATTAGATTGTCATGCTATATAAATACAAATCTATATATAAATATATTTGTGAACATCCATATACATATATATATATATATATATATATATATATATGTGTGTATATACCTACAGATGCCGCCGCAAAGCTACAAGAAATCCAAACGCCAAACGGCATAAAATGTCAAGGACGTTAAAATTTACGTTTTGAGGTTGCCACGCTTCGTTTGGCACTTGGGTAACAGCAACAGCGACAGCAACAATAATAACAACAACAGCCACAGTTACGTACAACACAAAACAACAACCAAAACAATCCGCTCTTATGGCTGGCTGGCATCTCTAAGCAAAACCTTTGCGACACACAATTCCACATCCACTTCTGCATCCATTGCAAGGCAGCACAGTCACAGCCTGGTCACTGTACTTGTGTGTGTGTGTGTGTGTGTGTGTGTGTGTGTGTGTGTGTGTGTGTTCGTTGTATGTGCGAGTGTGCGTTAGTGCAGCGTGTGGCTAATAGCGCGTATGAGTAATATTCCATGTGGTCTTGCCTGGGGCACCTTCCGGCAATACTAACAAGTGCAGCCGCACATACAATAATAACAACAAGCATTCCAAGTATTTATTTATTTGCCTCCACCTGTCGCCTGCAATTGCTGTGGTCCAAAAACATACACAAATGCATTCAATGGCATGAAAGAAAGAAAAAATTATAAAATATAAGAATATTATATATATCAGCTAACGTTACCATTACTGTAGACTTCAATATGTTGTGTGCAAAACTTAAAAAGTGTAAATTCGAACCGCTTGCAGCTATAACCATCGACTATAGAGATAGCTCTATATATATATATGTCTGTAGATATATGTGTCTATAGTCTTTGCTACAATCTAAGCCAATAAGCACTTTAAATCGTATGTCAAAATCGCAGTTTACAAATCGACTTACGTTAACTTACAACAGCAGGGTTCATATTGCAAATTAAGTACTAAGCCAGCGAGCTATGAGGCAAGGGGGCAAGACACCAAAAATTTGTTGGCTAGTTCGAATCCGTTGCAAGGCATAAGCTCATCTTGTTGTTTGTTGCTGAGCAACTTTTTCTTTCTTTCTGCGGTTTATGGCTTTCATGAAACTTAAATTGCATTTATACTTTTCAGAGAGCATATACATTTTGGCAAGGGATTTGTTTCCAAACACCTTCATATATGCGGCGGAGTTATTGATTGTGCATTTAATTCACACCAGATACATTAATTATACAATTATTTACTATGTTGCAAGTAATTGATTTACAGGGTATTTCACAGAGACCAAAATAAACAAACAAAGCTCGGTTGTAGGCCATTAAGCGACAGATCTGCTAAATTATTGAGCCAAACACTTGAAGCATGAAGCTACTTGGTGGCCGTTGTGGAATATGCCTCGTTGCACCTCAAGTTTCCCCATACACTACAACAGTTGGTGTCTCGGCCGTGTCCTTGTATAATGGAGAGTATCTTTTGCGAGCGGCGGCTAAGTAAATTCATGCATAATTAATCGGATTGCCACACAGAGCATTTTCCTTATATACGCCATACGCAACCTGATCAGACGAAGCCTATCCCCCTTCCCCTTCCCTTCCCCTTCCCCGTCCCACACTCTGATTCTCATTCTCGTTCTGGTTCTGGTTGCGGTTGCTGTTCCCGTTTTCAATGCCGAGTCCTCACATGCATATTTAATATGGGCACATGACTCAAAAGCCCGCAATTAACTTGCTATGAAGGGGCACTCACTCGCTTATTTCCACACAATTAAGACAATGACGATGCCAATGGCGTTGACGATAACGTTGAGAGCGTCGAGGACATGGACATGTACATGTATGTGGATGTGGATCTGACTGAGACTGAGGCTGTGGCTATGGATGTAGATGTGGCTTCGGCTGACATTGTTGGATGTGGCTGCGTATGCGGATGCGGACGATGATTCAGAGATTGTTCCCCAAAGAATAAACAGAGCTAACGCACACGCACACGCACACGCACAAAATGCAAATTGTACATACGTGTACGAGTATGCACATACATATATATTTATAAATATATTTATATATTTATAAAAGCAAGTGACATGGCGCGGCGCACACGGCGTATGGATAACAGTAACTCAAACGCAAGCAAGACTTCAATTATTGAAGTGCCATTCGACCCTTTCGATACACTCTACACTTAGAAAAACGAACCTCAAATTGCTGTTCAAAATTAGAGAAGAGGCAGCAGTTCGCATGTTCTTTTTGATCAGCAGCCGATGTGATCCCTGAAACTAAAACCGATTTTTTTGTTTTTATTAATTTTTTTGATAACTATCTTGCAGCTAATTAGTAGATAATCAATTGAATAGAGTTAAAACACTCTCAAATCTCAGATCCAAATAAAAAATATTTTCAGATGTTAACTGTTTTGCTACAAATGGTATAAGGACAATTTAGGAAATTGTTATTTATTTTTAGAGCATGCCAGCCGCGGTGTCTGCCGGTCAGAATTTAATTTTCTTGGTTTCAATTTCTTTTGTTTTCTGTTTTTTTTTCGGTTCTTCTCATTTTTCCCGTTTTGTTCGTTTTGCTTATATTTTTTTGGTCATGCACATCGCACTTTTACCTGCTTCTTATGATTATTACTCGCTGTAAATTATATTTATATTGTTGGAGCGTGCCCTAAAGAGCAGCCACAGGCCAGGGGCATGGGGTGAGCTGCGCGTAACAGACCGTAACTGGCGACAGCATAAACTGTGCTGATTATGTGGTGCCAAGTGGCCAAAACGCGGACCTGTTGCCGACAGCAGGTGCTGCCGACAAGATACAATGCGGGTTATAGACAACTGGATGGCCCACCCCAACACCCACCCCCTTCCCCCTCAATGGAGCCTAGGCAGCCCAAAGTCAAACCTAAAGCTGCAGCTTAAGCAGCTGCTGAAGGCGAAACCAAAAAAAAACTCCGAGCCAATGGCATCTTCATGCTCGGTTCGGTATGTGTGTGTGTAGGTTTGTATTCGTAGTGGTACACACACACATACATATATATATATATACAGTATATATAGTATATATATATATATATGTGCACCGCATGCGGTGTCTTTCTTCTTGTCTTGTCTTCAAATTTGTTGAGTTGAGTATTCATTACGGTTTAAAGTTTAATGAATTCTTACGCCACGGACCCCCCTCCAAAGCACTACCTTTTGAGCGGACACTGAGACGGACAGGGACAGGGACACGGACACGGACACGAACTCGAAATCTAGCTGCAGTCGCCTTGGGGCCACTTGCCGGTTAGTCATTTATGTTGTTGTGCGTACAAATTTGGTTTGATTTCAAATTTTATTTACTATTTTTAATTAAATTATCTGGCACAAGCAGCCGGATTTGTTGCCACTTCCACTTGCATTCACTGCCCAAAACTCCCCGACAATGTACGCACTTACAGCAAGTGAATAATGTGAGACGCATTGCTTAAAATGAGAAGCCAGTTACTAAGTAACAACAGCTGGTTATACATATACAATTTGGAGAAACACGAATGCTGCACACAATCAAAAAGTCTGAAGTGTGCCACAATGCAATGGAATTTGCGTCTGCTTTGCAGTCCAAGTATTTTTAGAAACTGCAAGTATTTGTAGTATTCTTTTTTCCCTGCATATATGTTTACATTCTTACCATTCTTACTTAAAGGCATGTGCCGTGGCAACTGAATGCATACATAACTATTTTCTGAATTTCACAAAATATTTTTACTAAAAGGGGGGTTTCCATTTATACCTTTTGGAAATATTTTCTATTATTACGAAATATATTTCTGAAATATAGAACAAAAATATCTTTCTGATTGTTCCTAGTTTTTGAAAATACTTTTTTTACTGCGTCAATTCCAATTTACCACGTCAATTGCCCACCGTATAATTATACTCGTCTTTCCACTTCTCCATTAACCCTCCTCCACTCCTTGCACTGGTACATATCCGGAGTATACTCTATTCTATTGCTTCACGTGTCATCTGCCCGCATTAAATCGAATCACTTGGTAGAAGTTAAGTGACTGCGTGAAATTAAGCCTTGACTAAAGCGCAAAGGCCAAATGCACAAAAACAAGAGGCCAGAAACCCAACCGAAGAAAGTGCCGTTATTGATTTCACTTGCCACACACACATGCCACACATGAATACCACCACAGCAAGTCACAGCTTGTCGCCTGGGGCAACTAATATGACTGAGGGATGACTCTACTCGGATAAGTACCTGTAGTAGGCGATAAGATCTTGATCGTCATTATCATGGCAATGACCAAGTCGACTCTTGTCCTGAGTATTGGAAGCAACTCGTGACCGGCGGAGTAAGAATAGTTGTTCAGCACCCATATTGCGGCCAACCAATACGAGAAGGCGACTAAGACAGAGTCCAGTTATGTCTTGAGAGAGGGATACCTGAACCGCCCCTTTTTGGATCTGACAAATCGTGGGCTGACGGTAGCAATATTCTAGCATCTGAGTAGACGGAGTGATATCTTGCCGTAAAGACTGCTAGGCTAATGCTTCTACCGCCACCGTCCATTTAAAACTTAGCAAATCTCCAGGCATGCTTTCTGATATATGCATCCCACTTTGATCATCCTACCCCATAAGGGCGGGTATCCATCCTTCCGCGATAACCATGGGATTATAGCGTATCTGTACAACGCCCATAGGTAACGATTTGGAGTTGAAGGCCAACCAAATGAGTAATTATGAATACAAGCAAGCGAGAGTTACGACGCATTCGCAAAAGAGTAAAAACACGGTTCCACCGGTAGAAGTAGAAGCGCCGCCATCGTTGAAGAAATCAGTTCGGAGAGAGTCGCACAGTGCTATGTGATCTACGGCAGGGCATTTTGAAAATTCTGGGGGACGGTAAGCGAAGCTCCATTTATCAACCGATTCGGGACTCTATTGAGAGCATTAGAGCTGGTAGTCAGACAGCTCAATGTCTATGGGGCTAAGGCCGCAATTAGGCCACATCACTCCATGCAAACGTCTCCCCTATTTAGAACAGCAGTGGACGGAAAGAGGAAGCAGGGCACCACGCACGCCCCATAACAAGCGGAGTAAAGGAGTAGATGGTACGGTCACCTCCATAGGAAACCATGTTGCGGAGGAGTTCCCATTAGACGGAACAATGCAAGAGACCATAAGTTACGGTAAGTAAGTTACGCGGAGATATGCCGGAGAAGAAACTGAAGGAGAACTCAGAATGGTGAGCGTCTGCTGCCTGGCATGGATATCTCAGTATTTACGCGCCTTGTGGGTGAAACTTTGAGCAAGCAAAGGCTACCAGCAGATAGCAAAAGAAAACCCTTGTCTGTTGGCGTCCAAAAAGTGGTCAGCTGAAGAATTCGAGAGCGCATACGCATTACAAGGTACTGGAGTTTGGCGAGGCAATGCAATAATGAATTCGACAGGTCGAATCTGTGCCGACGATGCGGAGGACAAAACAACCTGAACGCGCAGGCTTATCCCAGATATGCCACCTGGCTAGGTGCTACCGCTTGTAGTATAGATTTGGACACAGTGCTAATGTATCCCATATGCACATAATGTGAATCGAATGCCATTGGACTTCGAGCGTGTCCAATATTTGACGCATAAGGCAGATGAATTCAAAACCCACAGAAATAATCTTGAATAATCTCTCCACTTAGACGATCTCCTTCGCGGGAGTTTCGGGGGAGTGAGATGTATGCAATAACAGGCCACGGCCTGATTTAAAGATTTAAAGATTGGTAAAGTATCGAATCAGAGCTAATCGTAAGAATAGCTACGAAGTTACAAATTATTACTTTTTTAAAACTTAAACTTGGTTTCATTTTATTTCATGTACATAAGCTTGTTAATATATTAAAATATAAATAAATAAATATATATATAAAAGTAAAAATAGGTTGATTGATCCAAACTAAAATTTATGCTAAAATAATGAAGCCTTTGTCTTTCGAAATACCATCACCATAATACACGTAAAATGTCAACGTGTCAAAATCTGCCAGCAGTTTCCTTCCGTTTACGTAGTGAAACACAAAAAATATTTCAGCTCACACGCACACACCCCAAATACACCCAACGCCAACCCCAACACACGCACAACCTCACACACTGTGTGAGCCATGCAAGGCAGCAAAAGGCTCGAAAGTGCGTAGAGGCAGAGACACATCAAAATGCACAGCCGATCGAAAAAATCATAAAAGAGGCTAACTTAACCCACCAGTGCTCAACTAGTAGAGACTCTGTAAATGCGATAACTTATAGCAATATGTGCTGAGAAAAGTTGGAGAAAAATATTCGATGCACGCCATTCGAGCTTCTCATTCTTAGACTGCTTGAGAACGAAGATCTCTTCAAGAGAGCGGGAGAGAGAGAGAGAGAGATAGTGTATTTGGTGATCAAGTTCGTATAGAAATTAAACTATAGACTGAAAGTTTGCCTCAGCAACAGCATAGAGCAAAAGTGAGACGAAACCGATTGCATAAAACTCTGCGGCCAATGCAATGCCAAAATGATATCAGGTAGAAAATAACCGTCCACCCTCGATGGCAGAGTATTAAAACGGAAACGGAAATACAGCGAGCACTCAGGCTCGTATTTATGTATGTGTGCTTGGTAATGCTTGTTTGAGTGTGTGTGCTTGTGTGTTTGTGTGTTTGTATGGCTATCCTAAATAAACAATTTAACAACTTGAAAATTCCATTTATTAACCTTTTTCCGCATAATAAAATTCGAAACCTTTCCACACACATACACATGTACTGCGAGAAGAATTGCACAGTGTTGTAAAGAGAACCAAAATATAAAAAAATGTGAATATAGCGCAACAGAAGAGCATCAACAGCATCAAATCCAACAACACATCAACAACAACATCAACAACAACAATTTGCTGGAGTGGATTAATAACAAAGTCAACAAGGATAACACGCCTTAATTATGTATGTACAGGCGTTAGTGCGCACTGTGGGCGGTGCTCTCGGGCAGGTGGTCGCCACGCCAAGGGGCAAATTGCTTGGTTGAGTTTTGGGGGGTTGGGTGGGGGCGGGTTAGTACATGAACCGAAAGGGGAGGAGCTCAGGTGTTTGCGGCTGAATGACGTAAATTGTAGTCAAACAGCAAGAGCAACAGCAACAAACAAACAAACAAACAAAACAGTCAACCAGCCAAGCAGCCAACTAACAAATGCGGGTCCTGGAAGCAGCAGCAGCAGCAGCAGCAGTGACGCCGTGTGAGATAATTTCACATTGCCGTCTTTGCCACATTGATGAGCAGCAGGCTGGCAAATGTGTGTGTGTGTGTGTGTCTGTGTGTGTGTGTCTGTGTGTGTGTGTGTATGTGTGCGTGAAAAAAGCAAATACTTGATAACGAATGCGGGCAAAAGAGATACTGTGAATGCTGCGGCATCCTCTTGCCTCGTATTTTCATAAATTAATTTTATTTGTGATTCAACCTGCCCGAAGGACTTGGCACTGGCACTGAGAACTTGAGGACTCCGAACTGAGGCTGTCAATACGTCGCTTGGCTTTCGTCAGCTTATTCTTTTTGTGTTTGTTGTTGTTGTTGCTGTTGCTGTTTTTGTTTTAATTGTCAGACAAATTTCAAGCTTGCTTGCAGTCTGTTTATTCAGTTTGGTCTGCTCACGTTGAATAAATTTCATTAATTTTGCAAAACTGATTACAAATTTCCTAAGAAAATACTTAGTCGGAATTTAAACACCGCCTTAGCATACTTTGAATGCATCCATGTGCTGCTGCGTGTATATTGTACATGTACATTTACTCCGTTGTCATCGTACTTAGACAACAAATTCCCCAAGTGTTTTATAAAGTTTTGAATACAATCGAATATTTTATGTGTAACTTACTGAAGACGATAAAAAACCCTCAAATATATTTATTTCTTTACTTAATTTATATTAAATGCAGTCTACAAGCCTTCAAAAATCACTGAATCATATTAAAATGAATTAGTTTACAAATAACAAGTAAGAGTGCTGTAGTCGAGCGAGCTCGACTACGATATACCCTGAACCCAGTTGTTAAATATATTCTAGTATTATTGGAAAATTGCCCTTTAAAAAGTTTTGCACCAAAATGTGAGCAGCTCTGCAAGCGCGCTATGCCGACAAACACGTGCTTATACATAAATACATACATGTATCGATATTCGATAAACGGAGGAGGAGGAAAGAGAGAGAAATGAAAGAAGAGACGGGAAAATACTTGATCCTGTGGAATTAGATAAGCTCAGCAAAGTTAAGCACGGTCAGAGATTTCCCAGAGATTTGTTCAGATTTTAAATTGAACTAAAGGAATAGAGAGTTCTGCTAGAAACAGAAAATTTAAGACGACCTAATAGGAAGGGAAAATCTATTTATGCAGTTGATTAACTTATGTAGAAAGACAATACTGAGAATGGTTCTACGGTCAATCAACGGCGGAAGATTACTAAGAAGGAGTCTAGCTGAATTAAAAGAAAGGCAGAGATTTGAATCCAACTTCCGGTCATGTAATGCAAAGAGGTATTTTGTTGGCAAATATCTGTCAGAACATAGTTAGACGGGCCGACGGCATCGGACCCCTATATCATATAGCTGCCAATCCCACATTCTGTCGAAAGTTAAATCTTAAGTTGTGGAATGAAGATATAAATAGCCACACATATGTCGAATTTTCAGTTCACAGCCAATCGTCAAAGAGAAAACATGAAAATAAATTTGTTTTACATGCCAATGATATTAGTCGACAATAAGTAAATAAATAAATTAAAAACTAATCACTTTCCACATTCGCATAACTCGACTTAATTAGTCTATATATAATTGTGTTTTGGAACTATAATTATAAGCTAATTGTGTCGGACATTATATAATATTATTGCTAGTACAATTATTATTGCAATTAAAATCGCAATCAAATTGGTGGCATTAATTAGTTAACGCCTCAGGTCGAGTTGTATTATTTAATATTATTTTATTTTTTTGTAGGAAACATTTCAATAAATCAGAATTGCTTTAATTTAGTTAATACCCAAAACTTTAATTCTTGACCTGAGCAACACTTTACATACACAGATATGCATAGATATATATATATATATATATGCATATATATATATATTGTATGCGCTTGTATACATATGCAGATTGTTGCGAATTACAATTCAAGCTTTAGCTGTTGAAACAACACGCGAATTTTGTTCTCCCAGCTTCCCAGTGCAGTAATTAAAATTTCTAATCGCTTACAGACTGATGACTGTAATAACGGGCAGACAGTCCCGTCTGTGTGGCAGTCATATTTGTTGCAACAACAATTAGTATCCATTAATATTGTATCATCCGAAATTGAAGAATTTATGAAAATGTATTTACAAGAAATCTCTGGTTCATCCTCACCTGTCCCACCCATTCTCAGAGAGAGTGAGGGTGGGGGGGATACACAGATAGATAGATACTGTGCTGTCCTGCCACAGCAAGTCTGAGATGGAAGCAATTAAAAAGCGTTCATATTCATTTGATGCGAAATTTGTAATTCAATATTTATGACAATTACTTAATGATGAGAAGAACCAACGTTTTTGTAAAAGCGAAAGAAAAACATTTACAATAGATTTGTAAACACAATAAGATACAATAAAATGCACTTTGATGTTGTTTCTAGTTGCCGAACACATCAAAATAATTAACGTGCACAATTTAAGCAAAATTAAAAATGTAATATAAAAGAGCTTAAGCAGAATGAAGAAGCAGAATGTTGAGAGTTCTCACGAATATTATATGGGTAGATGGGAGTTGGAACTGCCTTAGCCCAATCTCAATACTCACCACTTATAGACAAATCCAATTTCTGGTTTGGGCCTATTACAAGTTTCTGATGTGACTTGCTGTAATTCGTATTTGTATTTGTAGTATTTTTTTACTTGTTTAATTCTGTTTGGCTTTTTGTTGCTGCTTGGCACTTGAAACACACAAAGATTTGGCCAAAAGAAGAAATGAAGCGAAATTTCGATGAGTCGGGATGCCGTTTTAAATACTTTCAAAAGTCATTAGCCTAATGCGTGGAAAGGGGACAGGGACTGGGATTAGGACTGAACCCAACGCACTTCAGTCTCGTTTCAATTAATTCGTTCGATCAATGGAAATGCCTTTGAAGCACGCTTCTCAAAGTGCTGACAGTAAACAAAACAGAAAAACAATACGAAAATTAGCGAAAATTAATGCAAACAAAAAAAAAAAAGAAAAAAAAACCTAAATACAAAAAAGCGAACATTCCAAATACGGGCCAATTGTTAGCAAATTAGCTAGAAAAGTCTCACCAAGCGTTTTCCAGTAGCGGTTCCACTTGCTTGCTGTACTTCAAGGTACAACAACAGTTCACCAAAAAAAAAACAAACAAACTTAAGGAATGCACAACAACAAAAAATGGTTATTGGCCTGATCTTTTTGGCCACAAAATTTGTGTTTACGCGTCGCTGCGCCTAAGGACAACACGCGACTTCAGCTTCGACTCCAACTCCGATTGCAACTTGAACTCCGCAACTTGCAGCTGACTTTGGTACAAACGGAAACCGCACGTGGCGCTGGGCAGCGCTGACTTGCTCACTTTACCTTGCCTGGCTTGGCTTGGCTTGGCTTGGCTTGGCTTGACTTGACTGACAAAGACTGATGCGACTTGTCGACCGCTTCATGCGAGACCACGACCTCGACTGAGCAGCGACACACGACCACACACGTCGCAACGTGCCAACTAACGGCAACGGCAACGGCAACGGCAGCGGCAACGGCAACAGCAACCACGACCACGGACAATGTTGGAGACGGTGACGTGACTCGCTGCTGGCTGCACTGCTTCAACTGAAACTCAAATTCCAAACTAATCTGAACAGAACACACAAAGCACAGTAAACAGAACAGAACAGAACAGAGCCGAAGCGAACTGCGACAGCCACGTGCTAAAGTTGCTGCTCCTGCCATGTTGCCATATGACACGACACGACGCGACACGACACGACGCGACAACAGGACACGCTCGGCTGCTGTTAAGACGGGCTGTTAGCTAACAGCTGCGGCAATGTTACGAGATGTAACCAAATCAAATACGCAAAGTCGCAACGTCGCTGTCGCTGTCTCTATCGCTGTCGACGTCGACGTCGACATCGACGTCGGCGTCGCTGCTTGAGCTGCACAGTTTTCTTGGCTTTACTTTATTTGCTATTTTGTTTCGTTTCATTCAGCAGCAGCCGCGAATTGGTTGGCTCGGGTTGCACCTCATCGCAGATACCCTGTAGTCTAAGAAATATTTATAACAGCCTACCAGCCTCAGACTGTCGGTTCACTCTCCAAAGAATCCCTTTAAGTCCATCCTTAGTCAGCATATTAAGTCGAGTCACTATGCGAATTTCCCTCTTAGTTCTTTTTCTAGATATTTGTGTTAACCAATTCCGCCTATATACAACACAGTGCCACTTCAAAATAAGGAAAAGAGGGTCTAATAAAGTGTGTGAAATCTACGATCTCATAAATAACATTTATTCTTGTTCAGCATCAACAACCGAGTCGAGTCGAGTCGAGTCCTATCCGTCTGTCCACACGAATGAACAGTCGATCTCAGAGACTATTAGAGATAGAGATATGTTTAGAATAGAATTATCGTATAACCTTAGTCACCAAGTGAATTTCATTATATCGATAACTGCCCCGAGATTATCGATTTTGTTAACCAGAACGTGTTTTCGTGTCTCGAATGAACAAGCCGAGCTCAGAGAAATAATATACTAATAAAATATAAAATAAATTTGTATATTTAATGGCTGTGCTCAATTGCATTTATTACATTTATAATTGCATATTTCCGAAAGCATCTCAACTTTTACTTTTATACTCTGGTACCGAATTGGGCTATGAAATCGATAAAATCGATAATTGCAAATCGATAAAGCCATATCTTTCACAATTATTAGACTACAGTCACCAAATCGGGTTGGTAGGTTGTTGGCGATGCCCTTCAAAGATCGGCAGCTGACACGCCCACCTCCGCTGCCCCCAGGCCCTCGCGCCTACAAATATTTAATGGCTATATCTCTCGCAGTTTTTGAGTTACAGCCTTCAAATTTTTTAGGTCTATTACTGTTAGCCGTCTTTAAGAACCGATAATAAATTTGTATGGCCACGCCCACACTTGCGCCCATAGTCGCCAATGCCGATATTTCGGAAAGTGTACATCGATAAGTCCGCATATCTCCTACAATTTTAAAGATAGAGTGACAAAACTTTGAAGATAACTTGCGGGTAACCTCCTTCGCAGATCAGCCTAACATTTCCAGACCACGCCCACACCGGCCCTAAAAATCTGAAACGCGCCTATCTTCCACAATTCGAAAACTAGTCACCAAATTTGAAAGGCATGTTACTAGTAATACCCTACAAAACCAATAAAAGCCATTATCTATAGATATTGTTATAGTATAGGCAGATTGCTAGGCACCTTCTCAATCATATTTTTCAGCCATGCCCTTCCAGGGAAACCTGGAAGGTATTTCTTGGCTACATCTGCCCTCTTATTTGTTGGTATTACTTAGGGTATCAAAGTATTTCGCAGTCGACTGCAACGGTTTCGCTTGTTATTTTCGCCTCATGGGAATTGAAGAAGCTAGAAAATATCCAATATCTCCAACAAATGTAGGTTTCAGATAGAAACAGCTGACGATCGCTTTGAAGAAAATCTAGAAACATTTTCTTTTTCTCACAGACACTTTTTAGGCTCTTTCAACGCGTCATAGAGAAAGAGAGAGAGAGCCAGAGAAAGAGAGAGAGAGAGAGAGAGAGGGAGTGTATCCAGCAGTCGGCAGCATCCAAGTGGAGCCGTTTTTCTTAAATTGGCTGTGTTTTTTCTAATTAAGTAAAAGCGCAATTAAGCAATATTTGGGAAACCGCGAAGCCAAAGCAAGAAAATCGGTTGACAATGGCCAGCATCGCGAGCGAAGCATGCCACTCAGCCGGAGTTTTGCATTGACGAGGAAACGGCTGGGAAATGTGCTGGGAAATGGGTTGGGAAATGGAAATGGTAAGAACAATGCAGTACAAGAAGAAATCACCAGCAAGCCCAACAAAATGGAAAGGTCACCCGAAAATAGAACGATGACCCATTAATTTAATCAGTACTAAGGCTAATTTATATTAGCTAATAGCAAACTCATTTTGACACAACAGTGAAAGTGAAGTGCTTGTTATACAGACAGACAGACCGATAGACAGACCGAGAGACAGACCGATAGACAGACCGATAGACAGACCGATAGACAGACCGATAGACAGACCGATAGACATGATAGTATATGTAGAATGATGTATCTATTGCAAAGTTCACCATTTTAATTATGACCATGATATTTTTATTACTACAACTTCTTTGAACACAAGCTCAAACGGTCAAGAGGGAGTCGAAAGAAAAGATACGATTTTGGCAGCATTTACTATTAATTATTACTATATTTTATAAGAATCGAAATAACTAACATTTAATCCGAGCACAATAATTACGACTTGCGACAAACTATATCCATCAGCTATGCTCCAATTTGGGAAATCTTTTCCGTTTCTGTCCTCAGTGAAATTCCTCACTTTTATTTTAAGCTGACAATTGTTTTTGTGTGTGTACGGGTTCAATATTAGTAAGGTAAAATGAACCATTCAGAATCAGGGAATTCCCTGAGCACTGATACTACCTGGCTATCCGAAAGACAATGCTCTCAGACAAGCCAATTGAGAGGACATTCGAGCCAAAGAAGCCCCCCAACCTAGTAGCGAGCTCGGACAACGGGGAGGAATCCTTAAAGCAGATCAAGCGTTGCCAGAAGAAGATGTCAAATTGTCAAATTGGCTCGGAGTACATAGAAAACCCTCAACTCGACAACGGCTGATGGAAATAGTTATAAATACTAATAATACAAATATTGACAATACTAATTATAATTATAATCATAATAATAATAAAGTTCTTCACTACAGGTATGCAAGTAAAATTGCACTCTTAGTTCTTAGTTGACGTGTTTATTGTTCTTAATTCTTAATGAAAATTGTGAAAAATGGCTTGGATGGAAAAGGTAACAAAAGGTAAAATTGCAAGAAACAATTTCTATTCGAAATGCGCAAGGAAAAGTCTTATGGCGTTCCTGTCGTGTATATCCCAAGGCAGCAATTTGTTGTTAACCATAAATATAGCCATAAATAAATACAAATTGAGAATATTAATTGTTAAAACTCGTTGTTAATTCATGTGGGTTCGCGTCTATGCTTAAGCTGTTGATAACATTTCGTTGGGCTGCAAAATGTTAAGTTTGCTGTTTTTAATTTCATCAGGCCCAACAAAATTATTCGTTGAGTGTGGAACGTATGTACGTTTGGCGGAGTTCACAACCATTAAGCCTGCCATAAAAATTATACCTTTCGAGATGCAACCATAAAATGTGTTGTCCCAAAAGCTCTTTCGAAAGTGGCATAAAATAAGCTCGCCTTAGCGAAGTTTCATGCAACACTGCAAAAGCTGCGACTAGCTTTTGTTTTATGCTGTTCTGGTTTATTGACCTGCTTTTCTCTATAGAAATAAGGACAACACAGAGAGAAACAATTCGCAAAGCGCTGTAATTTTTATATATATATATATATATATATATGTACATATCTCGCTATGCGGCCGCTCTTGATACGGCATTTCGCTAGAACGGCCTCTCGATGAAGGCACGTTTTCGATTTACGGCCTAAAATGCTTCGCTATAACGGCATTCATTCAGTTGCAAGCAGAGCCGGCATTTGATGCAAGGTCAGAGCCTGTTGTATCCAGCTAACAGCTAACATCAAAAAAATTATCGAAAGTTTTCTGCTATGTCGAACAAGGATTAACCATCCGCCTTGAAAACGATCCTGGCGTCGAACGTAGCGCTAAAGTTTCTCGGGGAATCAGCTCAGCCATTGGCTGTTGCAAGTCCCCGAAGAACGAAATAGACAAGAAGGCAAGCCAAACAACAATGATGACGTCAGCTTACCAATTCTTCGTCGTCTTCAGACACATAGCCAGAGTCTGTTGGAATTGTGTGGACAAATGTATGTACACATTTTTGATTTAAATGAAACAAAAAGATAAAATGCATTTTGAGTGATAAACCATTTTACATGTTGAACACGTTTGGAGCCGATCCCATTGAATTTGTATGCATTTTTATTGGAATAATTGATTCCTCATACGGCTTTTCGTGGAACGTATCTGGGCCGTAATGCGAGGCATGGTGTAAATAGATGCGAAAAAAAGATACAAAATAGTTGAGCAAGCGTTTTGGGCGAGGATCGAGGATGATGGCCATCAAGGGAAAGGGGTGACGGAGCTGAACACAGGCAATCATAATAGATGATTGTGGCACACACTTAGCCAAAGAAATTAAACTCCACAAATTGAAATGGGACACAAATGGACAAATGGAACTAAGCCCAAAATTGCAGTCCAGAACTGAGAGCTGCGTGCGCTAAAGGTCATGCGATGGATTATCATCATCTTCCGCTCTCTCTTCAGATGGGGGCTGGGGGGTATTGCAGTTGTGGGCCACAATCGAGTCCATGAGCGGACCATGAAGCCCCGTGCTCAGTGCGATCTTGTGGAAATTGTTCGACTGATACTTGTTGAAAATTACCCTCAATTGGGCAGTGGGCGCGTCGCGTGCCAACTTTGCAATCTGCCGCGTGGTCGGCTGCAAATTGGCAGCGGTGTATCTCGAGTAGTGCACCAGCGTCGGTGTCCAGTGCCTGCCATCGAAGCCCGTCGGAGCACGCGCATTGCCATTGAGCAAGTGCAGCGCCAGAAACAGCGAAGCAGCCGCAATCTCGGAGGGCTTATGGCTGGCAAGACTGTAGTCGAGGCTGGCCAGTTCCAAGAAGTACTCGGACATGGCATGGTGATGATCATCGGCGCTGGCTGCCTTCGAGTAGCGCCTCAAGAAATGGATGGGCAATGGACGCGACAGATTGTAATCGATCGCCTTCAGTATGAGCAGCTCCATTTTCTGGATCTCGTGAGCCGTATAGATGTCATCCGTATTGTAGACAAATTCACACATGGCCGGCGGAAAGAGATCCTCGTATTTGGTGGCTATGAACAGCGCGGAGAGGCCGACCAATTCCAGATTCCTGCATTTGGTGTCCTTCACCACCTGCAGATAGCGATCGATAATGGCGACGGCCAAATGGTAAGTCTCCGGTGTCAAATGGAACTGCAGATGCACCTCGTTGATCCGATCGATGAGGCTGGCACGCATCTTATACGACACCTCCGACTGATCTTCCAGGTGGTCCGGGTAGATGGGCTGCTGCTCCTCCACCTCGTACAGATAGTCGTAAATATCGTTCACGTATTCAGAGACCAAAATCAGATTCTCCCGATCATTCGCATCAATGTCCTCCACATCAGCCAGACGACGACTGGACATGGCTCCTGTTGTGGTTGGAGCTGTTTTTTCCGCAGCTGTTGTTACCTGTGGCGTGTTGTTGTGCAACTTTGGCAGCCTGGTCAAGTCAATAGTTTCTTTTCTCATCTGAAGGGGAGCGTTCATCTCTTTCTTGAGCAACGACACCTCTTTATTGACTGCAACTGCAGCTGGAGCTGAAGCCAGATTGGGCCTGGTCAGCGATTTGCGCGACAAGATGCTGTCCTCGCGGCGCAGCATGTTGCCACAGCTGTCCCCCTTTTGCCCATCGGCTGTAGACTTTTGTTTGGATACTGCTGCTGCTGTTGCGGCTGCTGCAATTGTACGTTGGATTGGATGGGATGTGGTGACAGGAGGATGGGTGGAGGAGCTGTGCTTGTGGCTTAGGGCTTTCAACTTACGCTTGCTGTTCCCATCATCGGCGACCAGTTTCGCATTGTCCATTGTCCTTGTTGTCCTTGTTGTCGTTGTTGCTAATCGGCGATCAGCAGCAGTTGTGCTAATGGCGCCAGTTCGCATCGAATTGGAGCGCATCAGCGGCATGCCTGCTGTTGCTGCCCCATTTGTTGCGCCCAGCTGCTGCTTCTTCCACACGAGCCTTGAGCGCGTCGCTTGACTTTCGAGCGCAAATATAAATTGAGACTTTTGATAATTTACTGGTTGAAGCTAGTTTACAGATTGCACAAATATAGTTTTTAAATGTATTTATCAACGATTGCTGCTTTAGTCCGAATTTTTGTTTGCGTCCTGCGAACTCTGCGCACGATGCGATCGATGGGGAGACTAAAGTGGATTTGCATTTGCAGCAGTGCTCTTTAAATATGCCAAATAATCCATCCATCTCCCAGGCGAGTGGGTGAGACTTAATTAGAGATAGGTGAGCTCTCTCGACTTCAGCAATCTTACTTGTCACTCTGCAAAAGCCAGATGTTCTTGGGTTATATAGGGGATCCAGACTTAAGTGAGAACTTGTCGAACACATTGTTAAGCGATAAAGTGGAAGGATTTGGTGATAATCAAATACAATTTTAATTGATTGTTCATATTGCAATGGTCAGCACGCAACTTAAAAAAAATATAGAAAATAGAGTTGCAGCGCTAATCGATTGCGACAAATTTGTCGCCTGCGCTGTAACGGACGGAAAGTAAGCAAAGCACTGAGCAGCTGAGCTTACAAAAGCAACTTTTACGCAAACGGAGCATGCTGAAGGGTAGCGATAGATCGCTTGAGGGAGCTTTTACAACGCAGCCAACTTTGTTGTCTCCACTTGCAGCCGGCGGATGCTTGCTTTAGCGACCAAAACTGTTTATAAAAGCGAGCTGATCCCAGCTAAAGCTCCTTTTTAAAATTGTTTTGCAACGTGCGGGTGCAAAAGAAAAGTAAAACGTCGGTCGGCGAGCAGCTGGGAAAAAGAATAAATTAAAATAGTGCAGAAATCTTATAACCATAAAACAAGAAAGAAAAAAACCACCAACTTAAAAGACAACAAAACAACCAAAAAAGTTATAAAATTTGGGAAGAAAAAAAGGAAGCAATTTTTGCTCGTGTATCGTTGTGATTAAACCATAAAGTGCGTTTAATAAACAACAACACAAATCAAGACAATATTAGTGATTCAAGTGATAAACAACTATAACTTGAGCAGTCAGCCAAAGGTGCACAAATTAAATAATAAGACAAGTGCAAAAGAAGTTCGCCACATAATCGCCGCTTAGTGTGCCTCTGCTTCGCTTTGAACTTTTGTGAACTTGTTTCGTGCGTCGTACATAAGCAGCTGTGCGTAGGCGATTGAGCAGACAGAAACCGTTCGTTGTCGGTGCATTTGTTCTGTCGGTTTGCTTTGTGCATTTGGACAATTTGTGCGTTAAGCGTAAACATGAACACAACAACAGTCGCGTCCAATGATAGTGTGCCTGCACATATTTCTTTTTATAAGCGCAAGGCGGAATCAATTTATGCCGCGCTACAGAGGCTAGACGTGTTGTGGCCGGTGTCGATGATTAGTTCGGTTGATTCGGTTCAAATTAAGTTAAACTTAGAACTATTAAACAAAACGGAAGCCTCATTTAACCTTGCTCATGACAGTCTGAAACGTCTTGACTACGATGAAATAGGCAGTGATTTAAGCAGAAACTTTCAGAAGCTGTTTGTAGAAGTGGCATGTCGTTTAAAAAGGCAGCTTGAAATGTTCGAATCGCGTCCCTTATCGTCAACATTTCGGCATGTTGAGTCGGCAGCTGAGCGGTCAGCTCCTATATATATTGATCAAGCTGCCTACGTTTTTGGTGGTTACACGGAATATGCATATTTCATATCCATGTTCAACTCAATTATTGACACAGACACTCAGCTTAGTGACATTGAAAAGCTTCAGTCGTGTTTATCGGGTTTAGCTTTAGACTCAGTACGTTCGCTAGAAATATCAAGTGCAAATTATCGTGCGGCTTTGGACATTAAAAGCAAACGCTTTAACAATAAGCGATTAGTTTTCCAATCGCATATCAAGGAGATTATTGGGCTCAAGAAGGTGGATTCGACTTCAGCAGGGAAACTTCGAGAGTTTTCAGACAAGGTCAACTCGCATATGCGCGCGCTTGAGTCATTGTGAAGCTCTCAGGAAATATCTGGCTGCATGGTCATACACATGCTGCTCCAAAAACTAGACATCACTACTCAGAGTTGTTGGGAGGAGTCTGCACCGATGGACCAAATACCCTCAGCTCAAGAATTCTACACATTCTTGGAGAAGCGATGCCAGAAGTTAGAGAACCTGGATCATGCAATGGGATATCATTCCCTCAATTCTCAGGTGGGAAAAAACAATCAAAATCCTAACCACAGTAGACGAGCCTTTGTGGCATCCCAATCTAACAATTCTCCGTGCCCATTTTGTAACTGTGTCGGCCATACTATTTATGCATGCACCAGATTTGGAAATTTGTCTCCCTCACTGCGACACAAGGAAGTTAAGAAGTTGGCTCTTTGCTTTAATTGTTTAAAGTTCGGACACCATTCTCGGGCATGCAGCAGTGGACATTGTCATGTCGTGCAATAGGCATCATACCCTGCTGCACTTTGATGACAGCCTCTTCCAGCAACCCGCCAATGGATCATCTGACTCTGCTCTCGATGCGTCTTCGTCTTTCATTTTACCATCGGCTTCTGCTTCTCTTGCTGCACATGGTGGATCATCAGAAGTCGCGCTACTGGCGACGGCTATCATTCTAGTGAAAAGTCGTTCGGGCCTATTTCTTCCATGCAGAGCCTTACTGGATTCAGGCTCTCAACTGCATCTGGTCACCTCTCGTTTGGCGCAACAGTTACAGTTAAAAAAACTCGATCTACAACTATAGTGTCCGATCTTGGTGACACTAATCTTCGTACTGAAGGTCATACGGTGGAAATTTGCTTCAAGTCTCAAATATCGGACTATGCCGATTCACTTACAGCTTTGGTCTCACCCACCATTACGGACAGTCAGCCCGCCATTGCAATTGACATACAAAATTGGAACATTCCAGCCAACATACGACTGGCTGACCCAGCATTTTACAAACCTCAGCGTGTGGATTTGCTGATTGGAGCCAGCATGTTCTACGACTTGCTGTGCGTTGGTCAGATCAGGCTCGTGCCTGGACTACCTTTATTACAAAAGACTCGCCTTGGCTGGGTAGTCACAGGTGGTGGTCAACGTTTGAGCCAAACTTCATTGTTGGTCTCAAATTCCACATTGAATGATGTCTCCATTGTTGATGATCGACTGGATGAGATTGTTCGACGATTTTGGGAGGTTGACAGCTGCAGCGAGGCCATTGCATCAGGCACTAAGGAGGATTTGGAGTGCGAGCAGCATTTCGTGAAGACCTTTACTCGTCTATCTTCAGGCGAGTACTCTGTTAACTTGCCATTTAAACGTTCTTCCATCGAGTTGGGCGATTCCTACACACAAGCATATCGTCGATTTATTAATCTTGAGCGCAAGCTCGAACGTCGCTCAAGCCTTAAGCAGCAATACTCTGCATTTATGCAAGAGTATTTGTAACCTAAAGCAACATGTCGCTTGTCGATCCTCTGGATATTGACCATTGCAAATATTTTCTTCCACATCACTGTGTCTTGAAGGAGGACAGCACGACTACCAAACTTCGAGTTGTGTTTGATGGATCGGCTGCGACTTCTTCTGGATAGTCCCTCAATGACGTACTCATGGCCGGACCTGTCATTCAGGCAAAGCTGTTCAACACCTTGCTCCGAGTGATTGCTCCTGATAACTATTATCAATGTATTTTGTGGAGAGACTCACCCAAGGAAAAGGTACGTGTCTACAAGCTGACACCGTGACTTATGGCACCAAACCAATCTCATTTTTGGCTGTACGCTCCATGCAACAATTGGCTGTTGATGAAGCCGCTGCGTTTCCTCTTGGGTCGCTTACAGTTCGAGAGGACTTCTATGTTGATGACCTAATCTCCGGTGCTAGCTCAGTCTCTGAGGCTATGGACAAAATGAGGCAGACGACAGCGATTTTATCTCGTGGCAAATGGTGCTCTAGACATTCTGAAGTGCTCGAACGTGTTGATGAGGCTGACAAGGAGCAGTTTCTTAAATTTGATGATGGTAGTGACATAGCTAAAACTCTTGGCCTTGCTTGGGATCCATCTTCGGATAATCTCTTGTTCTTATTGTCACCTGTTCACCCAAATTCAAAACTCTCCAAGTGATCCATCTTGTCCACGACTGCACATATCTATGAACATCTTTGTCTTATTGGACCTGCAATTGCTAGGTGCAAAATCTTCCTGCAGCAACTCTGGAAGGCAAAGGTTGACTGGGACGAAAGCCTACCACTTGCATTAAGCTCTGCCTGGATGGACATCAGCAGCAGTTTTGAAAATGTCAGCCGCTTCAGTTTACTAAGATTAGTGCTAGACCTTCAGTCAGCATTGGAAGTGCATGGATTTTGCGATGCGAGTATTGAAGCCAATGGAGCCTGCATTTATATAGTATCCAGATCTCAACATCCCACTAGTCATCTTTGATGCTCAAAGTCTCGGGTAGCGCCGTTGAAGACGCTGTCAGGTTCCCAAACTCGAGTTGTCCGGAGCAATGTTGCTATCTCACCTTATGCATGATTTCAAGTCGATGGGATGCTTTAGAGGACGATATTACTGCTGGTGTGACTCTGGTGTTGCCCTGTATTGGATCAATGATGACTCTAGCAACTTCTATATCTTCGTATTCAGAAACAAACTATCTGCATGGAGTGTCACTATGTTCCCACGGATCAAAATCTTGCTGACATATTATCCAGAGGTGCAACTCCAAGTCAACTCTTGAAATCTGTTATCTGGTTTCCGCCGTCTTGTGCGCTCAAAAGACCCTCGATAGAACTTCGGAAGACTGTGTTGCTCGTCAAGTCGCCTTATGAAGATATAACTGTTAATTGCAAATTCGCCAACTCATTTGCTCCTATAGCAACGGATATTTGCGTACATCTTCCAGTTTATTCATCGCCTTCGACATCAGGGTCTTAACGCGTCAGACATTCAGCAAGGAACTATTATTCTTCTTCGTCTCGTCCAAAATGCCCATATGTGGAAAGATATGAAGACTTTGCGAGCAAGAGGAGCACTCAAGAAGTCTAGCCCCATTGCGTCACTGTTGCCATTTATTGATGATTTTGGAGTTTTGCGCGTTGGTGGCCGACTGGCCAACTCAAGTCTGCCTTATGAAGCCCGACATCCAATCATCCTGCCTAAATACCACCCAATTACTGTGGCAATCATCAAAGAATTTCATGAGCGTAACCTGCACTCACGCCCTCGCGCACTGCTTGCCAATATACGCCTTCAATATTGGCCAATTGGCGGCTTGAAAACTGTGTCTCGGGTTGCCAACAAGTGCGTCAGATGTTTCCGAGTTAAGCCACAGCTAATCGAACACATCATGGGCAATTTGCCAACAGAGCGGATTGAAGCATCTCGTTCCGTTTGAAGTGACTGCAGTCGATTATTGCGGGCCGTTTTTCTACAAATCTGTTGTTCGTACCAGACCACCAGTCAAATGCTACACTTCGGTCTTCATCTGCTTCGTCACCAAGGCTATTCACTTGGAGCTGGTACAGGGCTTAACAACAGCATAATTTCTTGGCGCTCTGAGGAGATTCATCTCTACGCGTGGCAAGCCTCGTCAGATTTGGTCTGACAATGCCACAAACTTCGTGGGAGCCAAAAACAATCTGAAGGAGTTGAAAAATCTGGTGTTGAGCGATGCTCATGCCACTGCTTGTAATGGTCGACAGATAGATCGATAGGCGAGGGATATCGAAGGGGGACCATCTTCAGCAAAAAAAAACAGAAAAAGAGAGGGAGACGAAAAAAAGAGAGAGGAAGGGATCGCATGCGCATGCGCTGCAGAAAGATTTATTTAAAAAGAAGAAATTCAAATAAATTAGTAAAAAAATTATGGAGTAATTATATATAAAAAAAAATAATATAAAATAAATAAATATAAAACAAAAAATAAAATAAAACAAAAAACAAACAAACCGGCGGCAGCAACAGGCGGAACTATCCATCGCCGCCACCAAGGAGGAAATCGGCAGGGACAACTGGACTCGAGAACCAGGAAGGGGAAGCCCGGAGACCCTGAGACGACTCGGATTATACCAACACACCTGTGAGTTTGTTCCCGCCTAATTGCGGCAGATTGAGTCAAAGACAGCTGATCGGCCCTAACCAATGCAATAGTGATGCTCATTTGTCACTCAGTGAAGCCGATAAAAAAAAAAAAAATATTTTGTAAGCTTTAAGTTAAGTAAATAGAAAAAATTGTACTACTGTTGCGGCGGGCGGCGTGGTATCGATAGTTGGAGCTGGCAACAGGCAAACAGGTGGTAGCCCACAGATTTGAATTTTAAGAGAGTAGAGGGAGAGGAAGATTTTTAGAAAGAGAGAGTGAGTTCGCGCTCTCAAGAAAGGGAGAGGGGAGAATATTATCCGAGCGGCGAGCAAAAGATAGAATAAAAAGGCCAATGATCTGATTTTTCGGAGGACAGTTGAAAGTCAGCGGCTCAAGAAAGGGATGCGAAGGAGAGTGAAGTGCGGTGTAGAGTTTCTTTTTGTGGTAATAAAGTGGACTAAAGAAAAGAATATCGGAACTAAATTTATATAAAACCCGGAATTACTATAAAAGCCAACTTCTGCAAAGTCAACATAAAAAAAGGGGGACAAATCCAAATCACCAAAATAAAATACACCGGCAGCAACCAGTTCAATATTAAAGAAAAACCCCCGAAAATACAAACACGCCAAGTTTAATAAAACCAACCGGCAACAATAAGTTTAAATATTAAAGAAAAAGCGCCGAAATACCCACACGCAAAGTTTAATAAAACCGACCGGCAGCAATAAGTTTAAATAGTAGAGAAAAGGCGCCGAAATACCCACCCACCAGAACAATCAAAAACGCCCACGAAGACTCCGAAAAGTTCAAATATAAACGTAACCCGACAAAAATAAATCACCACCAGAAAAAGCAACGAGAAAATCAGAAGTCCGCCATCCGGGAGATCGGACCTAACTTGCTGGAATTGCGAACAGATAGGACATACGTTCGACCGGGAAACACGGGTCGGAACACGATGCAAGCGGAGGAATCGCGTTCCAATTCGGCCTAGAGCGGCCACATCCCATAGACGCCGCCTCCGTTAGTAATTATAAGCCTGTAAGTAAGGATAAAGAAATAATTAATATTATTGCAAAAGTTAATCAAATAAAACCATAGTATTAACTTGCCAAACACCAGATGGTCACAACGTAAGTCCCTAGAGCAGAGACAAGCGGAGTATGCTCAAGCGAAAGAAAGGATATTTGAAGATGCTGGACAGGAGATGAGTGAGAAGACACAGTATAAAGTTCAGCGAGCACGATTAAAATTCCAACAACGAAAAGGGAGACGAAACAGTTTGTGTGCAGCCATAAGATCGGCGATGCGCTCGGATAGCAGGCCGTTCGCCAAGGTATGGATCGGTCACAAGGAACTCAATAGCCTGTTAGACACAGGAGCTTCAGTGAGTTTACTGGGACATGGTGGTGCTGATCTGGTAAAGGAGTTAGGATTAGATTTACACAAAGCTTGCTCGACTGTACAAACCGCTGGAGGATCTCCTCATCGCATCATGGGAAAGATACGGACCGCCATGACCTATAATGGAATCACCAAGGACATCGATCTCTTCGTATGTCCCTCGTTAAGACAACCGCTGTATTTAGGCGTAGATTTCTGGCGCAAATGTATTTCAGGCCGGGAATGGCAATGCAAGTGAAGCGAACTGCGACACGTGTAAGGAGACCAAACACTCGACGCAGACGAATAGACCAGTCATGGGAGGAGAGACAATAACGGATAGACCCATGCAAAAACTATATATGGATTTCTTGGGACCATATCCAAGGTCGCTAAGTGGTAATGTAGTCATTCTGGTAGTCCTTGATCATATGTTAAAGTTAATTTGGTTGAAGGCAATGCCAAAAGCGACGACAAAGGCGGTGATCGGATTTCTACACAGCGAGATATTTTCCATTTTTGGAGTTCCAGAAGTCGTTCATACGGATAACGGCAGGCAGTTCATATCAGAGGAGTTTAAAAATTTCGTAAGTCGACCAGACATAACCCACATGCGATCTGAAAATTATGCACCACAGGCAAACGCAGCGGAAAGGGTCAACCAAACTATCCTATACTACTATATCTATTACACACGTTGGGACGCGAGACTGCCCGACATTCAGGGTGCGGCTCGAAGCGCTATACACCACAGCATTGGAACCTCGCTATATTTTGTGCTGTTTGGACAGCATATGTTTACAAGCGGAAAGGATTACAAACTCGCTCGCAAACTTGGAGCCTTAACGGATGCCGAAGTCCAACATCTTTCCAGGCAAGACCCACAACAAATCACCCGGCAAGAAGTCCAGAAGAATCTACACAGCGCATATGAGAGAGCGGCTAAGAACTATAATTTAAAAACGCGTGAAATCCACTATGTTTCTGGTCAAGAAGTTTTCAAACGGAACTTCGTGCTAACTGATTTCAAGAATCGGATTAATACCAAGTTTTGTCCGAAATACGTCAAATGTCGAGTCATTAAACCAATTTGAAACAGTCTCTACGAGCTGGAGACCCTCCAAGGCAACAGGATTGGAGTATTCCATGCAAAGGACTTGAAACAAAAGCGCAGTGTAAGACATTAATCATATATAAGGAAAAAATAAAATAAATAATAAATACAAAACACAAAAATAAAAAAAGACAAACAAACCGGCGGCAGCCATAGGCGGGGTTATCCAACACCACCACCAAGGAGGAGATCGCTGGGGACAACTGGAACCAGGAACCAGGAAGTGGAATGCCGGAAAACCTGAGACTACTCGGATCATACCAAAATACCAGTGAGTTTGTTCCCGCCTAATTAATCGGAGCGAAGTGGGTCAAAGACACAGCTGATCAGCCCTAACCATAGAGGCATCAGTGATGAGCAATGACAGCAACAGTGATGCTCATTTTGTCCATCAGTGATGCGCACTTTTGCAGCCAATAAAAAAATAGTAAAAATCACAAATGTTTTGTAAACTTTAAATTAATTAGATAATTATCAATGTGTTGCATTTGCAGCCCTATCGATATTCATTTATCGTATGCCACCACCAAAAGGTGAGATTTAAAGGGCCACATCGCCGAAAAGAGGAAGCAAGTGCCAGGGTCGGCGAGATCAGCGTTGCATTCTTCGCAAGGTGGCGCGTTGAAGGTTAAGGCGAAGTAACGCATGAAAAAATAAAGAAAAAACGCAGTGAGGCAGGTCGCATAGCGATTAAATTTGTGTGCCGTATAATCAAAGGATAAGTACCTTCAGGAGTGCATCAACCCTCCGCATTCGTTAGACGTTGTGAAGTCAAATTTGGCGTAAGTTTGACTGTTTGTATAATTGTTGTGCCGTTCCAATTTTGTGGTTCATGTTTAGGTGGCCGACGGCAGGTCACGCCGCAATTGTAAATCTCCGATTATACAGTCTAAAGTTGGCGCAACAACGACTTTGCCGTCGCGCCAAAATTACTGGATACGGCCTCGAAACTGCAGCGAGGGAAACATTGGGCGAAAACACCACCGAGTATTGGCATTGCGCAAGCGCACCGACGGCGTATCTCTGCAGCCGGTGAGTGCGTTCCGGTACCCAGTACCCAGTCGCGTAGTCCGAGCGCAGCAAACTCAGTCGGACCCAGTACCCGGAATTTAAATTGAATTTAAATTGAACCAAAAATTGTTAAACAAAAAAAAAGGGGGGAGAGAAATTTATGTAACGATCAGAGCTACGCCCTGCCGAGTGCGAGCCGGCTGCGCGCATGTGATCAGTGCCGAACCCAAATTCAGCGCCCAGCGCGCAGCGCTCCAGCGCATCATCCTTCTGTATGTTTATGTAAATGTTAAATGTTATGTTAAGCAAAGTAAGTTATGTTGTAGAGCTATTCGTATTTATGTTCATGTATTTATCTGTTCATGTATTATCAGTTAATGTATTTATTTATCCACGTACCTAGTATTAATTTAAACTTTTAAGTAACCGTGTTCACCCAAAAAAAAAAAAAAAAACAAAAAACTATCGGCGTCCGGAGTTTTTTGCCAGACTGCGGGAAACAGTTTTTCCACGAGCCCCCCCATACACCGAATACTTATATTAGAGCTCTAATAGGGTAGGGTAGGGATTGAGGGCCACCTAACGCTACATTCACATTTGTCACATTTTTTTATTTTGGTTTCGGGTTTGGCAAGATTCCCGATTCAAATTCAAATTTGAATAGCCGTTGCAACATACAACGCTACCTAGCGGCGTATTTTGTCATAACCATAAGATATGATATAATGTTTGTCAATAAATTGTAAGAAAATAACTATGTTCTGTGAGTAAGTTTAATACAGGGGAGAATCGCCGGGAGCATGGAATAAATTGGTCGTCGACTCCAATTTAAGGGCGATGGGCAATCCGAATCCGTGCAGGCCCATTGCAGGAAGGGCGGGTACGTCGTGGCCATAAACACCAGGCCCGTCAGCTGTTTCGTTTGTTTTTGTGTGTGCATGTAGGTCTTTATGTAGTGTTGTGTAGGTCGAGTTTTTTTTTGGAGTCTGTACCGTCCACGGGCAGGGTTGGAGTTACCCACCTCTGAGAATACCGAGCTAGCCGAGGTTGCCCACTGAGAAACACTGGACGTGTTACAATTTATAAAATACAAATTACTGTTAACTTTGTTGCATTTGCCTACATATCGATCGGAAATTATCGCAGACCACCTCCAAAAAATTTAAAGGGCCACATCGCTGAAAGAATCGAAAAGTGTGGCAGTGTCAGTGAGATCACCATTGAATGTGACCGCATTTCCCGCAAGGTGGCGTGTTGTGGGTTAGGGAGATTGAACACATATGAAAAAGCTAAAAGTGAGCCAGGTCGTGTTTCGTGGCTCGTAGATATTTGGTGCCGTGCAAGCATAGGTTGGAGTGTCTTTAGGAGTGCACTAACCCTCCGATATACTTTAGGCTTTGGGGAATCAAATTTGGCGTAAGTGTGTCTGCTTAAATAATTGTTGTGCTGTTCTAATTTTGTGGTTTATGTGCAGGTGGCCGACGGCAGGTCACGCCGCAGATTTACAATTTATATTATACATCGCTTGCTGGGCGAACAAAAATTTGTCTGAAGTTGACGCAACGACGATTTTCCCGGGAGCAGAATTGCTGGATACGGCCTCGTCACTACTGCGAAGGAATCACTGGGCAAATCCATCATTTTCTGATATTGGGAGTGCGCATGCGCAACGGCGGCGAACCTTTTTAGCCGTTGAGTGTGTTCCAGTATGGAATAAGCGCCATCACATGCTGCTAGGATAAGCCTTCAGCAACCGAGGTCGCATAGTTCGAGCGCATAAAATTGAATCGAACCCAAAATTTAAATTCAAACACATGAGCAAAAGAAAATTATTGTTACGCTCCAATTTTAAAATGCGTACTTTATATTAAAACACAAATTGTAAAAAAAAAAACATGTAAAATCAAATCCATACCATGTCGAGTGCAAGTCGACGGCGTGCATGTGATGAGAGCCAATCAAATTTATGTATTTGTATATCTATTCGTTATTCATATTTGTATATTTATTTGTTCACATATTTATTATTAATTTAAATATCTAAGTCTATACCATTGTTTTTCAATAAAATCCGACGTCCGGATTTTTGCCAAACAATTTTTTGGAAACAATTTTTGCATCGAAGCCCCCACACACCGAATACTTATATTAGACCTCTAAAAGGGTAGGATAGGGATTGAGGGCCACGTAAAGTAATAATCATATTTGTTCGAATTTTGTTTTGATTTCATCGGATTTGGCAAGATTCCCGATTTAAATTCAAAATTGAATAGCTGTTGCAGCATACAACGCTACCTAGCGGCGCATTTTGTAGTTACTGAATTATACCATATAATGTTTATTAAAAAAATTGTAAGGAAATAATAATGATCTGAGGGAAAAATCGCCGGGAGCATGGAATAAATTAATCGTCAACTCCAATTAAAGGGCGATGGGCAAACCAAATCCGTGCAGGCCCATCGCAAGCAGGGCGGGTACGTCGCGGCCACAAACCCCAGGCCTGTCAGCTGTTTCGTTTGTTTTGTGTGTGCATGTAGGTCTTTATGTAGTGCTGTGTAGGTGGAGTTTTTTATTTGTTTTGTGAAACACTGGACGTGTTACAACTTGCCGCTCAATATATCGCGGTCGAACCACCCCTGAGCCGATAGCTAGCCGGCTGAGCGATATATTGGTGCTTTCGATAGGTAAGGCATAACAAATGGCGCCCAATTAAAAAAACTAGGCTGACATTATGCGAACAAATGTCACCCTGTTTAAACAACACCGCGAAGCACGTTTTTAGCAACAAATGACGCTTGCAGAGTGTTAAAAATATAAAATTTGTAAATAATTGAATAGGTGATATTTGTCAACAAGTAGGTGAAATGTTTAGTCGGACCGTGGATGAGCAGCCTACTATGCTGAGTCCATCGCTGCCACTAACAGGAGTCCTGCCGATTTGGTCTAAGAACATCTTTCAATGGCCACTCGTAGTGAAAGTGAAGCTTAGCTGGTCCGTGAGCCGGGGAAAAGGCCGAGCCACGTTGCCGGTGAAGTAAATCTCGAGCTAAAAAGAAAAATAGAATTTGATGATTAGATTACCGGCCAATTAAAATTTGTTCTTAAAGATAGCATACCTTGAAATGGGGTTTACAAAGTACGTCGAGTTTTCGAGTCGTGATCCGTGCATTAGCATTTACTTAGTGTCAACGTAGTCCGTCTTGGAAAACACGCGCAGACAATAGCAGTAATTAATATTCCAGAATAGAGAGGAACAGTTGTAGGCGAGCTAGAAAAATAAAAAAGTGTTTTAGCGTGTTAGTGTTAGTGTTTTCATCTCACCCATCTAAATGTTTGAATAATATTTTCGAGAGTGCTGAGTTTTGGTTTTGAGTGTTAGTTTTTTATAAGTCAATTTCCAGTGATAGCTTACTTCTCACCATTATTGTTAGAATACAAATTTGACTTGGAGATTAGGTAAGTCAAATATTTATTATAGAGTGCATATAATTATTTCTGAATTATTTATTGGTTGTTGGTATATTTATTGAATATTTATTTATTTAATACATGTATAGACTTAATCAATGTTTACTGAGTTAGTAGTTATATATTGCTTGCTTAATAATATAATATTTATTATTCCACTGGAGATTGGGTAGAAGTGCTTAAGGTGCAGATCATTATTTTCCTTGTACATAGGCGAAGGCGGTGCATTTTAGCGTCAAGGGTAACTCACCTTGTTATTCAGAAAGATTATTTATTTCTTTTCAAATTTCATGGTACATTTCTCGAAAAATTTAAAACAAAATATGTTGCTAATCGACCTCCAGGGCAGACGACAGCTAAACACTAATATAAAAGCAAAGCAATTTCAATTTATTATTATTATAAGAACTCTTGCATAGCTACCCCATCAACCCCAGCTCCCGCACGAATGCGAGAATCTGTGCTGGGTTGAGGGCTTCTATGTCGTTGAAACTCATAACAACTATGATGCTGCATCTTCGTCAAGCAAATTTCAATACTCTTTTCTGAATTTTAGAAACGATTTTTACTGCAATGAAATGCATTTCTTAATAATAGACAATATTAAAAAAATATATATAATATTATTAATCATGATTGTCGATTTCTAATTTATAGGATTTGTTTTCCTACATTTTTTTGAAATTATTGCTAGACCCAACAAAGACTGTCTAGTTTCCAGGGCGGTTTCCTTTTATCAAATTGGTTTCTTTGTTTTAGCATGAAACCCTCTGCAAGTGTATACCACACACACATTTACACAAACGCACACGCACCTCTGTTAGGGACGGGCAATAATTCATTGTATGATTAAACGTTGGTTTATCTTCCACGTTATGATAGCGCACATAAATAGCCATATGCATAGGCAAAACACACTGTGCATTCTTCGGAATGCCGAATTCAGTCAGCGTGCATTTCGAACTAAGATACCACGAAAATCGACACGGCATCGAGCTGTTACAATTGGCAATCGACGGCAACTATTATCAGCAGCAGCAGCTGCGGCGGCAGCTCCATGGAGGTAAGATAAGAAGACATGGAACATATATAGGATGACACATTCTATTAACCGAAATTCTAGTCATCAAAGTATTATAAGCCGATCAAAATTGAAGTCGTATTTTGCGAAATGTATTTGTGTAAAGTTCTTCTTATTAATATACATACATTTTGGTACAAAAAGGGACAAATGTACGATGCTGTTAACATAGTTCGATATTCGATCTGATACGCACATATACATATATGTATATATATCTATATATGCATGCATCTGTGCATGTATGTAGGTGTATAAATATGTAAAATGTATGTGTATATTTGATGGACATTAAGTATAGTATATATGTATGTATAATAGAGATGGATATATATATATATATATATATATATATATATTAAGTTTGTGTCATTTTTGGACGGCTGTTCTGATGCATATATAATATATAGACACTACAAGTCTACAGATACACTAAATATGTATAAGTATAACAAAATTTGCACTACAAATTCCAAGGCACTTATTAAAAATATGGAGAGATTCCGTTTTGCTAACATTGAACAAATAAGCACATTAATAAGGTCAAGTGAAAAGTAAATAATAATATATATGGAATTAATTGAAGTTAAGTTGAGTTATGTGAATTGTGGCACTACTACTATATGTAACCCTGCAGGCTGCGCGATTGACTGTGATGATGACGCGGTGGCTGATAGCCCGGCTCCTGCATTTCCATCTGCATAACAAGATTCTTCTGTTCGCCACGCGCCTCGTATGCCTGCCGAGATTCTCGATGCAAAATGAGGGCAGCCAGGCCCAGCAGCATAAAGGTGACAACGGCCAAGGCATACGACCAGCCAAGCACATTGAATTTCGGATACATCAGCCAGTCGCGACGATAGGCGCACCCACCAAATATGCACACCGCCAGAAACATGAACAGAGCTATTAGATGAGAAGATAGATAGATATATATATATATATATATATATGATTGCAAACAGATATTAGAGACGTAAATACGAACATGATATGGCTGTTCCTATGTAGGAGAGTCGCACCAGAAGCCACTCGTATTGCAGCACAGCCTTGAGAGGCAGGCGAATGATCGTCAGCGAGAGCAGGGTCAGTACAGCGAACACAATGATAAAGGACATCGTCACAAAGCCCTGAACAGCCATCAGCCAGCCAGGCAGCAGATATTCTCGGATAACATAATAGTCCTAGTGCAACCAAAGGGATTATTATTATTATTATTGTACTTATATGCATAGCAATATGTTACTCACATGGGAAAAGATCAAATGGCATCCGGTGAATTGCTTGGGGAATTGGTAATTTGGATACTCGAAATTCTTAAAGCAATATTGCCAGAGGCCCATATTCTTAAAGCTGCTGCGTGTCTCCTCGTACGATTCAATCCAATACGGCGAGCAAAAGGACATCATCAGCGCAAAGAAGCTGGCGAATGTCACAATTGCACCAAAAACAACTCCATCTGTAAGTGGACACACACCCACACACATATATATATTTATACAAATGCAAGCAGCACTTCAAAATAAACAACACTAGCTGCGTCACTCACTTGTCGCTCGTGGATAGTCGCCCTTCTCCACACTCGTGTCGGTTGTATCCTGCGACTGCTGTTTGCCCAAATTACGCATTGTGAACGCAGGCACTTAGTTCGCAAAAAAAATATTAATATTATAAAAAATAAGAAAAACAATTGAAACGCGATTTAGTCCAATGCACACACCCAACAGCAAGGTGGGGCTGCGGATGGTAAAAATATCGACTAATTGTCCAAACATTCTTTTACTTCGGTGTATCGATATTTCAACCAGGCACGAAGTTGCGATTTTGTATCGATGTATTCTTATGCTATCGGTCGTATATCGTATACGATGCTCGCCTTGCTCAACTTGTTTTGTGTAGAAGAGGAAGAAGATAACCGGCTAAAGTGTAGCATTAATTTATTAAAGCTAATAATAACAATAGATACACACAGAAATCGACAGAGCTACAGAACTTTATCCACCTCATGGTGCTACAAATGTTTCATATAAGCCAGAAAGCATGTCCACCACAGACTGCACACACTCATAAATGGCATACGATTGCGTTTCGGTATCAAAGAAAATTTAATGGTGGTCAGTGGCCAAGCGGATAGTGCAACCTATTAAGTATATATTAAGATGTATAGAAATTTGCATATATGTATCGATATTTGCATATATATATATCATTTGTATTTTATGCATACCTTGTAGGTAGGAATGAACTTTGTTACGTGTCGGTTTGTCCCAATGGGGCAGCTCCGGCCAGCCAGTACTCCATTGGGGGTGGGTCTATCCATGCCCGCCGACCGTACAATAACACAACATTAAACAAATCAAACTATTAAACAGCTGGTTTAACGGACAGTGGCAACAATTATTTAAAATAAAACAAATACGTTAACTTCGACGTCCAACGGTGGCCTCGCTGTTAGTGCCGTGGCGCTCCCGCGCTTCCTGTGGGGCGAAATCATATAGTTAATGCCCCACCCTTTTAATATCAAAGATCACATCTTATCCCAAGACCATTTTTGGTCCCCTCCCCTCCATTTACAAGACTTAAGCCGTCATTTTAACTGACTATGTATATTTAATGTTCATAGCTTACGGCTAACATTTTATGCTCAGACTTATTGGTATATATAGTTATTACACTAAATTTAATTTAAACGAACGAGACCCGACAAAACTTTATTCGACCTTCTACGTGCTGAGCCAGAGAATTCTGACTCACAAGAGTACTAGGGGCGATCCTTGGGGAACAAGGAAACCACTAGTCCTGGTGAGCGTCAGGAGTGCTGTACGAAATCTCTGGCGGGCAGACTGACATCCCGGGATTGCGTAGCTGGCGGGCGGAGTGCCTGGGGCAGATTCTGGCGCACAGGAGCCCGCTTCCAACCTGATCAAGGGCACCGATGTATGGCGAGACAACATGGAACGAGCAGTCATTAAGCGAATAAAACCCAGCAAGTGTAATCTCAAGTAATATAAGTGAAACCAAATAAAGCAAATTTTAATATACATACAGACTGTGTTATTAATTGTTGCAAACGCAATAATAAATTTTGTTGCTCGAACCCGCAGCTTGACTGAGTTTTAGCTTAGCTAAAAGAAAAGGCATAAGAAATAAGATTTAAATACAAAAAATATGAATAATTTAGTTATAAAAAAATAACGAATTAATTATAAATAAAAAAATAATAAAATAAATAATAGACACAAACCGGCGGCAACAACAGATGGAATTATCCAGCGTCGCCACCAAGGAGGAGATCGCCGGGGACAAATCAGGCACCAGGAAGTGGAACCGGGAACACTGAGACGACTCGGATCAACTCAACATACCAGTGAGTTTGTTCCCGGCCGATTCATTGCAGCGAATTGGCTACAAGGCACAGCTGATCGTCCCTAACCCTAAGGGCATCAGTGATGAGCAATGCCTGCAACAGTGATGCTCATTTTGCCTGCGTCAGTGATGCACACGTTAGCAGCCAATGAAAAAAAGAGAAATCATAAATTTTTGTAAACTTTAAACTAAGTCGATAATTATTAATATATTACGTGTATAAGAGACTTTAGTGTTGGCCAACAAAGTATTAGGAAATCACAATGTACAATTGTGGGTAAAAAAAGAAACATGATTCGTGAATTAAATGGACTAGTATAAATCGAATGAAAATGAAGTGTTAAATTAATGTGATCGGGTGAGATGAGGATATAGCAACCGAACGATAATAGAATAATAGTAAAATGGAATTTCTCCAGTGAATTTAGATGAGGAATCATCAGGAAGGCAGGGACACGCAGGCTGTACAACATCCACACAGCCAACACATATTTATTTTATTTATTTAAGAATACAAATTATTGTTAACTTGCCGCCCAATATATCACGGTCGAACCACCCCTGAGCTGATAGCTAGCCGGTTGAGCGATATATTGCTGCTTTCGATAGGCAAGGCATAACATATCAATATCTTTTATAATAAAAACTTGTATAATAAAAAACTGCAGCGAATGAGCATAGTGAATAAGTGAATAGTGGAGGTTGTGGCTTTCTAAAAACCAGGGCTTACATTTCTTTATTTCAGAGTGGATTTCTTAAAAATTAAAAAAAAATAAAGAATATGTCTTATTTCAGTGTTGTTTTCTATGTGTGCTCATAGAAGAATTCTTATAGTCCTCAGTTTTGTTACTTATATTTATTTATAAATGTTAGTATACAACAAACTTTGTATATAGTTTAGTACATATACCCACTAAGCAGACAATACATAGAGGCGTCAAATCGACTAAAAACCTTCTGCATGTTTTTTCAGTGATCGTGGATCATAATTGCATTTGGTGCAACTGACAGCCGATATTTTCGATCCGATGATTATATAACTCAATCACCGACCGCAGTCCACTCCGTTCCATCGTTGCTCTCAATAAAGGCATTGCTTGCGATGCCTAACTAAATGTCAATTTATAGAAAAAAGTGTTGCATAAAATGTCTTGTGTTGTTCAACGTGCTGCTTACAAAAATTCTCAAATGGTTCTAGTTTCGAGAATATGATACCGCTCTTATTGATCTCTCTGTCTCGTGTGGTGGACCATCCTCCACACCGTGCTGTTCCAGCACCAAATAGGAGAATGCCGCAGGCACAGCAAGCTCCGGCTTCGAAGCGTGGGAGAGTGGTAGTTGGACCATCCCGTCCACCACGCCCAGCACCGAACGCTGTAATGCAAGGCGCAGTGCGCCCAAAAAAGAAGGATGAGTTCCTGTCACCGAGATGTGATCCGGTATATAATCCATGCATTTTAATGTAATAAGAGCCAGTATGAAAAGATCTCTTTGCGTATTCACATCATTCAGCCCAATTTGTTTCAAGTACCGATTGCGGCGACACTTTGCTACTGGTCCATGAACCGGTAGCATACCGAACACATTTCAGCATACCCAAAGAATTGACAGTAAGAAGTCAATTTATTTACATTTGGGGACCCCCGACTTTTGGAGTTTAGTTTCATTTGACGAACTAATAAAACAACCAATTCCAATTTTTTTAGTACTATAACTTGACTAATATTCCGGTTGTGAGTCGAAGCACAGCCTGTCATAAAATAAATAAATAAAATAAAATCTCAATGGAATTGAAAACTCTGTCCTTGCCCACAGTGAACGAAGAGTTGGAAATAGAGCCAATGATTCGTAAGCAAATTGTATTGCTCGACAGTTTGGAGCGAATCATTGAATAAAATGACTAATGAGACACGCCAAGGTTTTCAAAAAGTCATAGGCCAATATTGGAGTGAGATAAGAAACATCCACGTCCAAATTTATAAAAAAAAATCCTAGATCCCAAGAGCATTGGACATGATGATAGGAGATATTTGGCTGCTGAAGATGCTGTCATATCAGCATCGCTAAATGGCGATAAAATTTGATTCAGCTTCGTAGCACCCAGCCTTCAGTGACCGTATTAGAAATGTTGCTGAGCTCGGTCACGTGGCTCTCCATAGGAAAGAAGCAGCAATTCAAAATTCGAAAAAGAAAACCTTTTTTTTGTTTTTGCTGCTTATAAAAGAGGTAGGCTGCAGCCTTTTCGCCTCGTGGTTTTATAAAAGAAGTCCGCATCCTCCACGTCGGTTGGCTCGATTGCTAAACGTGAGAGGTTAAATCCGCGCGCATTTCAATGCCTTTCAGATGGTATATCACCAATTATCACTTATCCTTAACCGAATAAGCGTACAAGAAGACTCACCAAAGGTAATTCGAGCTTTGACGAATAATTATCGAGGTAAAGCCTTAGATACGTTCGTGAGAGGTTTAAATGGAGACCTACCCAGACTCTTAGCAATCAAAGAGCCAAGGGACCTGAGTCATGCCTTGCATTTGTGTAGCTTGGTGGAGAACCAAGAACATAGAAATGGGTTCTTACCCAAACCAAAGCAACAAATGCCACCTCTACCGCGCAGAAACCATAATCCATTACAAAAATTGCCTCAGACCAATCATTTTGTACAATGGAAGAGTTTCGACCCAAAACTATATTACACCCCTGGACCAAATATGAATTATCAGACGATGCAACAGCATTAACAATTCCCTCAACCATTCCGTGGCCAATATACATTGCCGCAACAATTTTTCAACCCTAGATAGGGCTACCAAGCGCCTCCGCGCCCCTTCTTTTCAAAACCAGAGCCAAAACCCGTACCAATGGAGATAGATAGCTCCATCAGAACCAGAAACGTGAATTACATGAACAAGCCAAGAACCAATGGTTTCACCGGCAAACACCCCATCAACGCACCCAGCGGTCAGCCCCCAAAAATTCAACATTTCCATATTGAGACAGAACCATCAGAAGAATGGATTGAACAACCTAACCCCTGTGACATGAAGAACGAGGAACAAGCCTATCTCGAAGCTGCCGAACTGGAAGGTGCCCACGCCCTACCTGACAAGGTAGAGAACGGAATTAACCTTGCATACCAACCAACCATGGCTGATGCCTCCGACATTCATTTCTTAGATTAAATAGTTCCTCTTTGCCCTATTTTCAGTGCATAACGAGGACCGACAACTCACTGAATTTTTTAATAGATACAGGCTCGAATCAAAATTACATCCAACCAAAATTAGTCCCGAATCCGAAACCAAACCAAGAAACATTTAATGCAACGTCCGTTGGTGGACAAGCAAAAATATCCCACCACACTTTCCTTAGCTTATTCGGTCAAAGAAATAGACCAATCAAATTTTTCTTGCTACCGACCTTAAAAACCTTCCATGGTATCCTAGGTAACGATACCTTGAAACATCTGAACGCTGTTATTGACGTCAAGACGAACATACCATGCATCTAAACACGGTTTTCACGACCTTAGATAATGCAAACATGAAAATTCAAATCGACAAAGTTTTTCAAGACCGAAGTCGATTTCCTAGGTTTCACTATTTCAGCAGATGGAATTAAAACCAATTGCGAAAAAGTGAGAGCTATTAAAAGTTTTCCAACACCCAAAACCCTCAAAGACTTACGTTCTTTCTTGGGTTTATCAAGCTATTATAGAAGATTCATTCGTGACTACGCCAAATTGACAAAACCTCTCACAACTCTCCTAAGAGGATAGTAGTAGGGAAATGGGGATTCTATGACAGGAAGTGGCTTATTGCTTTTGATTTTTAATTGCTTTATTATTGGAGCTAGTTTATTGCTTTTGGGTGGGGGAGTGACAGGTGTGTAACCTTTATTGGAAAAAGGTGTGGTTTTGGATCACGGCTTCATATTTTGGTTTGTAGAGTTTAAAATGCTTAAATAAAATAACTTTTTTTTCGAATTTTCATAATATATTTTATTTATTTATAAATAGAATGTTTACAAATGTGAAAATTTGTATATTCTTATTGATATAGAGTAATTTTAAGATACATGTGCTTTATGAAAGTATATTATTATTATAATTATCCATTTTGCTTAACATCTTTCTTAGGTTAGTGTATTGAAATATAAGACGATCCAGTTTTCTTTTATATGATACAAAGTAGTGACAAGCACATGTATCAGCTCCTTCTCTGGCGTTATTCGAAGACCATGAGCACACTGTCAAGTGCTTTCCATATTTTGATTTAATTAGACGATAGTTTTCATATTCCAAGATAAATACTCGGTATTCCTCCAACAATTTAGAATGTTCAGGGAAAATTACATCCTCAAACTCCTTGAGGAAATCATCAATTTCCTTACATTTGTTTTAAATCCAAAATTCGAAATTTTACCCATTCTGTTGTGTATTCTCCAAAAGCAGAAATGCAACTGAAGAATTATTTTACTTTATTTATAAAGTGTCTATACTTGTGTAACTTTCTTTTGTAATACTTGTCTATACTGGTTTACATCTTTTTTTATTTCTTTTCTCATCTTTCTTGAAATTCCAAAGCATAAGCGAGTTAAATCAATTTCTGCTTCATGTCCATAAGACACATTTAAATCTAAAGGTTGTACATCATATATCCCCATCTTTGAACATTTTGGGATAATATAATTTGTATATATATTACAAATTTGATTTTTAAGCAGTGTGTTCCAACATAAAAATGAAGTGAAAAATATCCATAATCTTATGAAGGCTCTCCATGATTCACTATCAAATTCAATTTTATTTCCATATTGATTTAAAATTAATATGCATTGCTTATCGGATTTTATAATCTTAAAATGACACTTTATGCTCTCAATATTGGGATTATCAATTATTGCATCAGGCATCAAGAACTCAAACTGCTCAAGCCTTAGCTGGATATATTCGTTAAACGTCAGTAATTGAATCCATTCCTCTTTTCCAAATCCAATGAAATTACGTTTATGCTGCTGCATCCAAACCATTGGTGTAAATCGTCTCGTTGTTGAAAAGCCACACTTTAATTTTAATTGTAGATTAACAAAATACTCGAAACCAAAAATGATTTCGTGATCTTGAATTTTTCTTGAATTTCTAGATTTTCTTAGCTGAAGTGTGTCCATATCGATTGAAAAGTTGTCTCAAACTAACTTGGGAATTGAATTGTGAACGCTATTTAAGGTGAAGAGTCTTGCTCATGCTTCTCAGTACATTATACACATTAGACGCAAAATGATTAAGATAGACAGAAGCTCGTGTGTTCTTCTTGACTTTCAGTATATATTTGGAAACGAGCGACAAATTTTTGTAAAGGAATTGGCCTTCATGTAAGCCGGATCAATCATACCGAATTTCTTTCACTTCAAGCCTCCCTATGATATAAAAGAGCTGGATGAAATAACTAGAAAAACCCTAAAAATAACTAAACAGTATGTCGATGGATTGGATTGGTGTGATGGCGACATTTCTTATTTAAGCCTTGGTGATATATTAAGTCCATTAAAGCGTAAGTATTCGCTACAGCTACAAAAAATAGTTGATTTAGAACTAGATCAAAGTTTAAGACACTTTCAAAACTTTTTCACAAATTGTAGAATACATGAGAAAATATCAAGCCAATGTGCTCTAAACAATTTATTTAAGCTATTTGTAATCTTAGAAAACTCTAATTTTGAAATATATGGAAATTAAAATTTGATTGTACCATTATGTTCCTAAATATAAACAAACTAAAAAATCTATAAAATTATAAATATCGAGTTTTGCTTTATTCAATTTAGTCAATGGGCTTACATCACATTTAAATTACAGATTATAATAAAATTTAATACAACTCGTGCGTTTCTTAGGGCACATACACCTTTATTTAGATGGGACCCACAATCGGAGAAACCATTTAATTTCATCGCATCTAATCGTGAACATCCAAAGTCTTCAATGTTAATTACACACGTCTTTAGAAACTTTTCAAGAAACTTTTTCTTTGTATCTCCCTTTGTGATTACTCTCATATCCTTGAGAAGCTCACGAAGATAGTTTCTGACTTCTAAAAAGCTATAATTTCCATCATTCCAACAGAGATTGTGCTGATTTCTAGTTAACCATATTGCCGTTTTACGGGCCTTCTTCGTTAGTCTAAGAAAATCATATGGCGGTCTTATAAGGTAATGAATATCATGATAATAACCATTCTTAAAAACAAGAGCAATTTCTTTTAATATAAAATAGTCGTAATTTCCAAAAAATCCTATCAAAATATAAATTTAAATATCGAGTCATTAAGATTCGATTATAAAATAGATAAATAATGTGTCTTGTGTGTACCATGAGCTATAAACTATAGGACCGTTAGCAAGTTCGGACATTCCTCAAATGAGCGGAATAAAGAGTAAAGTAATTTCCACTTGGTGGAAGTCTATGTGGAAAATAGTCAAAGCAATGGTACTAAATACAAACTGTTTAAAAATGTTCTGCAGACAGCGCTTTTCAAAAGGAAGCAGGCCTTGTTCTCGTTGATAAAATAAATAAAAATACAAAATTAAGGTAAAGCTGAATATGAAGAAAAATAATTAAAAAAGAGGATCATGAGCAGGAGGAATTTAATAGAGGAATTACATGCACCAGCTCGTACAAATTTTAAACGCCGAAGAGTTATTATGAAGGGAATCGATGATCATTGGCAAGCAGACTTAGTAGAAATGCGACAGTACTCATCATCGAATAAAGGATATAAATTTCTATTGACAGTTATTGATACGTTTTCGAAATATGCATGGGGACAAGCATTGAAAACAAAATCTGCGAAAGAAGTTGAACGTGCATTCTCGGGTATTCATAAGGAGAATCGAATTCCAAAGAATTTACAGACCGATGATGGAAAAGAATTTTTTAATACAGACTTTAAAGAGCTTGTGTAGAAAACATAACATCAAACATTACTCAACTTTTAGTGGCCTTAAGGCGTCAATTGTTGAGCGTTTTAATAGAACGCTTAAGGAGATGATGTGGAGAAAGTTTAGTTATAATGGAACATATTGTTGGATTACAATTTATAAGCAATTGATAAATGAGTACAATTGAAAACATCATAGAACAATCCAAATGAGACCTGTTGATTTTAAAGCGTTAAGAAAAGGAGGTTTCTATAAGGAAGAGTTGAAAACAAAATTTGCAGACACGTACTTAATTGAAAAGATAATAAGGCGTCGAAATGATACAGTTCTAGTTAAATGTCAATGAAGTTCTAAAAAAAAAAATAAATAAAAAAAACGTGTGCGTACTAGTAATAGATGAAAATTTCATGAACAGTATTGATTTGTGATGAATCTGTCAGTAATTTCCTTTAAACCTTCGGACCTGTGCACTAAGGTTTCGGTTAATTTATGTATGAAACGAATGTACTCAGTGTAGGGAATTTCGGATATAAAAGAGCGTCTTGAATACAAGTATCTCATTCAAAAAGATGTCGAGGAACATTCAGGAGCTGTTTAATTTTATTGACGACGATGAAAATTCAATAGATTTTCATTTGGGACAGCTTATGACCTGGCCGATTCCAACTAAACAAACAAATAAGGAAGTGATGCCTCAATTCACACCAGAGCTGAGTCCATCGGAATGGATAGAGCTCCTAGAAATTTCTCACCGAGAGAAACGGAAAATTGAGGAGGATGAGGATGCTTCGTTCCACAAGAAGCAATAGGTTGAAGACTCGGAAACCATCATCATCGATATAACCGAGGAGGGACCAAGGATGGAGCCCACCTTCGATGAGCTTCTTGTCGAGGAACCCATTGCTGAGGAATGGGATATAAAGAAAATTTTCGACGCTGACGATGTTCTAGAAAATTCAGTAGAATTTTTAAACTTTATTAAAAATATTTAATAATAAATACTAAATTTAATCAATTGTATTTCATTTATTCATTACATTTAAATAAATAAAAAAACATTACAAAATACATATTTCTTTGTGTTATTATTATTTTATTTATTTATTTTTTTTGAATCATATTCTATATGTATATACACACATTTACACTTTATTTTTAGCTTCATGAATTCAAATAAAATGCATATATGTACAACCTAAAATCATGTGTTTATCATCTTCTTCTTTCTATTCAGGTACACTGCATTTTTTAAATAGACACACGCAGGTACACAAGCACACACTTGCAACCTCAAGTCTTGTGTTTATCTTCTCCTTTTTTTACAGGTACACTGCATTTCTAAATACAGGCACAAACAGATACACAAACACACACACACATTTTCAAATATATATATATATTTGGTATTTCTACTTTTCTTTTTTCATATCAACACCCTACATTTTCTGCTTTCATAAATTAAAGTAAAAGAGAAACCTGTACTTATTTTTGGTTTAAAATATTCATTTATTTATTTTTAGTTTTTTTCTTCTTAATTTTATTTACATTTTTTTTCCACTTAATTTTACTAACATTTTTGATTGTTTGTTTATTAATTAATTTATTATTTATTTATTTATCTTTTTTTTCTTCTTTTTTTTTCTTAGTACTATGAATTAATTCTATAATGCCCCCAGGCATATGTATTTATCCCATCTTCTTTTATTTTTCTCTTATCATCTCTAGAACTTAAAGTTGTTTTTCTTATTCTATGTGTATACAAATTGTGAATCTTAGATCTAAAAATCAACATGCTATCACAAAATGTCTTTTTTTCAAATAGACATTGCTTATAACTATTTATAGTCAACTTATCTAACGCAGACTTTTTAACACCTTTTGATTTTTTGATGCATCCACCCCCCTCAAGAGACAATGAATACATTTTGGCTCTAAGACCAACAAACTCCAACTTCTTTTTCCACTGTTTTCGTCTTTCATCATTCCCAAAACGTTCTTATTGCACCTTCTGATCCCATATTTTTTTGATAACTCCTCCGGATAGTCAGATGTATCAAATCTCATTTCTACATCTTCCGCAATGTCTTTAAATAAATCTTTAGTCTCAATAGAATATATGAATGAGTATGTATCCATATAATTCATACTTTGGCTTCATGTAATCATAATGAAAATCGTACATTTGCCATTTTCACAGTTCTAGAACTGTAAAACCTAAGTACAAAGGCTTATCATACACATTATGGAGTCGATTCATTTGAATCGCATACATATCTTCTGCAAATTGTGCCGAGCTATGGAAATTGGCCTTTGCAATGAGGGCACGAGCACCCAATCTATTGCGATTTGTGGTTTCCCACGATGTGACCAGTTTGATGTCTTTACGTTTTTCAACGTTTTCCATCGTTTTTCCATAGACAGCGTTATTTAATAATTTGAAAAAGTCTTTTTCAAAATTATTTTTTGCTAATGTTCTGTGATATGTATTTAAGTCTATATACTTTTTAAGCCAGGGAGACTGCTTAAACTCCAAAATGTTGTGTATTTTTGTTAATACTAAGCCATTTCTTAGACATTGCTGAAGATTTCTATAATGGATAGGATACTTTATTTTTGACCTAAGGTCAGCAACAAGTTTTTTAACTTTAGCCTCCGGAGTAGGCTTTTGGTTTGATGGGCAAAAAGGTAGATCATTATGGTAATCGTGAAGAGATTCTGGATACAAAAGATCTACCTCGAGAATGTACCCAGACTCTGAATTATCTTTGACAGACGAAATGTCAAATGCATTTAATTCTGCATCATTCATCCATCTAAAGCCGGAATATGGGAGATATTGCGACATTGCTCAACCATATAAATTATTGGCATCTAAATACATCAGGAATTCTGATGGCTTAGTGCTGTCGTAATTCTCCATATACATATGGTTGGCTTTCGAATAGCGCTTGCAGCACTGAACTAATCCACCACGAATACCATTTTGAATGAACCTATACATATTAATGTCAGTTAATAATTCTAGTTCTATTTTTGTTGTTTTTAACATTGCATCCCATGAGAGACCGGGTGTAGTGTAATAGTGGGCGGGATCTAATGAATATATTTTCTTGCAAAGTGCACGAAAATTTTGAAACACATCCGGCAGTAAAAGAACATCAGTCTTAAGATACAATTCCATGTAATCTTTAGGACTTTGACATCGAAAAACTGACCAGACTTTTTGTGCATGGGAATAGTCTTCGACTGAACATTCTGTGTTTCTCAAAGTGTTGAAGAATTTATCTCTGGGGGGAAGAGCTGACTCATCTAATCTGCTCTTTGAGTCAATATACTCATAAGGAAATACACCCTTCCTACGTATTAGATGAAATTCATCATCTAATGGGAAAAAGGCTTTTACGTTATTGAAACTGGCTATATCTAGATTGCTACTAAGTGCATCTGGAATTGTTGCCATGAAGCGGAACGTATCTAAGAATCTAATTTCAAGGTTTTTATCATGGGATGCAATATGAATATATTTTGAGAGTGAAATGTACAACTCCTTATTAAGGGGGAGTACTTTTGTATCACCTTCAACTTTATTTAATTCCCTAATGAAGAAATGAGAATCATATTTTGAAAAGTTGTGGAAAAATACAGGAACAAAAGGTACAATTTGAAAATTAATGTTGCAGGCATTATGCGCTGCACCCCTATACAACCCAGTTAAATGGCAATGATCCCTAACTCGATCATTGCCTAAAGTTTTTTCACAGATGTGACAAATGAGTGCATTATGAAAACTATTCTCATCATCTGCGTTCATATTTATTGGTGTTATTGTGCTTAGATAACAGGTTTAAATATCGATTACATCTCTGATAAGAGACTTGCCAAATTTTACACCTGCATCTTCCTCAGTTTCTAAAACAAGCTTATCTAACGCTGGGTTAAAGCGCACTTTATGAAATAGGAAAAAGCAATGGGGATATGCTGAGAAGTTGCTATAACATTCTCACTCAATTGTGAATTGAGGGGGCTAGAACACACTCAAAATCTGCGTATACAACAAAAGGTACGTTCTAAACTACGATTACAATTCTTAAAATTAAGACTTGCTTTTTCGTCCGATGGGAGCGTTGCCACAACATTGCCGCACTGCTGACGGTGCTCTGCATGCATCCACTCATTATGTGAGTAATTTAAGCACGTCTTGCAGAAGTATAGCTGTGACTTGTGTGATGTAAGTTGGCGTCTTACAAGTCTG